>VONZ01000331.1:680000-763692 GCA_012976165.1 Labeo catla | reverse complement strand
TAGGGTTGTAGATTCAGTTGTTTGTGTTGTTTCTGTAGAAGAGGCAGTAGTCGTAGATTCAGTTGTTGCAGTTGTAGGTGAGTCTGTTGTACCCAGGGTCGTAGATTCAGTTGTTGATGTTGATGTTGTTTGGGCAGTGATGCTACAAAACACTGTTGTTAAAAAATCCAAGGATAGAGCAATTTTAGAGCAATTGTCACATGTAAATAAGAAAAAAGAGAAATAAAAAATTGAATGGTCAGTAACTTACAGACCTAAACTTAACACTGCAATTATCAGTGCTTTTCTGCTGATCTTGGTAGCTGTCAAATAGAACACCTATAAACATATAATACGTAACATTAGGAAATATGTAAGAAATGGTGTCATTCTTGGCATGTCAATCAAGTGGAAAAAAAAAAAACTAATAATATAACACTCTCTTTCCAGAGGCCTTTTTTTTCGTATTTTTTTTTTTTTCCCCATTCAAGAAGATTCAAAGATGAAAGTAGTAATGATCAATAACAAAAGACAAGGGAATAATTACACTACCTTTTAAAAGTTTAAGGTTCCTTTAAGATTTTTTTTTAAGTAAGATATTTTTAAATGTATCTTATGCTCATCAAGATGAAAGAAAACACTATAAAACAATAATATTGGGAAATATTATTATAGTTTAAAATAGAGAATAAAGTAAAAATATTACGAGAATAAAGTCTAAATGTTTCGAGAATTTAAATTGTAGAAATTAAAGTTATAATATTTCGAGAGTATAGCCCATATTGCGCATGCAAAGGTCTGAATTAAGAGCACCGGGAAAAGTTTCCAGGCCACCAGAATTGATTTGAATATTATTCATCCGAGCGGCAGCATCATCTTACTGGGATGAGGAAGAGATCAAGAATATGATATTTATTAACAGACTGAACAGGAACAACTTTTTATTCAGCTCAAACACCCAATAAAAAATTCATCTGGGGTGTGCCAGCTCTCTTATTTAATCCTTTTTAATACACTGCATATAAAAGTGAAGGAACATCAGAAGGCATGGAAAAAAAACAGTAACTTTTAATGAAATGAATGTCTCATTATTGTAATCAGAAAGATGATTGACTCTTAAAGATGCCACTTAAACGAAAGCGAATACAGCGATCTGTCATGCCACATTAAAGAGCGTGAAAAACACAATATTGTAATAGACATATTTTTTGTATTTCACTATAAAACTGACAGATTGTGAAAGAGGAGACTTTGGAATATCTCCCAGTTCTCCCAATCTGGGCCATTTGCATGTGCAATAGGCTAGAATCTTCCATATGACCATGGCACTCTTGTAAATGAAAAAGCCTTTATTATCAGATGGCTACATACAAGAAATTTGAAAACAGAGTTTGCCATGGTCATATTGAAGTTTTCTTTTATTGAGGTAATTTCGACATTATTTTCAAAATATTTCACCTTTATTTTTGAAATACTACGACTTTAATCTCACAATCTTATTTTTTTTTTGTGATCAAATCTTTTTTTTTTCAGCATCAGTACTCCAGTCTGCAGTGTTTCATGATCATTCTCATATGCTGATTTGCAGCTCAAGAAACTTTTTGATTATCAGTGATAAAAACAGTTTCATACATTTCAGTGGAAATTGTCACTTTTCATTAATGCAATAGATTCTTACTGAATCAAAGTATTAATTTCTTAAAAAGAAAAAAAGTAATGCTTCCAAACTTTTGAACAGTAGTGTAGATCAAGACCTTGGATGAAAGTAATTTCCATAAACATGTAATTTTTCCACCATCAAGGGTTTAAATGTGATTATTAAAGTTTCATTCAACAAAATTAAATATGTTCACAATGAATATGCATTTTAAGATGTAAAATTATAATTAGTTCATCATGCTTATCCTATTGCATTTATGTTTTTTATCTTTGAACTTTAAACAACTTGAAAAAATTTGTACGTAATTATTTATTCTTGCTGGCATTTATACAAGGCTTTATACAATTGTTTTAAAGCAGCTTCACAGAAATGAGCAGGAATATTATGAAATGACTTAAATTTCAGCCCTAAAGCAGAAGACAGTTGTAATTATTCAGCTTAATTTAGTTCAGTGTTAAAAACAAATTGTAATACTTATCAAAAATTATGAATTCAATTTACAAATAATCGCAATTAGAAAAAAGGATTTCTAAACAGTTATGAGTATAAATCAGAAAGTGTGGCTCTAGTAATACTTAACCAAGTCAAACTCACCCAATCCATTTTGTTGTAAGTTGTAAGTCCCTTGATTAAAGCAGGTAAACTCATGTTCTCCTCAAAGTCTACGTTTTTATTAGCTCTGTTTGGAGTCACATGACACAAACCGCATAGCTGTCACAATAAGTGGTGATGCATTGCTAATACATTCCATCTTCAACCAAACAGGATATACCCACCTATACAACAATGCATTCCTCCGTAAACATGCAGTCTTATGAAATTCTATTGTTGAAAGCAAGTAATAATAGAGTGTTTTGTTCTTCATTAAAATGATTAAACCTATAAACAGTCAAACTCACACTGAGTAGACTGCTATAACAGTATGTATTATATTAATTACTGGCCAAATTAACGTAATACCTATTAGAAAAAAAATGACCAAACCTATTTGCATTTACTTCTTGTGTACAACACATTGGACCCCACTGGCTATCAGTGTCTGGAAAAAATAAACACTAAATGCACAATGTGAGAGAGCTGGCTGTGATAAGAAGGTGACACAGAGAAAAAAGGGAAGGGGGGATGGGGAACTAAATTCAAGATGATGAAAAATCAAGTTAAGTAGAAATTGAAATTACTGCTTTAACTGAGTTTTGTTTACTGAGAGTTCATCTGGTCAGGAGATTTTGCTTTCGAGATGAATAACTGTAATCACAAACCGTTCAAAGTTGTTATGCAGATTTTTGTGATTAAGTCTCGCATGTTATCAAGCCAACCCATCCGTTCGAGTTTTTCCCAGATGGCGGGTTTTAATTCATCCAAGTTGTTGTACCATGTTCCTGCAGTCTACAAGCTCACATAATATGTGAGGTGTCTGCATACCCATCTGTCTATGTGCTGAAGGAATGTGGTCAGTCCGAATGTGAAAAGAGGTGAAATAATACAAAAAGCAAAAGGTTTTGCATGTTATTGCTTATCTGCATGGATGATTTTCAGTGATGCTCTTTGTACGTAGGACATTGCGTATTTTACAAGAATGACCATACTGCATTTCTACGTAGAACCTTTAACATACTTGATACATTGTTGAAATGAAAGTAAATCTTTATTTATACCAACAGTAAACCTGTTTTTCCATCTCAGTTCTGTTTCAGTCTTTGTTTGTTTGCTTGTTGCCTTGTTTTAAGCACTCAGTCATATGATCTGCTTGACGTTGAAATAATTGACATTGCCTTCCTGTCTGTTCAGTTACCTTAAAAACATTTCAGCTTCTACATTCTTTGTATTCCCGATATCTCTCCATGGAAGTTTCTGTCTTTGGCTCTTGCGCATTTGTCTCACCAAAAACGCTTTGCACACTTCGCTTTTAAGTCATTTTTATATATGCTTCATGGTCCTGAAACTGTGTTCATGACTGTGACTTGATTAACCAATGGGTGATTAAAGGTGATTGTTTTAAACACAGGTACTTTGGGAGTGCTGAAAACAAATACAATGGTGCTTTTCGCTGACTTCACAGAATTATCTGCATTTAGCTCTCTGCTGGTGTTGTTTGATGATGGTGGGCTTTTTAGACCTGCTGCTGTTAAAGTTATGTTGTCTGACCAGGTGTCTGTGATACCTTCTGAGCCAGACCTGTTTAGCGCTGATTGAGTTGATATCCCCCAACCTGAGCCACTGTGTTCATCCGCTAATGGAGTGGTGACAGGCTGAGAGTCATTTCTTACGGCTGTGAGAGGAGATGGTAGAGAAAACTCGTTTAAGGAGGTGTTGGTTTTAGTTTGTTGGTTTTCCTGAGTGATTGGAAACACTGAGGCAGAGTTCATAGATGTGGACTTTAAATCAGGTGTCACTGCTTGTCTTGAAACTGTTCCCTGTAAAGAAAAGAGAAAAGTAAAAATGGTCGAATGAATGACCCATACTGTAAAAACAGCAAACAGTTAATACCTCTTAAGTGGTTAACTATAAACTACCTTCGCACATACTGTAGTACTGTAGAAATTGTATATGGTTTAACATCACATTGTATGTCATTTTACTGTAAAAGTTTTATGGTTTAGTCCCATAGTGATGCATCACATGTGATAATATTTGATTTAAACAATTTTGTTATAAGTAATCTAAATTTGGCATTTTGACAGTGTTTTGTCTATATATTGGAATGTTTTACGGAAAGGCCACGTACAGCCTGTATTATGTATATTTTAAGATAAAATGCCAATTTTGGTAGTTCACGTTGGTTTTGTTCTTAACAGTACGAAACTGACTTGAACATTGCATTTAAATACTGACCATTTTTATTCTATTATAAGAATTAAGAGATTTAAATGTTGATTGTTTTTTGTTCTACGAAGTTATTTAAATGCTGGCTGTTTTTGTTGTAAGCAAGAGTGAGTGAGTATTAATGAAAATATGGTTGGTTGTCATTAAAAAAATCTGATGCACCGTCAAATTCAAGAGCATTCAAATGTACAGTATGACGAGAGGTTTGCTTGTGCTTGTGTACGTGGTGTGTGTAGAGAGCCGATGGCTGCACACCAGCGTTGGTGTTGTTATAGATGTTGACGCTCTAAAAACTGTTACAGGTGTTTGCGAGTGGTCTGCGTTGGTGAATTCAGTAGCTGTAACCTGTGCCGCTATGTCAGGGCTTGAGGTCTCAACCAGTGTTGCTGAGTCTGAGGAAATAACTAAACTTGGATTTAGTGTTGCATCAGTTGTGGACTGAGATTCTATTACAGGTGTCAGAGTTTCTTGATTGTCAGTTGGCAGACTTTTTGATTGAGGTGACACAGATGCTGCGTCATTTAAGTTTATCGATGGGCTATTGAAGTCTGTCAAGTCTGTGTTACCAGAAGAGGTAATTTCAGGTGAAGGTTCATTGTTATTTTCTGTGGCTGATGCAGTGTAGTCAATGGTTGAAATTGCATTTGTATGCAATTCTACATGCGTTTGGTTGGTTGATGCCATTTCAGTTTGAATTGTGTCATCTGCTGTTAATGATTCTTCCGTTGACTCTGCGACACTTTTAGAAGTTTGCTCTGTATTTGTAGCTGAAATTGAGGTTGTAAAACAAGCATTTGTGGTGTCTTCATTGGCCGGTGTGATTTGTGATACTGTAGATTGAACTGGTGTAGTGGCAGCAGTAGTTGTTTCAGGGGATGGAAATGAAGAGCCTGGAGTTGTTGTAGGTGCATTTGTTGTCATTATTGATTCAGAAAATGCCGTCTGATCCGTGACACTTCTGCTGGATGAAATTGAGGTTGTAAAAGAAGCCTCTGTAGTGTTGGCATTGGTCAGTGTGATTTGTGATAATGTAGAGTGAACTAGTGCAGTGGCAGCAGTAGTTGTTTCTAGGCTTTTGAAGGATGTAGTATCTAATTTATTGGATGTGAAGGAGGTTTGAGCATTCTCTGATGACTCGAGCTGATGTGATGTTGACTCAGTAGAGTGAGATGTTCCAGATGTCGCATCAGAGGTTGGAAATGAAGAGTCTGGAGTTGTTGTAGGTGCCATCTTTGTCGTTGTTGATTCAGAAAATGCCGTCTGATCTGAGACACTTCTCCTGGATGAAATTGAGGTTGTAAAAGAAGCCTCTGTAGTGTTGCCATTGGTCGGTGTGATTTGTGATGATGTAGAGTGAACTAGTGCAGTGGTAGCAGTACTTGTTTGAGAGTTTTGCAGGTGGTCGGAGGAAATAATATCTGTTTCATTTGAAGATCGGTGGATTGATGTTGAGCCAGAAGAGTCGCTGAGAGAAGTGTGCAATGGTTGTTGTGTAGTGGCTTGAATGGTGGAGTAAGACTCGGTTGTACTTTGCGTAGTGGAGCGATTTGGTTCTGACGTTCTTGTGAGGATAGCTAAACTCGAGTCTGGAGTTGTTGTACGGGCAATCGTTGTTGAATTGGAAAATGTCGTCTGCTCTATGACACTTCTGTTGGTTGAGGTTTCAGTTGTTGGCTCAGGATTTTGGGTATCAGTTAATGTTCCAGTGGTCCAAGAATTGAATGTATTGCTGTCTGAGGTTTGGTCTGTATCATCCTGGGAATTGAAATAAGTGGTTGTAATGGGATCATCCGTATGACTCAAAGTGTGTATAGGTGTCTCAAATGTCGTTGATGTGTCCAGGCTAGCTATTTTAGCTCTTCCTGTTGAACTGATTCCATATGCGTTGTTTAGGGGCTCCATTGTTGGAGTTGCAGTGCTTTGAGAAACAGTCATGGAAAGATTTGGAGAAGAACCAGGAATATAGGTAGAGTCAGTTTGGCAGCAGTCCGGAGGAAAATAAGAATTCAGAATTCCTGCAAATAAAAACAGGAAGTTGTGATAGACAGCTCTGTTTTACATTATCTTAAAGGTACTGTAAGTTTTGTAAGTGATAGGGTGAAAATGTTATTATCTGATGTTGAAATTCAGTATGAAATGCACACTCCCCTAAGGTACCAGCGAAAAGCTTGGACGCGATCAACTATATTTCCATTTGATCTAAAAGCTTCTGCATATAATACGTTTTGTAATTGTGGCTACGTATAAATGTCTTTACAACCCTGGTACCTGTCGTTCCTCTCTTGTAAATTGCTATGGATTAATGTGTCCGCTAAATGCGTAAGTGTACAATTGTTGTTACTGTTTTTATTTTAATGTATGCATTAGAGCAGATGAAGGAGCAGCAAAAAAGTTACATTTTGTCACGGCTTGCTCATGAAATCATTCTCATACTTCTATTTGTGTTATATAGTAATTTTCCTTACTTTAACAAACAAAAAAAAATGGTAACACTTTAGATAAGGGAACATGATTACTTAGTTGGTTACCTGCATATTTCTAGCATACTGATTGTTTATTAGTTCTTATAAAGCAGATAATAACGCGTTTGTTCTGCATGACCATATATTGGATCCCTTAACCCTTATACCTATACACAGCTACCACAACAAATCAAATCAAATCAAATCACCTTTATTTATATACCGCCTTTAACAATACAGAATTGTGACAAGGCGGCAGAAACAACTACTTTACTTACCATCAATAAGCAACAAATTAGGAGTTTATTGATGTAAAACTGTTAGTTAATAGTGGATACAATGTTCCCTAATATAAGTGTTATGACACAAATATTACTGAACTTTTGACTGGTCATGTGCATGAGATCTGGCATATAAATAGATCCACTAAAATAATTTAGAATCCTTCTGATGTAACTGTCACCCTTCTGCGTCATCACGTCTAGTCTGACACAAACGCATTGATCACAACTCACCCCAGAAGAACAGGAATGCTGCATTACGCCCCATGGTTTCCTGCATGCTCACCAAATCTGAAAAGCAAATATTTTACCATGTCAACAGGCGTTTTGTCATATTTGATCCTAATCGCTCCGCAAGGTTTAGGTGCTGACATCTCTGCATGCGTTTAATCTTGTTTGTAAAACTAGAGACACATTCTATGCTAGGGCTGGAATTCGGCCTGCTGATAATGTCATTCATTTGAACGCTGATGTTTTCGCAACTGATTCACTAAAGCGTTTGTGCAAATCAGATTAATCTTTTGATTAAATCAGAAGTCAGTTGTGTAAAAGTTATTACCAGTCTTGAGAAAAAAATAAATACACTGCCCTCCAAAAATTTGGAAACGCCCTAGAAAAGTGGGGTTTTGGACAATACTGGCATGAATCCTTTTTAATTTGTGATAATTTTGCACTGATAAGGGACAACACAAACTACAAAAACATATTTTATTAAACAGTTTATACATAGATAAAAACTTAAATTTTTGATTCATCAAAATATCCAGCATTAGCAGCTACTACAGCTCTGCATAATCTGGGCCTAAATTCATTGTATTCTAAACATTCTAGCATGGGGCATAATTGTTGAAGCTATTAAGGTGTGCTGACCCCAAAATCTTTTAAAAACCTGGGCCAAGTTTAAACCAGTAACCAGCATCACAGCTGGCAAAGGGGCATGTCTGACTTTGACATGAGTATGTTGCCATTATTATGTCATCAAAATGAAAATTATTATTGCTGCTCTTCAGTGATAATGTGCTCTTCTAGTGCTCTGTCTGTGGATATTAAAGCACAAAAGACTGCTTTTTAAACATTTGGTTTAACCTGAAGAAATCATATTGCTATTGTACAATAGAATGTACTTAAAGTAATAATTACAATAAAATATAGCAAAGGACTTCGAGACAAGAATCAAACTCGGGTCACCATGAGCGCAGTTGCACTATATGTCGACACACTAACCATGAGGCTATTGGCTCAGACAAAAAATATATATTTTTTTTAACATTATTTTGTATGAACTTGGATGAATATGATATTATGCTAATTAATATAATATATATTTTTTTCATTTAAATTGTAAACCACTGACATGCACTACTTTCTTTGCCAAAAAAAAAAAAAAGTAACATCTTGACTTGATAACTTTTTTTAAAAGATTTATTAAATTGTTAAAGTTTTGTGCATTCATTTGATTACTATTGTTTTTAATAATACATTTTGGTCCCACTTTATATTAAGTGGCCTTAACTACTATGTACTTGCATCTAAATATATGTACACTGTACAATACAGTGTTCGTATTGCATTGTAAAAAACTTGTGCTGCTATTGAGGTGGAATACGGGCAGGGATAGGGACAGCTTTGGTGGTATGGGTAGGTTTAAGTGTGGGTTAAGGTGTAAGGGATGTGTCAACAGTGTTTGTGTACAGTGCAACAGTATAATAATTATTATAACAACAGATGCAATTACAATTTTTAATATAAGTACAATGTAAAACATGTATGTGCACAATAAGTGCATTGCACTAAATGATTAATTGTTCATAGTAGTTAAGGCCACCTAATGTGGGACTAAATTGGTCTTAAATCATAACATATTATACATGTTTTTTTTATATATATATATATAATAATAATGAAATCATATGGAAAATCTAATATGGGGTTGATTTCACAGAGCCCTATTAAAATAATCTGTCTGTGATGTTGTTCATAGAAGACCACAGATCACACAGTGTATACAGTTTCCTTAACATTCTGGTTTTAGTTACAAATATATTGTACAAGTGTACAATATATTTTGCAACTCAAACAAAAACTTCAACCTTTAATATAGCAATCAAATTTTGGCGATATCATTGTCAAATGACAGCAGTTAGCTTTAGCTTTAGCAGTTAGCAATAAGGAAAGAGGAAATGGCATAGATAGAAATCACATTCTTAAAATACTTCTTTACTTACCACATCAGATGAGAACCCGATAAAAGCAATGAGAATTATCATCATGGAGTGAAGATGCTTTGCCACAAAACTGAAGGTCCCCTCTTCATTGATCACAGTGCATTTAAAGCAGATTGCTGTAAGTGAAGAGAAATGTTTTCAAACCTTTTCGATTTCTAGAAAGGAACACAGCATTTCAGTGGTGAGAGAAACATGGAGATAAACCTGTTGGGTGAGAATTTTCCCATTTTGGAAAGCTGCTATGCAAAATATCTTAGATGCTTCACAACAGTTCTCACAATGGCGTGTTTGTGTTATCATAATAGATATTCTGAGAGCAGCAGGAAAACATACAAATGGTTTTATTTGGCCTGCTCACCTGTTGTTTGTTCATTGTTTTAACATATACCTGACAAGATGCACATAATCTAATTCTATCATTTAAATTTATATTCAGTGCATTGTTAAAATGCACAAAATACATAAGCAAAATTTTAAGAGATTTGCTTTGCAAATTTAAAAAATGTTCGAAAATAGACTAAATATAATTCTAAATGAATAAATATGAAATACATGTAACCAGTTGTATAACTAAAAAAAGAAATGTTGTCCTTTGTATCAGTTAGATTTACTGGAAGTGATTTTTATTATTACAAATATGCTAATATACCTTTAATATGTAGAATTATGTATCTTTTCTGTGTAGCTATTTATCTGTAAGCTTTATCTTTGTATGTTATGTAAAAATGCAGAAATAAAAAAAAAAATCGAGCTTTATTTGGTAACACTTTATTTTGATAGTCCACTTTAGACATTCTTTTAAAAAAGCCCATGTTCAGTTGTGTTCCTTTATTATTAGGGCTGTAGAGCTATTATGTGTTGGAGGCGTGGTTTATTCAGCGATTGCGTGAGAGTGAATCAGGGGTCCTGCAATCTCACCTGTAACGCGGCTAAATAAGGTGGAGTAAAATCTCTTTCCCCTTCAGTCGTTCTGTACAATGTTACATCATAACTGACATATTTGGGGTCTCCCTTGGGAGGCCAATCACCTCTGAGTGAACTGGAAAGGGCCAATGAAAATTGGCGAGTGGAGTGCAGGCCATACCACCTCCGCTCTGCACGCCATGGCCCTCCTGCATTATATAGGCCATGATTTTGACGTGCACGAGGATAGTTCTGACTTGAGGTTCGAGGCCGGAACTGCATACGGTGATCGTAGGTCTCGGTGCAGTCCCTCGGTCAGGTGATGTCCATCTTTGTGGCCTAAAAAAAAAATTCTGGCTGAACCTGGTGAGATGTACAACACTGACAAAGCTCGCTTTCTTGGTTTTTCATCTTTCAGGCCAGCCTCTTCGGCGACACTGTTCAGGACTTTGCCCAGCGGTCCTGGGTAGTTCATACGCAGATAGAGTGCCCATGGTAGGGCCGCGTTTTTCGTCTGCCTTCGCTGAAGGTCCGCCCCGGTGCAAAATCCACTCGCCAGTTTTCATTGACCCTTTCCAGTTAACTCAGAGGTGATTGGCCTCCCAAGGGAGACCCCAAATATGTCAGTTATGAAGTAACGTCTCCGTTCCCTCCTTCAGGAAACAAGGGTTACAGATGTAACCGAGACGTTCTGCAGCCCCTTCACATTGTGAACTGCGGGGGAGAATATATTGTAATCCGAATTTGCAGCGGATGGTACTGAATTATTCCAAACCTTTGTGGAAGTTTGTTTATGACGATTCTTGAATGTGCATCATTGGAAAACGTGAGTTTCATTTAAGTGTTTATCACATTGTTATTATTTTATTCACTGTTTATTCGATGTACTGCTGCTGCATTGTATTTACGTGATTTCAGTGCGCAGTCACCCGATTAAGAGAGATATTAGCGGTGAGCATGATTGCCCATTATGTTGCTGTAATGACGCAGCAATTGCTGTTGTGTTGCTAGCATTTATCGCACATCTATGCAGATTCCGTTTACTGATTCCGTTTATTTTGTCTATTATTAGAACCATTTTCGAGAGTCGTACAGGATAAACAAGATAACCATTCAGTAACACACTCCATCGACTTGAGACTGCAGCCTAAAGACCAGCTTCATATCGCTATCCTGTTACCGGACGTTTGAAAGGGACTGTGGAGACCAACACGGACTATTACAGTGAATGTTTCTCTGCTAATTGTGCAGTAGCTGACATCTGTATCATTAAAGCCTGCACCTGTTGAAATCATTTATTTTGTTTATTACTTTGTGCAGACCTACACCCTTTATATTGATGTTTTCTTTACATTGCAGTGATTTCCTTGTCGCTGAATATGTACAACGTGTATGTGATTTCTATTCAACAAGAGTAAATTAGTAAACTAGTACAACTGACTGTGCTTCTTTTGTCTTGTGGCCATTGGACATCAGCTGCGGTAATCGACCTTCTGAGACGGTTGGCACCGTAATAGAAACCAGTGCAAAATCGGTTCCTTTCAGACAATTCTACTAACAGTAAGTAAATTTGCAACTGCATGTCACCGAGTCATTGGAGTATTACAGTCTTCTAAACTTTGCAAGTACATGTCAACTTATTCTACTAACCCTAAACCTTACCTAACAGTCTGCTCTGAGAGTTAGTAGACATGTAGTTGCAAATTAATGAGAATTAGCTGACATGTAGTTGCAAAGTTACTTATAGTTAGTAGAATGTCCAAAGTGGACTATCAAAATAAAGTGTAACCCTTTAATCTACTGAGCAATTATGCAATATAAAATGTACATTATATGACTTCATATATACTGTTTGCACATAGCTGTGTTTTACTATATGTGACCATGTCTCTTCAAATACTGTACACTTAAAAATAATAATAATGATAACTTTTTTTAATGCTAACTTTACTTAAAGCCTTTAAATATATAATACATTATATGCAGAGTTATAATTAGCATTAATGATGTCTTGTAATGTGCTTTATAATGTATGAAGAAAGATCTTGTGTGTATGAGCGTACTTGGCTACCAAAGGCTTTATACTTGTTTGAATTTTAATTTAAACATTTCAGAAACCTTTTGTTTTCAGTTATTTATGCTGGGAAGAGACATCAGTACATCGACCACAGAGTAACAGGGTGTGTTCAGGAAGTCAACATTCATATGATTCTCTCATACTCCACACAAAACACAAACATTTCCTCATAGTAAAGGGTGGTGGGGTCAAAAGATTGATCATGAGATTGATTACAGTAAGATCATTCATTGCATGAAAATCTGCCCTTGCACTGTAGTGAACCCTGCCATTGATCCATCAGGCTTTGATCTGGGAAAAGTATTGATAGGATCATTTTTTCACTGCTGTTGTTGTTATTAATGTCCAAACTGTTTAAGGAACTGTATCTGCTGGTGAAACTCCAAACGCCTGGGGGAATTTCATGCTAGCAGGTGACTTTAACAGCACAAACCTGACGAAAACGCTGCCAAACATCCATCAGCACATCTGGAGGAGGCAGCGTTTTAGGTCACACCAACGTCCTCCTCTCACACCTCTTTTGTTACACACACATATTTTTGCTGAAACTTAAGATTTATGTATTTGAACTGCCTATAAAAATTTCCCTCTGTTTGGATGACAAACTAATAAACTCACTGTGATCATATTTGGTAGTCATATAGAAATAAAACAGGTCAGATTTCTGTAATGGTCCTGTATTTTCTGTAATCTTCAATTAATGTTGGATTTATTGATAATAGATCTATGAACCTTTATACAGTTTATTACTGAATAAAGGTTTGTATATTTATTATCTATAAATCCAACATTAATTGAAGTTTGCTGCTTCCACAGCAAGCCATATTGTAGCCATGTTCATACTTCTTCACTAATAAATGTAAGTGTTTTTCCAACGAACGGATTTATATGGAAGCCTGTTTCTGTGACTGATTAAATAAATTTTAAAAGGGAAAAGTAACATTTCTGACTTAATTCTTACAATTGCATATTGACATCACATAATTCTGACTCACAATTGCAAGATACATACTTGACATTGCAGGTTATAAAGGGAAAAAATTCTGAATTGGGAATTTATATCTCACCATTTTGTCGCCAAGTTTATATCTTGCAATTCTGACTATTACACACATGACCAGCATTGGGGAAAGTTGCTTTTAAAAGTAATGTATTACAATGCTGCATTGCTCCCTAAAAAAGAACCTAATTGCGTTACTTGGTTGCTTTATATGGAAAGTAATGCATTACGTTATTTTTGTGTTGTTTTCGTGATACTTTTTAAATCTGGGCAGGGCTTGCTTTTTGGTTTTATTATGAAAAAGTTATACACATATAATAATATTATGTGCAAAATAAATTCACGTCTTTACAGTAGAACACAGGAGAATAAGGTTCAACACACTTTAGCAATAAAAAATCTCTGAAGCACAAATGTTAGTTTATCTAAAATCATTTTCGCTTATTAGTATGGTTGAAGGTCAGCAGCAAAGACACTGGCTAATAAAATGGGATTAAATACATAGAGGATATTTGTGTTATTTAACATATTTAACTGTTGCATGTTAACGTCATATTCTGAGTTTGATGAATACTGAATCATGTTCACATTTTGTCTAGAACTACAGCAACATCATGCTTACACAACGCCTCTGTATTTCCAATTTCCCTCAACATGGGGAAAGGAGAACTGTCCGTCAATAAAAAGGAAAACAAGTGTGCGCAAACACACAAGAAATCTGTTGTGTTTTTTTTAAGGAGCTCTTGGTACATACATACATATCTGACATGAGAACAGAACATGTAAAGACTTAACAATAAATAATAATAATGTGTATGAATCTGGAGCAGAAGATTTATGTACAGGTTTGTGCATTATTTACTCTATATACAGCTGTATAAAAATATGCATATGTATGCCGGGGTGAGAGGGGTCTGTTACGATGTTTCCTGCCCGTTTCTTCACTCTGGACTCAAAATGTAACTATTAAGATGTTTTCTTGTACATTAAAAATGAATGCATTACTTTACTAGTTACTTGAAAAAGTAATCTGATTACATCATTCACGTTAATGCGTTACCCCTAACACTGGTTACGACTTTGTCACACAGTTCTGACTTTACAACTTGCAATTGTGAGTTTACAGTATATATAGCAGTTCTGAGTCAAAATATTTTGAGACCAAAAAAGTCACAATTACACTTTTTTTTTTTTTTTTATTCTGTTGTGGAAACAAGCTTCCATACAAAGGTATTTTAAAAATATGATTATTTAACTCAAATCAAATAAATGTGAAAAGTAAATAAGCTATGCTATGGTTGGAGTGTTTCATTGATATATGACTGACAAACGTGATCACATTAAGTTTGTTCGTTTTTGTTAAAAATGGGTGTTCCAGATGGATAGGAATTTGACATCAATAAATCTTCAATTTATGCCTAAATATGTTTTTTAAATGCAGGCAACGGCAGGTTCTTGATGGTTCAGTCAGGCGTTCATGTTCACCTGTGAACAGGTGTGTTATTTTGGGCTCCGTCTTTTATACTGGCAAAGTTGAAGTGGCAATTAGCTGCCATTCATGTTAACAAGTGTTCAACATTACCGCAATCTAACCATCCATGCGAGCAGAGCTACACCCTTACACAAGTTACAGATGTTACAGCTGGCAAAGTTACAGTGAATCCGAGAAATATATTCAGATCACAGTCCACATTATTGGACTATTAATTCCTCCAAAAATGAACCTGTACGACTGACTTTCTACTACTGAAAACAAAAGAAGTTTGAAGAATGTTGTCACCAGTTTTGGTTACCTTTGACTTTCATTCCAAAAAAAAAGCACTTTTTTCAAAATATCTTCTTTTATGTTGCACAGAAGAAAGTAAGTCGTACAGGTTTGGAATGAAGGAGGGTGTGTGCGCAAACGATGACAGAATGATCATTATTGGTTGAGCTTTCTTTTTTCAGCGGGCGTAGATATATTTACGAGTGGTTTGGAAACTGCTTATTCTCTGAAAATACACTGAAAATAATTGAGTGAACATTTTTACAAAGAAATTGCTTGTAGTTTTCACAAATAATTACAAGTAGTGCATTTGGTAACACTTTAATGAACATGAACATATTGGCTTTTTATTAGTACTTATAATGCACATATTCTGCATGAACATATTCTACATAACTAATCCTAGTACCTAAACGTAACAACTGCCTTGCTTACTGTGAATAAGCACTAAATTAGGAGTTTATTGAGGCAAGGTAGTTAATGGTTTATTAATAGCAAGAATCGGACCTTAAGATAAAGTGTGACCACGCATTTGATTAAACGTGAAAGTAGAAAGACTCAAACAGTGTTTTCTTGTAAAACATACTTTTAGAATCTTTATTTACAGCCGGAGTGTACGTGAAACCACATACATATTATTTTTTCTGGTAGTCTAATGACACTTTACTGTACATCTCAAAAACTTCACCTGAGGGTAAATGACACTTTAGGCACCTGTCAAGTGAGTAGACTCTTAAGAGGTTCTTAAGATGAGTCAGCTTTCTTGACAAATGTAAAAATGTCGGTTTTGAAAATGAAGACATTGTAGTGTTTGAGAGGAGTTGTCCCAGTATTTATGATCAGCTTAAATCTTCACACAAAAACTGAAAGGAACATTCTATGTGATTGTTTTCAGATGCAAGGTCATCAACCCGCTTCATTACCTCTTCTGTTTTCAAAGAACATGTCTGTCTGCCCAATACGTCAAATACTTCTAGCCCTTTATTCTTTTGTTTGTCTCCTTTCATGCTGAAGAGCACTGATAATGAAGCCTTGAAGTCAATTGATTATGATAAGTGCTGGTGTGTAGGTGGATCAGCATTCTGCGCATTGGTGTGACTCAGGCACTGCACAGGCTCACGCATTTCAAATAAAACATAACAAAAGCGATTTCTAATGCAGTGAAATTCTAGACACATTTCTCATTCTCTGAGGCTTAACGCTTCACGTCATTGATGCTTTCAGAGTAATAAGTGTGTTTTCAGAGTGAGAAGCATGCACACTATTATAAGAACAAAAGATGTGAAAAAAATGCTAGAATGTTCTCTTTTTGTCCTTTATTGTGTTATAAGTTTTAGCTGACATAATATGTTACTTAAGACTTGAATCTTTGTCCTCGGGTTATTCAAGTTGGTCAGCATATATTTTCCTTTTTTTCTTTTCTTTTCTTTTGTCAGTACAGTCAAATACTATTTCAGCCTTTCTCGAATTTCATGTTTAATTCAGTGTGTTATTTGCAGTTTCTTTGTGATTATTTGTAAAATTTACTAGCAATTTCTGAGTGAAAAATCATGATTAGCATGATTTTCTTTCAGTGATGCTGTTACTGTAACAAATTATTCAAGCATTTACCACGGTTATTAATGCAAATCCAACGACTCTCCAGTAAACCACACAATCAGATTTCTTAAACCTGGTTACACGATATCATTTATTTATTTATTCAATCTCACTAAGGAAATAAATGGAAAAAATGCTGCAGATTGACCTCATTCCTCATCACCACACCCTGCGGTTGCCATTGGATGTGGCAGTGCATGTGAACGGCTCATGCTGCGTGGGAAGCTCCTGCATGTGTGTGCGCATGCACATGGAACGTGTTTGGGTTGGTTTGTAGGGATGTATTAGAGTATTCGTTCGTCAGGTCTGCTGCACTAAAAATAAAGTTGATCTAATCCCCGATCAGCATCTTGTGAATGACTTCTGAAGGTTATCAGAATTGTTCACGAGTGTAGGTGACTCTTATAGATTTGAATGTCTGTTCATTTGGATAACTATGATGTATTAAGGCAAGACAATGCGTTGTGAAACCTTGAGATAGTGGGCTATTTTGTTTTTTTAGAACATGTTGTTTCAAAGAGCTGGAAAGAAAACATCCAAAATGTACTTTCAAGTGTTTGTTTTATTACACATTATCTATGTGCATCTGAAGATTTCAAATACAATCTATATTTTAAGACGGTTTTCTCAAAATGAGTCTGTTTCTCCACAGCTAGGCCTATTACACACACCAAACTTTTATGCCCCTCTACGGTATATTCTGATTATTTTTGCACTTTGTATATTTGCGTCTGTAGTTTTCACTTGCAGTACATGTATTTAAAGGTTGTTTTTCAAAATGAATCTGTTTCTCCACTTCAGCAGCACTCACACCAAAATTGACAGTTTTATTCCCCTAAGATTTTACTTCATATATCAGTCACATTGATTTGTATTTAACATTTCGTCCTAAAAACATGGTGACTTTTCGTCTGTTGATGGTATATCCTGATTTATGGAGTGAATAACTCTAATATTCCAACAAAATCAAACAAGAATTTTGAACCTGGCATTAGGTTTATGTCCTGTAAATATTTGGAAATTAGTTCATATTGAATTAGATAATGTCTCATTCACATATTAAAAAAAAAAAATATATATCACAAGGTCCACGTGTGAAAGTCTGGGATGCAAACTCTGATTTTAACTTGGAAGTGAATGTTTAAAATGTGAAACAAGGAGACTTTATGATATTAAAATAAAGAGGAAGTGCTTCGGTTAATGTGTGTCATTGATCATGCGACAAACAAAAAAAATAGAAACAACTCAACTTTTGGAATAAGTTCCGGTGACATCAGGTGCCTTTGATGTTCGCTGATGATATGTGTATGTGTGTTATGTCAAAAAAAAAAAATGCATTGAATTCACATCTAAAAAGTACACTTCCATTTCTCATTGGTTCCCTGGGACGCTGATTTGCCATTTTTAGATCACGCAGAATAGTGTATTTCTTTGTCGTTTCCCCTGGAAGTCTGATTTTGTCATGGTTTGACCTCTATCTGCGTATTCTGTATTCACGTGCATCAGCGCTGTGGTTCTGTGCAGTAGATGCAGTGATAAGGCACACCTGTGAAATCAGAATATCTACATTTTGTCTCAGCTGCTCATCAGGGCCTAACTGTGTAATTCACTGACTTGTTGCATGCAGCCTGTGTATGAAGGCAGGAATTCCACATTCTTTCAGAGATGCTTCGCCTGGTGACTGGCATTTTTGTCAATGGTCCTATCTGATAACTTTGACGTCACCGCTCAGGATAGACGCTAGTGGGGCTTCGAGACTGAAAAAGATGTGTGTGTCCACAAAAAAGGGCAGATTTCCGGTCGAGGTGATGGCAAATCTAACAACCCGTCAGAAAATCGGTATATTGTATCTTACTTTGAAGCTGTAATTCGGTACAAATGTATGTTTTGTTTTGTTTTTTCCTTTAGAAATTAAGCATAAATCCCCATAATAAAGTTTAATAATGAAGTACAGTCACTTTCACCTCAGATTGGCACGTGCGAAGAAGTTTATGTGAATTCTGACAACTTTGAAATTTGAGATGTTTGAATTCACAAGCACAAAATAAAAACTGAAAATAAAATTGTCAATTGTTTTTATTCAAAACATTAATGATAAAAGGAGTATACACTAAAATAACGTTGTAGATATTATCGTTGCGTGTTGGGTGTGTCACTCAACTGTTTTGTCTGTCTGTCGGTTAAAATAGGCTGAAATGTATCATTTTCAAAATGACATGATGCTGATGATATCGTTGAGATTGCTCACACTCAGGCTGCAGGGTCATATTTTGAAATAGTCGTGGCGCCCTCTAGTGATACATCACTGATACAAACTTAACAAATCAGCTCTTGTATTTCATATGCATCAGAGAGGATATCGTGCTCCCATTTATCACCTATTTTTCATTAATCTGTTTATAAATGATACATTTCCAGATCTATGTATATGTATTGTTTATAGACATATGCTACATATTATATACTTACTATACAGCTTTTTCTAGTTATATAGTTCTGGTATTTAAATGTACAGAGATGTAAAAGTGAAGATTTATTGTAGCTTTGAGTGTTATTTCTTTTATCTTGTGTAGTTTTCTTCATGCTTTGTGAATGTGTGCCACACCAATTCACGTTGGGCATCTGCTTGATTTGACTAGCTGGATGGAATGCCAGTCAGTTTGTAGCCATTAAAAGTCTGTTTTATATGAGAGCATTAGAAGACTGTGGCTAAGTAAGTGTTTGTGGGTGTGAAATGATGCAGTCTAGTTTCAGACAGACACGCTGTGACAAAGTGCAAATTCCTGCCTTTTGTATCTCTTGACAGAAGTGGATAAACTGTCACTTTGTAGACGTTTCATTGTGAAATTGATGTATGACACACAAAGAACAGTGTCTGTGGCTCTGGGGCAACATGTTCATCATGACTGAACACCATTTAGTTACACTTTTGTTTTCAAGGCAGGAGTAATATGTGAGATCAGGGCTTGTTTTCTTTAGCAGTGGTTTTGTATGTTGGTTTCAAACACCCAGATGTTTTTGTATTCTGCTCTTCAAACTGACATTCAGTATGTTCACAAAAATCACAAAAAAAAAACACCGTGACGTTACGAGACAGGAGTCATTATAATATGAAAGACATTTTTCAGACATGTCAGGCTAAGTGCCATGTAGTTTTATACGATGACTTCTATTGGCAGTTATATTTGAATATACTAATGCGTGGTCTCGCCATCATCAGTTTTTTTTTATTTTCAAACATGTTTTTCTGTGAATGTGCAAGACTAACTAGAAGCATAAGAAAAGTCCAGTGAATGGTATTTGCATTACAAACCAGTGTGTTTAAGATTCTGATAATAAATTACAATAATATGATAAGAAATATCAGTCACTCCTGTATCAAGCAGCATAATGGACTGTTTTTGTACAGCTAAAATAACTGGAAGCAAATGACACTGGAGGCCTTGAACATTTTTACGTTATGCCGTGCAAACTTAAATAATATGTGATTTACTAAATATTTTTCTTTTATTTATATGTTAGTTATTTTATTTTGGTTTTGAATTTTGTTAACACTTGTGGGCATGCATAAACGGTGTTGGGGAAAGTTACTTTTTTAAAAGTAATGCATTACAATATTGCGTTACTCCCTATAAAAGTAGCTAATTACGTTACTTAGTTACTTTTTATGGAAAGTTTTCATTTAAAAAGTTCTATTTTTGGCAAATGTAAATGCCCTTTAGCACCAAAAGCCTCAGGCTGAAGGAAAAGTAAACTTCCTTCAGCAATAAAAAAGAAGAAGAAATGTTAGTTTATCTCGAGTAATTTTTGTTTATTATGGTTGAATTAGATCATCAAAGGCCAGAAGCAAAGACACTGGTTAATAAAATGGGATTAAATACATAAAGGATATTTGTATTATGTAACATATTTAATTATTGCAAGTTTGCATTGTATTCTTAGTTGCATTTCACAGTTTTTATTCATTTTGAGGAATACTTAAGTTTTTTTGTAAGTGAGATGAATTCATGTTCACATTTAGTGTACAATTAAAGTAACATCCTACTCCCGATTTCTCTCAACATGGGGATAGGAGAGCTTTAAATCAATAAATGGGGGAAAAAATATTAACTGGCATTACTTATTTGAAAAAGTAACTCTTGTATATATTAGATATTTTCTTGTAAATTAAATGACTAGTTACTTGAAAAAAATACGTAACTCACATTACTTGTAATGTGTTAACCCCACTGTGCATAAAGCTTTGGTAAGCTTTGTAAGATTTTTGCAATTACTAAAGTGATAGTTCACCCCAAAATGACAATTTTGTCATTTACTCACCCTTGAATTGTTGTTCCAAACTTACATGAATTTCTTTCTTTCTGTAAGATATTTTGATGAATATTAACAAACAGTTTCTGGTCCCCATTGACTTCCATAGTACTGTTTGGCTACTAAAATTCTTCGAAATATATTTTAATGTCCAACAGAAGAAGAAGCAAAAAAAACTCAAAAAGGTTTGGAACAACTTAATGGTGAGTACATGATTTTTTGGGTGAACTGTCCTTTTAAATGCATTAAATGAAAATAGTTTTTTTGGTTTCAGTGCTAATAATAATGCTAATATTTGAAATAACAATAAGAGCTCGATTAAACAAACCCAGGTGTGTGTCAGTGCTGCGATGACCCGCTCACGCTGAATTATGACGCGCTTTGTAATTATGGCTCATTTTAGCGGAGCTGGCGCGAGTCCCGGAGCTTATAATTTCTGGGAACGGCCGCGGGTGACGTCATCACGCCCTCCGGTGCTCGCGGTGTCCCACGGACTGCAGGAGCGCCACAGACGCGAGCTCTCCCCGATCGGGCCGGACACGCGCGGCTGATATTTAAGGCTCGAGGCGCGCGCGATAACGGACACGATAACGGAGCCGCGACGCGATGGAGGGAGCAGCGGACCCAGACACGCCTGTCCTCGAGAGAACAGCGACGGACCGAGCGGCGGCGCTCGCCCGCTTATTGCACCGCGAATGCACGCGTCTGCTCGAGCTCTACGTGAGTACGACTGCCGTTATTCAAGCGACCGTGACGACACTGCCGCTGTCAATCACGGCGCGTTAATATACCGTTATAATCGTCACACGGATGCTTCGGATCGGTGTTTTTTCTCCGTTATTCGCTAATGGTGCTAAAATATGATGCACAGAAATGCTGTCCTGCTCACTAGGTTTGAGGCTATGATACCTGCTGGTTAGACGAGTCTCCTCACATTTTATGCATTTGTTGAATTAATAATGTGGCTAGTCATCGATTCATGATGGGAATGTGGTTTATAGCAGTGACTCTCAACCGAACAAACGCTAAACTGGTTAAATGATTTATTCACACACTCAGCTTCCAGACTAGTACTAGTGATGATTGACAGTGAAAGAATAGAAAAACTGGCCGGTTTGTAAATGCAGAAACCGCAGCAGATGATTGATTTACATGCTTTATAGCTGACGTGTTTGTTTATTAAATGTCTCTTGATTCTCAGTGGTTTCAAACCACAATTCCCAGTGCAAACAGTCATAGTGTGGTAACAGTCGTGCTTTTTGAGGATGAAAGCATCACACAACCTGTAAGTCCGGTCTAATAAAAAGTTTGATTGGACACTTGATCTGTCACAACAGCAATTGAAGTTATGAGAAACGTTTCTTCTATGCTGTAACATAAAAAAAAAAAAAAATAAACATCTGTAAATATAGATTACTGGAGTATGGTTTACAAGAAAATACTAGTTTTCCTGCTTCAAAATGTTTCTTTTTTATTTTTTTTTAGTTCAATAGCTATATTATGAAAAATATTTTATATTAAATGTTAGATTGTGTAAATATTATAGAATAATTTCAAAACACTCAGTTCATGTAGATGTCACCACATTGATCACACAGGAAATATATTTTTTAAACCATTTTATCATGTAGGAAATATAGAGTATTAAGACTCCGACTGCAGTAGAAAGTAGATTTAAGCAAAACAATATATAATTTTATAACGTTTAAATAATGTGTTCTATAATAGTGAAATACTGTATTTTATTTCTATAGTATTTATAAATACTGTAGCTCAGTCTTATACATGACTTTTGACATCAACAGCAGAAGTCATTAGAAACAAAAATTAAAAAGATAGGCAATACAAATAAAAAAATGATGTCAACTTTACAAGAAAATACTAGCAATTTCTGAGTGGAAATTGTTGAAAAGTAACTCATTTATACTGCGTTCCTAGTCGTGCATGATTGTTTGACCAGTTGCATTGTTTGCTGTGCGTGACCCGTCAGCGCAGACGTCAGAGCCATTTTTGGGTTCGTCTGAAGAGGTGGCGTAGCACGCAATGCATAATTGATATCGAATGCATTTGTGCATGTGACTCAGAGGGCCGTTTGGTTAATTACAGGTGGTTTGTGCGCACGTGGGAACACGCGGATCACGGCGCATTAACCTTAAGCGTCGAGTGGGCGGTCTGAGTGACTAATCTTCCTCTAAAGAGCCACTTTTCCTGTAATAACTAATTACAACTCTTCTCCTCCTCCTCAGAAAGAGCGGGAGAACTTCCTGTCCCATCACGTGCCGGGCGACGAGCGTCTGGTGACCCTCGCCCTCTGCCCCGAGGCCCTGACCACCGCCGAGCAGGTGGGACACGTGCGCTCGGCCCTGCGCCGCTGCATGGAGCTCCTGGAGTGCCTGATCACCCGAGAGGTGGAGGAGATGGGCGAGGAGCTGGAGGGAGAGTACGAAAGTCTGAGGAAGACCGTGAAGGATCGGCTCAGCGATCTGGTCCACAGCACCGCGGCCCTGCTGGAGAACGGAGAAGGGGGCTGCCCGCCGTCTCCGCCGCTTCAGTGCACCGAGGTACGCGCGCAGGCTTTCACGCCGCTGATACGCATTCCTGGCCAAACTTAATACTTTGAGCACGGCTGACTGCAATTCTGCAATTTCAGCTCGATAAAGAGTCATTTATGTGTAAATATCTAGAGAGCGTCGGATCCCTGTTTGGAGAGGGCCGAGGCTAGTTGTCACACACAGAACAAAATCTGTCATTTACAATGAAATGACAACATATAAAACACACGTGACCCCCCAATAAAAAGGAGAAAAGTTGAGAAAATAAGCATTTTTGCAACTGGAGCCCCAGATTTAACACGCATAGAAAGACAGCAACTCTAAAATTCCAAAAACACTTACTTTCGCTGTATTTCAGGCGAGACTCTACAGACAAAACCATTGTTTTCGTTTCATGCACTGGTCAATTTTAAGATTCCAAAATACACTTTTAAGTGTTATACAATTGCGGTTATATCTTTTTAGCAGCATTTACACACACCAAGCTTAGCAGTTTTATTCATATCTGTATTCTGCAGATTTGAATAGAGGGGTTTGTACTCGCATGATTTTTTATAAAGTTGTTTTCCTAAAAACATGCTGAAAATATATTTGTTTTCTGTCCATTGACAGTATTTTATATTAGTTATAATGTTTTTAATGTAGTGCCTTGCTTAAAATTAAGCATCAAACTTATAAACTTGTTTGCTTGTATTTAAGCTTGTATAAGCTAAATAATAGCACTTCTGTTAATAATTCTGTCCACTTGTCATGTTATCCAATGGTGACAGTTTCAAAATGTCTGAATATCAGTCTATCACTGTAGTTTCTGCTTTCCTCGTATAAAGCTGCTGATATCTGTGCTGAATCATTCTCATGGTTTGCACTGACATGCTGCCTGAAAGGAATGTTTTTTCAGTTAATTCCATCATGTCGTCCTGTCCTCTGTATCCCGTGCTCTATTATGTGGTGTGCTGGAGTTGACATAGAAGCAGCGATAAGCATTTGGACGCTTATCAAACCCTTCCCAAGCCGCACCGCTAAACCCTAAATCCCTGTTCCTGTAAGTCACAGGCCTTCCACAATCTGACAGCGCTGTTGTGCGAAAAGCCAAACGAAAACCTGTTCACAACGCCGCCCATGAAACAATTAAATTCGGAGACCAAATTGAGACCAAATTAAATATGTGATGCAATAAATAAATAAAAGAAAGTAAGGTGTAAAATAAGAAAAAACCTCATGAAATAAAATGAAGCAGACAATGTAAAACAAACCAATATATCACAAAATAATTAAATACATAATATTCCAAAGAATAAATATAAGCATAATAAAAAGTGAGAACAAATACATAAATTGGGTATGAAATGCATTTATTTAATGTGACAGTGACCTGAAATAGAATATGAATTAATCTAAATAAATGCTGATTTTATGCCTTATTTATTTTTGCTTACAGTTTACTGTATGTTTATTTATTTAATTTAAGTTGATGCAATTGTAATTTCATTATTCTTAATATAGTTCTATTTTTTATATATATTATTTAACTTTGATTTTAGAACAGTTAGGGTTTTTGAATGAATCTCTGATTATAGTAAATGCATTAAACTTGGAACTGATACAATTATGCAAATGCAATTTAAAAAAAACTAAAAAAAATAACATGCTAGAATATACTAGCATGTTATATTGTAGTATACTAGAAAAGCTGCAAATTCTAACATATATGGTTACCTAAAATATACTGTAACAAATTAATAAGACAATTCAAGGCATATTTCCTGTAAAATTATATATAAATGTAGGAGGTCGTGTTCAATTATTGCATCAGCTCATTAGTAGTAAAGCTGCTTGCGGTGTCACACGACACTGCTTGCGAAAGCAGTTTGTTATTGTAACAGCTGCACTATTTTCAAACAGCTGAACTACCGTCACACTGACTAATGTAGGTGAGTTAGTAGCGTTGCTACTTTTAGTCGCAGACCCTCCAACACTGTCCAGCGGATCTCCTACGCCAGGAAGTGCGGCAGACCAACGCTCTCCTTCACACGCCAGTAAATGAAGCCGATCGCAGTAAAGCAAATGAATGTTTTTGGACGTTTCTTATGAACAGACGTTTGGCTCGTGATCAAAAAGTCACTTTACGCTGGATCTGAGTGTGTTGGCGTGAAGTGCGCGTCTCATCTATTTCTGTGCCCTGTGACGCCTGAAATTGACCACAGAGTGGGTGTGTAAATTTGTATTTTATCTAGAACCTCTGCGGATACAGACTGCTGATGACTTTATTTAACTCTGCTGTGTTCACACACACACACACACACTCCAAGAAAAGTGTGCAGTTATATTTGTTTAAAGCTTCCATGAATTCATTGTGTTTCCAAACATAAAAGGATATAATTTTTTTTTTTAGTACATTATCTGGATCATGACATTTGGTCAAATGTTTAAAATACATAAGATTTCATGTTTTAGAAAGAAAGAAATTTCTTCTGCTTCCCATTTATTTAAAGTAAAAATACAGTAAACACAGTGAAATATTATTACAATGTAAAACAGCTGTGTGAATATCTGATCAACTGATTTCTGTGATGCGCAGCTGAATTTTCAGCATCATTACTCCAGTCTTCAGTGTCACATGATCCTTCAGGAATCGTTCTAATATGCTGATTTGCTGCTCAACAAACATTTCTGACAGTTAGCAATGTTGAAAACAGTTGTGCTGCACAATATTTTTGTGGAAACAGTCATACATTTTATTTATTCAGGATTCACAGATGAATACACTCTTAAAAATAAAGGTGCTTTAAAAGGTTCTTCACAGTGATGCCATGGAAGAACCATTTTTGGTTCCACAAAGAATCGTTCAGTCAAAGGTTCTTTGAAGAACCATCTCTTTCTTACCTTTTTATAATCTGAAGAACCTTCTTTCACCACAAAGAACCTTTTGTGAAACAGAAAGGTTCTTCAGATGTTAAAGGTTCTTTACGGAACCATTTAAACGGAAAAGGTCCTTCTATCGCGTCGTGAAGCTTTTACATATTAATGTCTTTACTGGCACTTTTATCAGTTTAATGCATCCTTGATGAATAAAAGTATAGCATATCACTGTTTTCACAAAAATGTAATAAAGTAATAATATTTCACATTATTTCTGTTTTTAATGTATTTTTTTCTCAATTCAATGCAGCCTCAATTAATGCAAATACACTAAAAACTCTGATCATGCTAACCAATAGTTGGTTACATTATCAAATCACCTGGTTTCAGAGGTTGCTTTCACTTTGATAAAAGTACACAAATGAATGCACCAATGAGTTCAGGAGCATGTGTTTAAGAAGTAAAGAGGCTCAGTTTTGTCTCATGTTGTTGTGTCTGCTGTCATTTTCAGGGTCAGGATGAAGTGGAAGGTTCTGGTAGTTTTGCTGCTAAACTCTGGAACTACAGAGTTCTGCTGGAGCTCATCCACTGGTCTGATTCTGCATCTCAAACCCTTCACTTATTCCACAGCGAGAAACAAGGCCAGCAGCAGCAGCTCCTCTAGACTCCACACACACAGATCTTGAGCTGTTTTCCTGAACTAAACGCCATATTCAATGGAGAATCAGTATTTTTAGTCCAGGAAACTAGCGCAGATCCTCCAACACAGATCCAGACCGTAGACGTCTAGAACTCAGTCTGAATGACGCTTGTGATGTATCTCTCAAGCATCCAAGCATAAATAATGTTTTGTTCTGGTACCCAGCCTTTAAAAAATGCATTTGCTTGAAGACTTGTTTTCAGACAAGTTTGTTTTATACCCCATTGACAAATTGTTTGTCTTGTTTTATAAATCTCTCAATATTTTAGATGAGATTTGGTTCAAATTATGCTTAAAACAGCAACAAAACAATTTGTTTGGGGTAAAATAAAAACAAGACTTGAAATCTTCTAAATTCGTCTTTTGGTTTTATTGGAAAACGAGACAAAATACAAGCTGTTTTTTTTGAGTGTATACGTCTACGGTCTTGATATCGTGTGAAACGCAGATCTATAATAACGCGCTGTGCTCGAGGTCTAATATGCTAGCGCTTGACAGGACTGAACCATTAGGGCTCTTCTGTGAAATATATCACGGGCTTCACACATGCTTCAGCCTTACTTACACATGTGTTAGTTGATTTTACCACCAGTGTTAAAAGAATCGTAGACATTTTCCTGTAGAAAGCAGCAGAGGTCAGTACTGAGTCCTTCACTGGAGAAGAGTTCTGTGTTCATTTAGTCTCAGTCCAAACCCACGAGACTTGATTTTGACAACACAAACATCAAACCATTCTGCTCCAAACAGTGAAAGCAGAATATAAAATAAAATGAGCAATTGCAACTTTTTATTTCACAATTCTGACATTTTTCTCACAATGTTTATATGTGACTTATGTTTGACTTTTTGTGAGAATTGTGAGAAACAAGAAAGTCCTGTACATTATTGGTGTCATTTCACAAACACTAACAAGGTTTGACGTTTACAATTTTTCACGTTCGATTTAAAGATAATAACAGTTAATAGTTGCACTCGAATTGTCCCACATACATGAAAGCGATATTAAAACGACGAGATACATACAAGTGTGAAAACCGGTTAGTTAGTGAGCCGCTAGTGATCGAACGCAGCTTTGTGACCTGCAAAACAAACCTACTAACCTCCTTACTGTACTAACGAATGATGTAGCAAACCGCCTGTGACTGAGACTGTGAATTACTGTATGATTGAAGTCAGATTTCATTGTGAACTAAATCAGAATCAAAGGCATTACTGAACAGTGAAGATAATAGTGTTATTTTTAGACTGTAGTCTATAGCCTTACAGCCAAAAATCTGAATTATTAATATATTAATGTGGTTATTTATTTAATTATTTTTACTGAGATGTCATGTAAATGTAACACTGTGATGCTTTTCTCTGCTATTAATAAACGAGCGTAGCTCCCGACTACTAACTCTGAGTTGTGAATGCTGTGAATCTGTGGTCGTATCTGGAGGTTTATGCACTGTTTGTCTGATCTGAATGCAGTCGCTGCACGTTTGTCGTCCGAACGTCACTCTGTGTCGGTTTTATCTGTGAGAAACACACACTAACGATGCTTTGCAGCAGAACGTTCAGCTCATATTCCTCACATTCTCTATTTTGTTATATTAGTGATCACAGTATCATGTATATGTCTATATTAATCAATAAATTATGGGATGAAACTTCAAGTGTCTGTGTATTCTCTGCATGCCTGCTGTGTGTTTGTGTGTAAGTGCGTGTGTGATATAATAGTTTTAGAATGTGAGACAGTAACAAAGTAATCAAAAAATGTAATTAAAAAAATGATTATCGTGCTTCCCAGTTTCCACAATTTTACAGCAATTGTAACACATAAAACTAATTAACAAAAATAAATTAATTAACAAATCTAATATTAAAGCTACTCTGTAAAGTCTAGAAAAAAATCTCCTGACTTTAAAACATTGCATTAATTTGAATCATTTTTCAAGGCCTGGATTTTTTACATTTAATATTAATATTACAAATAAATATAATGCATTTCTTTGTACATTTTAGTATAAGTTTGTATTACAGTAATATTTAGTTACATATACTGGAAGGAAACAAACATTGTAATATGTGAGCAATTATATATATATATATATATATATATATATATATATATATATATAGTGCATTCCAGTTAATCTCAGTCAAACTGCAGGTGGGTTATTTTTATATAAATTAAAAATAACTAAACAATACTATAAGGTAATTAGCTAACACATGATAACATAAAAAATAAATAAAGTTATTTTGCAAATAAACTTCATAGAGACAAAGAGAGAGAGAGAGAGAGAGGATCTTAGAAAAGAGAAAAGGATAACACTTTATTTTAAGGTGTCCTTATTACACATATTACATGGAATTACTATTATAATAACAATTAATTATTATTATTGCATAATTACATGCAAGTAACCCTAACCATGTAGTAAGTACATGTAGTTAATTAATATTACTCATTACTTAAATGTATAATTAAACTGTAAAAGGACACCTTAAAATAAAGTGTAACTGAGAAAAGACCTTAGAAAATCCCGTGACTTTTTAAGATTGCAATAGTTTATTTCTGTTTTTCAAGGCCTGGATTTTCTTTTCAATTCCTTTTATGTTTTATGGTTTCCAGTGTTTGTGAGCTGCGATCATTAATAATACTGACTATAATGTCATGAAATGATGAAGATGTAGTTATTGAATGACAGTGGCTGTAGGAGCCCATCTCAGGGCCTGGCCAGCTCGGAGCTGCTGCGCATGCGCACCGGAGCAGCGCTAATGGCGGAGAGCGTGCGGTCGCCGTTCGATTACCGGGAGCCCCCGACCCTCGACAGCGACGGGGATGGCAGCAAGCCGCCGCCACCGCGCGGGTCAGTCACTCTCGCTGGGGAAACGGATCGTGCCGTTTGTTTCGGGGGGAATGCTCGGATTAGCGTGCGTGCTAACGGTTAGCCGGTCCGGTTCTGTTGTCCTCGTGCACACGCCGTGATGAGAGAAAAACCCGCGGCCGTTATACCGCACGGCGTCTTTCTCGTGCTCCGAGCCCGCGCGTATCGTTACTATGTTATTTTTCCGTTCCGCTTTACCGGGGCGCGTAAATGTCAGAAGCGGCGGCGACTCGAACGATTAGCAAAACACTGCGCGAGTGCGCGAGACCTGTCAGCGCGTGCACGGACACTGCTGCTGAGCGCGCTCACGTGTGCAAGCGACCGTTACAACAATTCACCATGGTAACCGAATCGGCGGACATCGAGCGATACTTTCATTCCAGTAGCGGTACAATTATTGTATCGATTTGATTGATACATTGTATCAATTATTGTACGATTGATACATTGATACATTAATACATTGTATCAGTTAAGTGACCAATATTTTACTTGGTGTATTTTTTTATTTGATACTTGACCACACAAAAAAATAATAAGTCTGTTTGTTATTGTTATCATATTACTCCCAGCTAGCGATAATATTTTCTAAGAATGTTTTGCTAACGTTTCCATTGTGCAAACCTTATGGGAATGTTTTCTAAACGGTCTAAAAACAGATGTATGTAATAATGTTCTAAAACATTTACAGCTAACAATGTTCCATGAGCGATGAATAAATAATGATATTAAAGACCAAACATTTGATTATAAAATCATGTGTCATTCGCATACTGCCTTATCATATCCGACTTTAAAAGCAGTGTAGTTATGAAGCATGCATTCCGTTGTTTTACACATCGTGTCATGAAGCGATCCGTTCGGTTAGTGTTTGTATGAATCATTGCAGTAGCATGTTAAGGGCTTGTATCGGAGCGTCTGATGGTGTGATGTGGTGTGTTTGTGTGTTCTGCACAGGCGTGTGTGTGGCAGGAAGAGGAAGGGGACGCCGGTGAAGGTGTGTGACAGAGCGGCGTATGTGACGGAGGATGAGGAGGAGAGTCTGTCTGAACACAGTTACAGCCCAGGTACTCAAACACACAATCTACTGCATGTGTTCTGTCCTCTGATTGATAGTTTAGAGTTCTTTTAATCTGAAATGCTCTTTTATTGTAACTGTACAAACGTCCACCTTGTGTTTTTGCTGTCAAATCTTGACTGATTTTTATCTGTAAGGGTCAGAATAACTGTAGTCATATTTCCAGATGAGCTCTGACTAGACTGAAGCAGCTTGGCTTTACTTGATTCTCCATGAATCATTTTGTAGAAAAAAATCAGTGATTCTCAAATCTGATCATCAGGATCTTTTGAGGAATGTTTGTTTCCAGAGGCTTTACTTTCACTGTTTCTTAGTGGAGGAATGATCTTCACAAGCCTCCAAAACATCTCGCATCTTTTGAGGAACGGATTGCATTGCGTTGCTTTGTATGTTTGGATCATTTCGGTGTCATCTTACTAAGACAGATTATTGGAGATATAGAGTGACCATTATGTCAGTATCTGCTCTACTGTTGTAAACGACCTCATTGATTTACATTACAAGCATCAGAATTTCATCACATAAATATCAGTGTCTGCCACAAATTGCATATTTTTGCACTTTATATATCAGACTACGTGAGACATAAAAGCCTGATAGATCAAATATGATACAAAACAAATTTATTTTTATGTTTGTATAAAGGTTTAATATGTTGTTCCATTTCAAAAACAAGATTTCTCTGACCATTATTTCATATGTCAGGCTGTACAGGGTTGGTTTCTTGATTTATTAATTTTTGTATGTGATTTTGGTGTTTGTGTAGGGGACGAGCAGTACGCAGAGGGAGCAGAAGACCGACTTCCTCCGCCGGGCAGCCCGTACTACCTCACCGACCCATCACAGCTCTGGTACGAGAGTTTTGTTAATGCACGAAACCTCTCATTAACACTGACTTAATGCACAATTCATCAGAGCACATCATTCTGAAAAAGTGAAACGTTTCTGTTTTAAGGTCCTTGTGCATTGAGTCTGAGAATTGAAGAGAATTGAACCTGATCTATTTGTTTTAATGGCGGAAGAAAGTTTCAGAGGCAGTGTGTAAATGTGATTGACACAACATAAGGTCATATTTTATTTTAACGTGTGAAAAGTTCGGACTCAGTGTGCTGTGGAAGCTTATTTCCACCACAGAATAAAAATAAAACTGGAGTAATTGTGACTTTTTGTCTTGCAATTTTGATTTTTGTCGTAGTTCATATCTCAATTTTTTTTTTTTTTTTTTGTAATTCAAAGTCTCATAATTCTGAGTTTACATTCACAATTTTTTTCATTTTTTCTTGCAATTCTGACTTTTTTCCTCATAACTTTTGTTCTCAGAATTCTAAATTTATATATTGCAATTCTGACTTTTACCTTGTAATTCTGACTTTTTTCCCTCTTAATTTTGAGTTTATATCTCACATTTTGTAATTTTTACATCTCACAATTCTGACCTTTTTCTCTGAATTGAGTTTTTATTTTGCATTTGTAACTTTTTCCCTTTATGTTGTGTTTATATCTTGTAATTTCTACTTTTTTTCTCAAAGTTTACATCGCAATAAAAAAATACAGGTAAAATGCAGAATTGTGAGAAGTCACTTTCTTTGTTCTTTGGCAGAAATGAGCTTCCCCATTCCTCAGATGTGTTGACTGAATGTACTGTGTTTGTGTCCTGCAGTGTGCCCGAGCTTGCTGAAGAGGGCGCTAGCGGCGTCCGCGGCCCTGTGCTGTTCCACCCACCGCCCAACTGCAGGATTAGAGAGGTGCATTGTGGGAGTCAGGTCCGGCTCGTCGTCATAGCCATTCGAGACATTGCCAAAGGCGAGGAGATCACAGTGGACTACAGCCTGACCGACTGGGGAGAAAATGCCATGGTGAATGATAAGAATGCCACCGAAACACGTCATATGCTCTCTGTGTGTGCTTGACCACTAAACTAAAATTCATTCATGTTCGGTTAAATTGCAGGGCTTTCATACTTCAGTATCTCCACGTGGGTTTGAATGTGGATTCAACCCAGAGAGCAACATCAAGAAGGTGATTCATGCAACACACACACAAATCACGCTGCATTGACACTGCACAACATCAGTTCAGTAGATTATGAAGTGTTTATGCAGTGAACACTGCAATCTGATGTGCATCACATGCATTTAAATAAAATTTCAATGCATGTGAAAAATAGTAAGGAAATTGACCAAAAGGAATTGCTCACGTCTGCATAATTAGTTTTCTAATAGGAATATAAATGGTAAAATATGCTACAATAAATTGGCAAATGTGGCCCTGGACTACAAAACCAGTCATAAGGGTAGATTTTTCGAAATTGAGCTTTATACATCATCTGAAAGCTGAAAATAAATAAGCTTTTCATCGATGTATGGTTTGTTAGGATGGGACAATATTTGGCTGAGATACAACTATTTGAATAAATGGAATTTGAGGGTGCAAAAAAATCAAAATATTGAGAAAATCACCTTTAAAGTTGTCCAAATGAAGCTCTTACTAATGCATATTACTAATAGGAAAATTAAGTTTTGATATATTTACAGTAGGAATTTTACTAAATATCTGAAACATAATCTTTATTTAATTTCATAATGATTTTTGGCATAAAAGAAAAATCAATAATTTTGACCTACACAATGTATTTTGGCTATTGCTACAAATATACCCCAGTGACATAAGACTGGTTTTGTGGTCCAGGGTCACAAATAAGATAAGTATTGAAAATTTCACAAATTAGATGTGGTGTCCTTAAATTCTACCGTATGTATTTCTCCAGTCATCAACTGTCTTATCAAACTTGTAAAAAGAAATGCTGTTGTCAACAAAACTAAAAGAAAAATATTGTTTTCTACTCTGCTGTTTCTCTTATGTTTTAGCGTGAACTATTGCAATAGTAATATTTTTGGTTTTATACTTTTATTTAGTAATATTCAAGATCATAAAAGCAGGGTAAATATAGTTAACTAAATCTAAAACTGTTTAAAAAAATGAATTTTTTTGTAGTACCTGAAACTAAACTAAATTTAAAATAAACAAGCAATTTTCCATTGTTATAAAGAAGAAACAAAAACCATAAAAAATAAATTACTTGAAACAAAATAAACTTTAACTGAAAAACAGATTTAACATTGTTTTGACAAGGCAACATTCCTCATTTTCATTTATTTTGAAGGTACTTTTGAAGGCACTAAAATAACTACAACTAAATAAACTACAACGAAATGGAAATTGAAAATAGAAAAGTAAATTTTAATGTAAATATTAATACAAACTACAGTACTGTACCATGATACTAAAAAGTTCTGAACATTTGTCTTGGTGTGAACAGGCCATAAAGTTCCATGTTTCTGTTCAGTAGGTACATTTTCTCATTTGTAGCTATTGGATTGTGCTTTTAGAACTCAAATGTTTCTTTAATAAAAATGTCTCACTCACAGCTCATTTGGTTCTCTGCAGGAGGAGGAGCCGGGTTCGCTCCCTCTGTCTCTCACCGTTTCTGACTACCTCACTCCGTCATGGTCGCTGTCGCCCTCCTCCTCACCGCTGTCTCACTCCGAGGCCAGCGACTCTGACCGAGAGGAGGATGAAGAGGAGGAAGACGACGACGACGATGACGACGACGAAGAGGACCTGGAGGATCTGCGGGGCCGCATGATGAGACGCCGCAAGAAACGGAAAACCTCGGTGACCGTCAAGAAAAAAGCCCCGCCCAGGTCCCAGCCACGCCCCTTGTCCTTCACATGCCCCGCCCCTTCTTCTCCATCACCCTTCCAGCAGCCTCTAGCCCCGCCCACAACAAACATAAACAACAATATAAACATAAACATCGGCGCGAGCAGCACGCTCTCCCGCCGGCAGCACTGTCCATACTGCGGCCGGCATTTCCGCTCGCTCGCACGCCACCTGGAGAAACACCACGACCAGCAGCCCGAGGTCAGAGCCGCCATGGAGTTGTCGCACCTCCCCGCTCACGCAGCCGGCGCCGCCTCGCACCCGTTCGCTTCTCCCGCTCAGCCCTCGTCCTCCCTAGGAACGTCCCTGTTTTCCCGTGAGCGAGACTCTTTGTCTTCAGGTTCAAAATCTGGAAGCGTCTCCTTCTCGCTCTCGCTGTCTCCGCCTCCCGTCTCCAATACCTCAAAGAAGAGCTCGTCGACTTCACCTAGAAAGGGCGCAACGCTCGCCGCTAACAAGAGCCCCGCCGTCACGCCCAACCCTCCCGCCAGGAGAGGACGACCGCCGAAAAAAGAGAAGGAACAGCAGCAGAAGAAGCAGGAGGAGGTGGAGCGAACGAAAGAGGAGCCGCCTCCCACGCCCGGGAAACAGGAGGAAGAGGAGGAGGAGAATGAAGAGGAGGAGGAAGAGTTTGACATGAGAGAAGACGGAAGCGCAGAGGAGAAAAACGGTGAAATAGCGAGGTGAGTTTGTCTGAATACAGGTGTTTTGTGTTTGTTTGGCTGAATTGTTTTTTTTGTTAAAAACAAATAATATGACAGCATTTTAGCGCCACGTTACAAAATAAAAAAAATAAAGTTGAATTATTTAATAAATAATTGATAAAAGAATATTGCAAAATATTGCGAGAATAAAGTCGAAATTACAAAAGTAAAGTCCAAAAATTGTGAGATAAAGTCAAAATACTATGTGAATGAAGTTGAAATTACGAAAATAAAGTCGAAAAATTAAAAGAATAAAGTCACAAAATTACAAGAATAAAGTCAAAATATTACGAGAATAAAATAAAAGCGAAATATTTTGAAATAAGTTTAAATTACTAGAATTAAGTCAAAATGTTTAGAGAATAAAGTCAAAATTACGAGAATTATTTTGCAGCAATTACAAGATTAAAGTTATACTATTTTTATACATCTGAAAAGACAATACTACACGTTATATATACAGAGTCGCAATATTACAACTCAACAACTCGACCTCAGAATATTACGACTTTATTCTCGTAGTATTTCAACTTTATTCTTGTAGTATTTCGACTTTATTCTCTAAATATTATGACTTGAATCTCATAATCTTAGCCTTTTTTTATGTGGCACTAAGACATCAAAAATAAGCAAGCCCAGCCCAGGTGACAAAAAGTAACGCAAAAGGAACTTTCCATAAAAAGTAACTAAGTAATGCAATTAGATACCTTTAGTATCACAGAAAGTAACATAATTGTAATGGATTACTTTTAAAAGTAACTTTCCCCAACACTGGTTGCAACACATGACATAATGTCCATATGACTTTAGATCAGTCAGTGGATTGTGATGGCTGTCAAGGTGGATACGTGTAGATATCCTGGAAGGTTGTTAGGGTATGAATAGCTAACGTTGTGCAGATCAGGCACCTGGATTTTCAAAATGTTGATATTTCACTGTAGTAAGTTGTGTGGTTGTGTTCCTGCAGCTCTCAGCGCTCTCACATGCCTCCTCTGCTGTCATCGCTCTCCACGCTGGTCCTGTACCTCCGCCGGCAGCAGCACTCGTCGTTCCTGTCGCTGTCCCGCGCTCCAGCGTCGGCCGAGGCCTGGCGTCTCCTCTGCCACTCCAGTCTGGCTCTCCTGATCCTCTACAACCGGCACCGCGAGTGCGAGGTGGCCAAACTCACCGTTCAGGACTACCGCAGCCGCGCCGCACCCTCCTCTACCTCCTCCTGCTCGCTCGACGCGTCGCTCTCCCCGTTCGAGCGTGCCGTTCTCTGTCATCTGTCGCGTGTGGGTGTCCTGGGCAAACGCGGCCGCGTCCAGCCGCTCGTTCTTCCCCCCCATTCAGAAGCGTGTCTGGATCTCCTCCTAAAGACGTCTGCAGATGTGGGCGTCGATCCCGAGAGCCCGTACGTGTTTTCCCGGCCGTATCACTCCCCGGCCACGCCGCTGCGCGGGACTGACCTGCTCCGGAGCCTGGCGCGCACTAGTGGCGCCAAAAACCCCGCGGCGCTCACCGCTCCCCGCGCTCGACGACAGGTGGCCATTCTGACCCAGTTGCTGCTGCTGGAGGAGGGCGAACGGGCGCCGGGTACAGCCGTGAAACGATTGGAGGATTTCCTGCAGAGGGAGTATCACGTGACCCAGAACTGCGCTCGGATTGGTCAGGACCCGGCGCTGATGAACCGCGTGGGGAGAGTCGTGCTGTACGGAGAGAGAGAAGGAGTGCTGTTCAGAGGAATGAGCCTGCAGCACATCTGCCTCGAGCTGGACGGTACCGGGAAACATCACCGAGAGTGCATTCATTTGATCGAAAACAGTGAAATATTATTACAGTTTAGAATGTCTTTATTCTGATGAACTGTATCTGATTGCTGTGATGCGCAGCTGAATTTTCAGCATCATTACTCCAGTCTTCAGTGTCACATGATCCTTCAGAAATCATTCTGATATGCTGATTTGCTGCTCAACAAACATTTCTGATTATTAGCAATGTTGAAAACAGTTGTTCTGCACAATATTTTTGTGGAAACTGTCATACATTTTATTTTTCAGGATTCACAGATGAATAGAAAGTTCAAAAGAACATTTATTTGAATTAGAAATCTTTTGATCCATTTAATGTGCCCTTGATAAATAAAAGTATCATTTTACTTTTTTGTAACTTAACTTAATCCTAAACGTTGAACAAAAATGTTTTCTTGAGTAGCAAATCAGCATATTAGAATGATTTCTGAAGGATCATGTGACACTGAAGATTGGAGTAATGATGCTGAACGTTCAGGTCTGATCACAGCAATTAATTACATTTTAACACATATTCACATATAACATTTCTAAAACAATTCTAATAATATTTCACTGTTTTTACTGTATTTTTGATAAATAAATGTATCCTTGGTGAACAGAAGAGGCTAATTATTATTATTATTATTATTATTATTATTATTATTATTATTATTATCCTAATTATTCCAAACTTTTGACTGGTCATGTACTTGGATTTGGTAAATTTATAGCATGCAGCCTTTTTTTTTTTAACTTGCAGCTGCATTACATTACATTACATTTATTTTATGTGACCCTGGAGCACAAAACCAGTGTTAAGTATCATGGGTATATTTGTAGCACTAGCCAACAATACATTGTATGGGTCAAAATCATAGATTTTTCTTTAGGATATCATTAGAATATTAAGTAAAAATCATGTTCCATAAAGATATTTTGTAAATTTCCTACCATACATATATATAAAAACTTAGTCATATGCATTGCTAAGAACTTCATTTGGACAACTTTAAAGGCGATTTTCTCAATATTTTTTGCACTCTCAGATTCCAGATTTTCAAATAGTTGTATCTCAACCAAATATTGTCAGTACATCAATGGAAAACTTGTTTATTCAGCTTTCTGATGTTTAAATCTTAATTTAAAAAAAATTGACCCTTATGACTGGTTTTGTGGTCCAGGGTCACATATTAGGACTTGTACGGTGTGACAGTACAGATTATCCCACACTGTTAATATTACGTTACATATTTACAGAATTACTTTATTTATCCCTGAGCCCATTTAATGTGAAAATACACAGTGGAATATGTCCAAAATGAGTCAAGACTGTTGTGAGAACTTGATATTAGAGGGTTTTATTGTGCCCAACATGTTAAAGCGTTTCCTCTCTTTGGTTCAGTGATGTCGGGGAACTCTGCCGACTCTTTCTCGGATGACTCTGACGGAGAGGCCAGTAAGAGTAAAGACAGAGCTGACGCTGAAAAGAAGGCAGGGTCCGGTAATCGAGCGCCGCGGTCGAAGAAGAGCAGCAGCCCTCATCTGTCACCGTCCACGAGCTCACCTGCAGCGGGACTCAAGAGACGCAGCGCTCAGGTCAAATCAGGTACACTCCTGCTCTAAATGAGTTTAATCATATTTTATTAAAAGTCATTTTGAAGTTTTGTTGAATCTGAGTTTGCAGATTGCATAGAAATTATAGAGAAATTAATCAATAGCAACATGTTTTTTTTTGTCTTCTCTGGTTGCACACAGCAAGAAAACAGCGTGACAACCTCCCTAAATTTAGTGCACTTTGTAGCTATTTGTGTAGTTGGTGTAGGATAAATAAACTTGATTCAAGATATATTTCCAAAAAACAATCTTGAATTCTAGTAATAATATCTAAACTTCTACAATGTAATAAAATATATTTTCTTTATATTTTAAATGTTTAAATATTTGTGTTTTCTGTTTTCATTTCAATTTTTGTAGTCATTTATGTATTTAATTTAATGTATTTCATTTAGTTTTTATTTTATATTTTATATTTTAATTTCAGTTTTTGTTACAATTTTAGTGATTTTGTTGCTTTTTTTTTGTTTAGCAGGTCTGTATGGTTTACTTACTTTTTCAGTTTTAGTTATTTTAGTACATTAAATTAAATTAATAGAAAATTAGATGTGCTGCTTTGGCAACTAGCTGAAATAATTAATAAAATAAAAAAAATAATAAAGGAGTTAACAGTGCTATTTTAGTATTATTGATATGCTATTATAGTTTTTAAATGTCTTGTATTAGTTTTTATTTTGTATTTTGTTTTAATTTCCATTTTATTGAAAGTTTTGGTGATTTTTGTTTTGTAATCTTTACCTAAGATACCTACTTTTTTAAGACGTGTCTGTGTAGTCTTCTGTTTCCGTTTTTGTTATTTTAGTGCATCAAGTTAAACTAATAGAAAAAAATTCTGTTAACAAAAAAGTTTTTAATGGTTTTAGTTAACTATAATAATCCAGCATGTCACAAGACATTTTTATGGTTGTTGTCAGTAGCGGTGTGCGATATTGACAAAAAATAATATCTCAATATTTTCTGCGATTTTATCGATAACGGTAATTGACAATAATTAGACGATATTTTGCTGAGTGTGTTATTGTCCTGGTATCTTAAGGACTACCGTGGACAGCTGAATCCTACATTTTTTTTTTAAATATTTTTCATATTCTGGGTGGTGGTCAGTTCACACTGATTAATTAGTCTTTTCCAATAAGTTTAAATTGATTTTTACCTTTTTATGGGCATTTTAAATTTTTAAAAGCCTTAAGTCAAATTCTTACAAATTCTTTCTTGGGCTGTTACCAAGCAGATGAAATCAGTATCAATAAAATGCCTCTTTGCAATGCAAAGGAAACACAGAAGCTGCATGTGAAGTGGCATTTAGATGTATTTACACACTGTTTAATGCAGATCTTGAATGCATTTAACCTGCAGTTACAAATGCATAAATAATGTTTTAATATTTTAATATTTTAAAGTCACAGTTAATAAGTGAGTCATAGCGATTGAACCGATTGAATCGGTTGAATCATTCTGGAATGAAACACTGTCATGTTGCTCAGAGATGAAAATAAGTGCTGTGGCAGTGTTTGGAATGTTTTTTGTTAGCAGAATAGTGCAAAAACAGGCAATATGGTGTCTGCGTAAGTCTCGTAATTCTTGTCTATTGAACTGTTTTAAAAAATCAATCATGATCATTTGTGGAGAAGAAAACGTCACTCTTCTAAATGTATTTTATTAGACTGAATCATGCAGTGAAAGAACGCACTAATGCGCACTAGTCTAGACTTCACATAATGCCTGCACTGCACTCTGTAGGTGTTTTGAATGGTTTTTGTACAATACTCGATAATGTCAAATTGAACATCAATTATGATATTATCACAGACGACCCCCCCTAATTGTCAGTAATTGTTGTGTCATGTATGTTAGGGCTGTGTTAGTATTGACGTGTGTTAATGGTGTTACGTGTGTGTCTCAGGGAAGCGTGGCGTCCTGAAGCGTCCGTGGTCGGAGGCGGAGCGTGTGGCGGTGGAGACGCACCTGAAGCGTAACATCATGGAGCTGCGTGTTCCTGCTAAAGCAGACTGTGAGCGATGCCTGCAGCTCTGCCCTCTGCTGGTCAGCAACCAGCGCGACTGGAGAGCCATCAAGTTCTACTGCCACAACCGCATACAGTTACTCAAGAAACAGGGACGCCGGGACGGGAACACAGCCGCCACCGCTGTCTGCTAACCACAGTAACACACACACACACACAGACACATGTACAGATGACACAGCGGTGTTGTATTTTGTTGAACTGTTCTCCTAAGCTAGCGCACAGTGCAATCGCACACGCACTTCCCACATTCCCCTGTGTGTGTGTTTCTCAGACCATTTCTCTGACAAACTAACAAACTTTTTCACACACCGGTGTTCAGACTCCTCAGAAACACAGCAGCGATGAGCACAGCAGGTATGGTGACGTTACGGTGTAGCTCTTACTCTATATAGACTGTTTGGCTGTGATGGATCTGGACTGGTTTTGGACTGTTTTTTCTCTCCACCCACTGGAGATGGTGTAAACAGTGTTGGATTATGTGGGACCAGCTTTTCTTTCTCGAAGCTCGAGGTCAGTCTTACCTCACGCGTCTGGAGTCTGATTGTGTCCGACAGACGTCAGTCTGCACCTCTGGAGATCCGCTTTACTATCAGGATCAATCTCACAAACACATCCAGATCAAAATTCACTCTCAAATCAACAGGAGAAAATAGGAAATTATATTTTGCATAAAGAAAATGATGCCAGATTTTATTATCTTTTATTATTATTTTCTTTTCTGCATTGTGGCTTTTCTATGGACGCTTGTTTCCACCTCATGATAAAAATAAAAAAGGTAAGACTTTTTATCTCACAATTACAAATGTTTTATGTTTTTTCCCCCAAAAATCACGATTGTGAGATTAAAAGTTGCAGTTTTTGTTTCTCCTAAAAGTTGCCGTTACCTCCTTTTTCTCAAAAAAAAAAAATGTGAGGTATAAAATCGAAACTGTAAGATAGAAGTGTAAAAATAGTCTGAATAAAAAAAAAAAACCCTTTACGTTCCTTCCTTTTTCTTTTTTTAAATGTTTTATTACTTTAATTTCTAGTTAACCATTGATTTACCATAAACTATCAAATTCTTTGACCCTGCAGAATGAGGTAGAAAACAAACCATAATTCCTGGACATTTTACTTTTGATTTGTTTTCTAATTGTCATTATCAGTAGTGATTCTCTTTAGAGTCTCATTACTGTAACACATTGATTTTTTTTTTTTCTTTATATCAGCAGAGGAAATACCACCATAATGTATAAAACATTTGCCATTGAAATAGTCATCATTTGATCAGAGTAAGATTTTTTGCATTATACATTACTAATATTTCCAGCTAAAATGTTTTAAAAAGCAACAAAATGCAGAAATCACAGTAGTCTGAGAAACTGGCTTAATTTTCTTCATGAAAAGTGTATTTTTTATTTTATTTTTGCATGCATTGTAATTTCAGGGTGAGCTCTGATCTGGACCTGTTTGTGAGATTGATCTGTCTGTATTCTGAAGTGTTGGTTGCCTTAACTTTTGTTGTGTTATTGGTTTTCTATTGATCTCATCTGGCTGCAGCTGATATTAAACCCAATCACATTCATTCGTTTCTATGCATCATCAGTTAATTTCAAGAGGAACGTGGTGTTTTCGGGATCATTGAGTTTGGAGATCAGTCGCGTTTCATTCCGTTGGAGTTTGTTTTGCTCATCTGTGCCAATCCGAACACGAGCGCGTGTTGTTATTTCGTGAAGACTGTTGAAGGACGCTGAATCTCCTCCCTCTCTCTCCTGTACAGTGGTCTGATCTCTGATCTGTGTACAGTGACGTGTCGTAACATGATATTAGCCGGTAGAGTGTTTCCACTGCGTGATGATGTACATTCTGTAAATATGACTTATATGAAAGTACTACATTTTAAAGTTGTTTTCTTAATGCTGTTGTAAAGGTATATCAGATTTTAGAGAGATGATATCTTGACAAATACAGAGCTTAATGTCACTGCAAAGAAAAACATTTGAATTTCAGATTGTCATGTCTTTTTATTAAATTACAAACACATGGAAACATCAGGCGGTGTGTATCTGGATGTCATTTATGATTTTAAGTTCTCTCGCACAACACAAGCTCACATGCTGCAGGATTGTAAAAGTTATCAGTCGTCATAAATGCAAAATAACCTCTGGTGCTAAAAATTGTGGGGTTTTTTTAGAATGTTTTACTTCATCATAATGGCACAAACTTTGGTAAAGGTTTTGGCACTTGCCATGTGAACACAATAAATGAATAAACAAATTATTTAATTAATTAATTAATTAATATATGCTGTGATTTGAAAAGATAAAATGGTCCTGAAAAATAGTCACACTTGTACTCTTTGCGGTCAAATATGACCACATTAGAATGAGAAGTGAAGCATTTGGTACTGCACCCAAACAAAATCCTATGGAAAGCTCGGTTTTTTGTAATATCCACATTAAATGCGGAAGATAACTGGTTTAGATGTAGGGCTTGATTTTCAGTTATAACTTTCCATGAAAATAGTTTAGTATCATAAGATCCCTTAAAATTCTTAAAAAAAAAAAACAAAAAAAACACTGACACTAAAACATAGTACATTGATTTCAGATCTCTCGTTTTTAACCACCACATGAGCAGCACCAGAGGGTTAAAAGAATAGAGAGTTCACATCACAACTATAATGATGACAACAGAGGAACGATATCGTTACAGTCGCTTTCAGTATTTTTTCTAGCTGATGAATGATAAAAACATTGGCAGCCAATCAGAATCCACCTGACTTTAATGAGCTCCAGCATTTGAAGCTGCAGATAAGAAAACTGCAGCATGCTAACAGTCAGCAAACTGGTGTAGACACTAATATAGTTATGATTATCATTATAGATACTGTTCTTGGTGTGAATGGGGCTTTACAGCATAAAGTATGGATCTATCTGCAATAACTGTTACAAACCAACTAGTTTAAATTAGTCTTGTAACTAGTACTTTTACCAGCTGCTTTCTAAATTCCTATTAAAAAAGGAACTGATATAAAAACGATTCTGTCTAATGTGGGTAAATTGTCAGTGTTTTCTGTGGCTTTAACTTTACATTAAAAGTGTTTTCATTGTTATTTCTATTGCTTCATTTTAAAAAGAATTAAATGCATCTCTGTTAATATTCTTCAAAATATTTTTCTTTTTGTTTATAAATCATGTAACTGTTTGCACATGGTTTGCGACACTTCTCATGGATTGAGTCTGATATCAGCATATGCTCATTTGGAAACATGTTCTTATGAAGTAACAAATGCAATGCAGATCAATATTGTATAAGTTATTTGAGCAGATTCCCAAACACATGAGGAAGTTTATGACGTTGTCATGAGTTCCTCTGATGAACACTAGATGGAGCCACAGAATAATTTCCCCATCAGTCAGTGTTTGTGTGTGTTTAAAATGGCATGCTATACTCATTTGCATGCCATACCTACATTTTAACATGCATGTATAGATTTCACAGACTGTATCCCACAATGCAACCCTTTCCATTTCTAATGATGGATGAACTGGATGAGCACCACTGGGCTTGCTATTTGATCAGACCCAAAATTGGATTAAAAATACAGAATAACAATTTATTTCTAAACAGCATCACTAGTTGACTTCAACAGTGTAATGTGTTCACGTGGCAGCAGAGTTTATCATTGTATACTGCAGATGTTTTTATACTTAAACTTATAATAAATTAATGTTTTCCAGTTTAGTCCCACCTGTTCAGTTCAAGTCTTCAGCAGCCCTCAGTGATAAACTGATAGACTGATGTACAGTGTGACAGACATATTTTTTTTCAAACACTTACCATTTCCAAACCACATCAATCTTAATAACTACTATTAATTTTGCATTTAATCATTTATAAGTGATATATTATTGTCCATGAAGGCTGGAAGTGAAAAATGAACTTAATATTCAGGTGTATATAATTATTAGGTACATTTTCTTTTACAGATAAAATGAGCCAAAAAAAGAGATTTAACTCAGACTGAAAGTCAAAAATGATAAAATGTCTATTAAATGTCCATAAATACAAAATTAACAGTAGTTTGTAGTATCAGATTCAATGTGATATGGAATTGGTAAAATGTGCTTGGAATGAAATATATGACAAGAATATCAACGTGTCTAATAATTATGCTGTATGACTGTATATTATTGAATCATGTCACACTTTGCATTTCAGATCACTGTGTCTTTTATTAAAAACATGAATACATACTAAAAAAGTACAATGTTTATTCTATAGATTAGCAATCCTTAAAAAAAAAAACAGTTAATGATTTTGCGTCTATAGATCTTAACCGCACCAAAAATACTGAATTTCAACACAAGTAAGCAGTGACATATTCCATGTATTTACAGAGCAGTTTTACAACAGAATAAAACTGTTTAGATCTGTTTGTCCCCGATAGCTGCCTTAGTATTTACATGGTGTAAACAAAATGTACCATCTTTTACCATCATTTTCCTTCAGTGGTCTTTTAGCTCGAGTGTAGGCAGACGTTTTCTCAGAAATTAACACGTATTGTTATATACTGTGATTGTATGTTTGCAAGTTACTGAAGCTATTGCTTGCAGCTTTTCAAATATTTCTCTTACAACCTAATTACTGAAAATAAGCCAGAGAGAAAGAGACATTTTCAGTAGGGCTGACAATAATGATTTCTCGATTTTAAGCAGTTCCCATTTTAATGAGCCAGTTTGGATTCATAAATGGTGACACATTAGTGAAATTTCAGCCAGATTTCAAGTGCAAATATTAGGTCCATTGTCTGTATCTTAGCCCTGTATGACACAAGTCATCTACAAACCAAGCAGCTTTCTGTTGGTGCATGTGGCAAACTTATGCAACAAACTTAAACGTAAATTAAATATATGTGGAACTTTTCACCCTTGCAGTAAACTCTTATTGGTGCAGATTATTATTGAAATTACTGAATTTTGCCTTCGCAGTTTGTCCAAACGACAGTAACTGTGACCGTGCTTTGAAATCTCAGGTTTTCTGTTGATGCATGAACATCAGACCTCACATCTAAGTGCAGTAAACTATGTGTTTTGTTACTTTTGATATCAAACAAAGCCTCCGTTTTTAAATTCTGGCAACTTTTACGAAATTGCCATGCTAAAATCTTCAAGAGCTGTCATGACAGAACTGCTATAATACTGTAGGCAACTTAGGGTCCTGTAAAGTTCATAGCATTAGTTGAGAGAATTTTTTTCCCCTTGAAAAAAATTTACTTGTGATATGTCTCAAAAAAAATTATATCAAATCAAGATAGGAACCCAACTGAATCATGAAATTTGTGTCAGCACCCAGCCATAATAGTGTTATTTTTACACATTTTAAACATACTTAGTATTACCACCAATTACATTACTAAATTTACTTGGCATGATTGTAAATGATTTCATTGTTTAGCATGAAAAGATTGACATAAAAAGACATACATATATGTATGTGTTTTCACCATCGCACATAAATGAGCGCAGTAATACATCATGCTTCCGTTTCCTATAACTATGCACTAGATGCATGTCTTTGATTGCTGCACTGCATCTCTTGTGCATCTCGGTGTCTAGTGCATGAGCACAGTGGTTTTAAGATGCCAAAAAAATCAAGTTCAAAATGTGTCTTGAAGGAATGAATGAATGAAAAAGAAGGTAGAGTCCCGAGAAGGGTTTTTAACAGTTTAACTACTTTTAACTTGACATGGGGTCGTCAAAACTGAAGTTTGGATAGCGTCAACTGAAGTTGTCATAAAATAACTATTGGTTGAATTGATGATGCTGTGTTAAAGTTGTACACTTTGTAAGTGCACATTATCACTGGGAAACAAACCCATGACCGTTATGTTCCCAGCACCATACTAGTACATCTATATAAATTTGTAGTTTGTATGTAAGATCTTATTTTTTTTTTATATGCATCTTTCTGGTTAAACTGCAGTGGTCAATCAGGCGTCTGAGCTGTTATTACTCAGTAAAGGTTGACTGGACTCTACAGCTGATTCTACAGGTTCTGGACAATCCAGGATTTTAAGTGGACTCTGATCACCAAAACCAGGATTGAACAGAGGAACAACTGATCCAGAGAATGTGGTTTTCATGGTCAGGAGATGTTTACACTCTTTGACATTGTAAAATGACAGCTGACCCTCATCATAATCTAACAGAACTCCCAGTCGTTCAGGTCTCGGTGTCAGTGAGAGTTTAACTGGTGGATCAGTGTTGGTGTGAAAACCATTAGGACCATCTGAACACAAGAACCAGTATCCGTTTGCTGGAGTTAAAGCAGATCTGTCTCTTACAGTAAAATTTCCATGTTTCACCACACCAATTAACCAGTAGTTTTTAGGAGGTGTATTTTCTCGTCCCAGCTCTACCTCCCAATAGTGACGACCAGAGGTGAATCTTTGGGCTCCAAATGCACATAACTGATATGGAAATCCCTCTCCAGTGTGATCATATCCTGGACTGTCCCTCATGATTTTACAGTTGTCAGAAACCTTCAGATCTGGCTGTAAATGCTCACGGTCAATAGTGATCTCAACTGTGAGGAAAAAATACATCAGCAACAATTATTAATCCTCGTGCATATGAGATGATATTTACACACATATGCATTTATAACTGAGATGATTATATATTTATGCATAAGCAAGATGACATCATACCTGCATATTTTCTCAGTTCTTCTATATTTACTACAATAAAAATAAATAAATAAATAAATAATTTTAGAGTTAGGGGGTGGGGTATAGCTGTAGTTAACATCTACCATTGTCAGTATCTAACAAAAATAGGTATAATAGTCCAATATGAGAACACAGTGAGAGTGATGCAGCTGAATTCGTGCATTATGATAATTTTACATATTGAAGTTATACATTTGATTATATTCACATTATGCTCTCACAGATGCTGTTTTCAATAGTTTGTAGCATGTATAGTTTTGTCTTTTTCAAATACCTTCTTTCATCAGTTTCCCCATAGTTCTCTCCTCACAATCTAAAATGAGAGGAAATATCAGTGGAAGGTTTAATTATTAACCTGATTCACTCAGAATGATTTCCATCTTATGTGCAATGTGATCTGATGTTACTCTGTATTGTCATTTTGTTTGCAAATCAACACATTTCATACAGATGCAGTGCTTAATATCCAAGACAAGAACATTTCCCTTGCAAAATTCATTTTACAGTGATACTATTGTATGTATAGATTTTCAGTTAACTGGTAGTTATTTCAGAAGCACCATTAGCAGCTTCTGTGTGTTTTTCCCTAAAAAAAAGTTCATAAAATAGAAAACTCCTGTGCAAAAACATAAAACACATTTTTTCCCAGTTAACCACTGCATGAAATGATTCATTAAAAGAAATCAAGTTCACATTACTTACTTCCTTTAGCTGGTTTCTTCTCTGCAAAAAAAAAAAAAAAAAAAATTAACATGAGGTGATGGACACATACATAAAACCTGACGATGAATTCTGCTAGTTACCTGTTATTCTCTCTCTGTATTTGTTCAGGACAAACCCAACCAAACCCAGAAGAGCAAAAATGAGAAGAGTGAAGAAAAGAGCCTTCCACAGACCTGATGAATCTGAGAAACAGAAACCAGATGAATCTGAACACCTTCACAAAGCAAAATATGTAAATCAATGTAGAAAATGATTTTTAAAACTCTGTCAACATAAAATTGCTGTTTGCAAAACACAAACTAGTTTTCTTCTAATGGAGAACAAAATGTAGGAAGGGATTTGATTTTTGTAATGAATGGACGGTTGAAAAACAAGAGGAAATGGTGACATCCAAGAAGACTAGGAACATGCATTTAAAAATGTATGCTGACATATTATAAATTATATTAAGGGAAGTTAAGGTCACGGGGGGGGAAAAGGTACTGGAAGTGGCAACTATCACAAGCCTGGCATTCAAGCAAACTTTGTCACTTTTTTGGGATATCTACAGATATCCATGTTCTCTAACCTGATGAGATGATGCCCCCTATGTCCATCCTTCCTTTTTTTAACTCTCCGGTTTTGAGAGACACTGAACATGAGACCAGTTGAGCGTCTGAGTGAGAGACGACCGTCCAGCTGTGGACAGAGAACATCCCGTCTGCTCCACGACTGTGAGATGATCCTCCAGGATGGAGAACCTTTCCATCATCTGACATCCATGTGACGCTGGCGTTTGGATGCCAGCCACTGGACCTGCAGCTGATGTTTACACGTCCATCATCTAGAAGCTTTGGAAACAAGACAGGTGCGGATCCTAAAGCTGATGAGAGGAGGAGAGGCAGATGTTCAGATCTTCCCCAGACACAAAAACCACACACAGTAAGTACATTGTTAAACACAATAATTCTGTTCTGATTTTTAAATGTCTTTCCAGAGTCTTAAAATGGTTCAACGTGCACATTCTGTAATATCTGATGCATCCTCCAGTAAACCAGTAAGACAACTCATCAGTCAAACAGAAATGGAGACAGGTATGTATATTTTGTTTTGACAGCAATGTGAACTCCAAACTTTACTTGTGTAAAAGACTTTAACTGTTTACAGATCAAGAAGTTGCTGTTTAACCTTTTAAGACCTGAAGGCATTTTTGCCTCCCTGAAAGTGTTGATTTTTCTGAGTGATATACGCAAAATAATCACTCATAACTCCAAAATTGTAGCTAGGAGAGACAAAAGGGAGATATTGTTTGATAGAAAACATTCTCTATTTTTAGAGAAAAAAAAATTACATTTGGATACTCTCCTTCTGAGAAATAGCTGAAAAAAATTGTAAGAAAAAATTGTGTGCTCAAGGAAAATTGTCTCTGTCTGTCTTATTTGACATTTGATATCTCAGGAAAGAAATGAGGTAGGTGAAATTTTCTTTTTTAGTGATGCTCCGCATCATGTTAGCTGTATCTTTTTCAAATTTTGTGGTGATAGCATAAGGTACTCAAAAGTTAACTGTAAGAGGCCTTTTGTTTAACTCTTGACTCCCTGAAAGCATTTTAAAAACAGTTTTTTTTCTGAGTGACATACACAAAAGTAATGGCTCATAACTCCAAAACCGTATCAAGGAGAGTCAAAAGGTAGGTATCATTTGATAGAAATTTGTCTATATTTTTAGGGGAAACTAATTCTTTAAATACAGACATTCTCATACTGAGAAATAAGTGATCAAGTTTAAGAAAAAAAAGGAAAAGGAAATTTTCCTATCTTTCTTATTTGATATTCAATATCTCAGGAAAGGAATAAGATATGAGAAAACTACTTTTTTGGTTTAATTTTGTAATATATGGGCTGTACGTGATGTAAATTTTTGTGGTGATATCATGAAGTAATCAAAGGTGAAAGCATTTGGAACCAAGGTAGAAATTGTTGTTTTCTGAGTGGCATACATTGAAGTAACACCTCACTCATGTTTAGTCAAACCCTAAACAATTATGCTTGATTTATTCTACTCCGTAGGACCTTTCAAATGACATATGACACATGACTATCTGAGCTGTATGCTGATTTTGACATATTAGAGTACATGGGACCAAAAAAACATATTTCACAAATTATGAAAACTTTTTCTACTTACTGTAACTCAGCACTACTTAGGAGTTAATTAAAGTGGCCACATGCATTGTAAAGTTCAGACTCTAAGCTTTCAGATGACATAATATTTTGTGTTGCTCTAGGCCAGGGGTATCAAACAGCCCTGCAGAGTTTAGCATCTTCTCTAATTAAACACACCTGAATGGCTAATCAGGTCCTTCAGGCTTATTTGAAAACGTTGGCGGTATATTTCGGTTTAGATGGACTTCTCAGCAGTCTTTAAGAGTTGATCAACATGGTTGGACGCATTCAAAAGTTGAGTTTCTAAGCTTTAAAATAATACCCACTTATATATATATATATATTAGAGGTGTAATTATACATGTATTTGTACCGAACTGTCATGGTATGGGCATCTCGGTTCAGTGCATGAGGCCTTACAATGAATACAGGCAATTCATCCTCATTCCAGAAGGGGGCGCCCGAAGTAATGCAACGCTGTTTGATAACCGCTGACAGAAGAACAGCGAATGCCAGAAGTTGCGCACTTGAAAACAAAGACCACTAGACAGTGACCATGTGCTGATTCTGAACGTGTCTCTCGCTGACAAAGGAGTATAACGTTACTTTAAAGGCTTGTGCACTCAACTGTCTGTGAAATGGAGCTTTGTGTTCTTGTATCCTACCTCTGTCATTTGGCACAAATCCAAATATTCAATAATATTTTTATATTTACGATGTATCCAAATGCTATTATTATTATTTAAATTATAGACTTTGTACTTAAGTCGCGTTCTAACGGTGACACAGACAGATGCGCTGATGTTTGGTTCACTGTGTTTTATTTTGATAAAGTACCAACTGCGCTGTCAAGTTAGCGATGCTGGAAACCTGGAACTGATATGTTTTGTGTTTGTGTGCGCCGGCGCGATTACTTCAACTTTCCTTATACCAGCAAAATCAACTTTCTGCCATTTGAGTTTCCTTTCTGTCACAAAACTGAACTGAAACTCGGCATATATAGGCTACGTTACGTGTCGCAGGTTTTTCCCTCTTGTCTATCAGTTAACTAAAGGAAATCTATTTCACGTATTTATTCCTTGTATATATGTACTGCAGATTTTATAGCCTTCATATATCACATTCATTTGATATAGTATTTAGTATTTTCACATGTAGGTGGAAAAAAAAAAGTAATTTATACTACTGTCTGTTTAAAATAAATGAAAAGAAACCTAGCATAGTAGATTTGATTTTTTTTTTTCTGTTATACGGAAATAATATCGAACCGTGACCTTCGAAACGAGGTATGTACCGAACCGTGACATCTGTGTACCGTTACACCCCATATATAATATTCGCTATTTTCCATGATTGGAGATGTTTGTCGAAATGACAAGCGTAAAAACCATTTAAAAGTGATAACATATGAGCATTTGGGGTTTTATGTGTTATATAATTTGACGTATCTTTAGATCTAAATGACACACTATGGTAAGATTGGACTCTTTTTATTTGGGAGAATTTTCTGGAAATTACGTTATGAACAAAAACTCAACGTGAAAATTACCTTTCGAGTTTTTATTTAGTGGGTTTATGTGTTTTATAGCATCATAAGCAATATCTTTAAGTTTTATGGACAAATTATGAGTTTGGGCTCTTTTTAATTGGGAGACTTTTTTGAAAATAACGACATGTAATATTCAAAGATCTATGCATGTTTCATGAAAGTGCTAAGTGAAATGTATAGTTGTTCTTTTTGGCTGCGCCTCAATTGCACCTGTCTGATTTAATGCGACAAACATCTTTCGATCTGATCGACGGATAGTGGTAAATTTTGGCTCTTTTTAATCGGTTGAATTGTCTGAAAACAATGCTGTGCTGTGTTTTTAAGATTGAAGCATGTTTCCTGAAGTTACAAGCTAAAACCTCAAATGACAGCAACCTTTTTTTTTTTTTTTTAAGCTAACTATGTGATGTAGCTCTATGAGGAATATCTTTAGATCTAAATGATGGATTAAGATGACTTTAGGCTCATTTTAATTGGGATAATTTTCTGCAAATAATGACATGCCATGTTCTATGATATATGCATGTTTCTTGAAGGTACCAGCTAAAATGCTAAATGAAAGCTGTGTTAGATTTTTTTTTGCTAAGCTACATGTCGCTTGTGCTTGTTTTATGTGTTATATATTCATGAGGAATATCTTTTGATATAAATGACAGATTAATTAACAAATTTGATCTCTTTTAATCAGAAGACCCTGCTCTGAATAATGATGTGTATTGTTCCACAATCTGAGCATGTTTTATAAAGTTGCAAGCAATAAAGTGACAACAAATGCTGCATCCATATATTATTTTCATATTATTATTTTCATCTCGTTTTATTCTACTCGATGAGACCTTTCAAATGACATATGACACATGACTATCTGGGTTGTATGATGTTTCTGACATATTACAGAATCGTATAAAAAAAAAAAAATTACAAAATAATTTTGTAAATTATGATTTTTGTATAATTTATCAGCAGATAACTGCACTACTTTGGAGTTAATCAAAGTGGCTACATGCATTGTAAAGGGCAGACTCTAAGCTTAAAATTATGTAATTTCAATTTAAGAAATTATATATTTCAAAATTTGCAGGGTTTTGAAATATATGATTAATTTTTTCATGGAGGGAGGCCTCCCACCGGCGGTACATTTTGTTTCTAAGCTTTAAAATTATACCAAATTTGTTATTGTGCTACAGTCTATTTCAGTCTGTTTCTCACATAAAGCAATCGCAAGACTTGCAAAATAGTGCACAAGTCATATGGACGAGTTTTATATCAACAGTCCTGTGGGACCACAAGAAAGAGAGAATTTTAATATTTGGTTGAAGTATGGCATTAAACAGACTACTCACCCGTGACCTGGAGAAACACTTCTGCACTGTCATATGAACTTTCTCCACTCACATAACAACGAAATGAACCTTCATCCTGAACTCTGAGCTTCTCCAGCTGTAGAGAGACATCTCCATCCTTCAGTCCACCGGACTGATCTGACCGCGGAGTCAAAGAGGTTCGGTTCCTGTACGGTTCCTCCTGCATGTCCGGGACCTTCCCAGGATTATAGTGGAAAACAGGGTTTTTGAACTGATCCTGACGGTACCAGCGGATCTCCAGAGTTTCAGCACTCTCAGGAGGCTTGATCCAGCAGGGCAGAATCACTGTGGATCCCACATGAGCCACTACAGGACCATCAGGAACCACTACAGTGAAAGACACTGAGAACAGAGAATTAATTACTCATTTACTTGATATATTTAGGTGCGGTCACATTTACCGTTGTCCTGCAAATGTTTGTGGGTGAAATCCAGTCATTTTAATAGGAATATACAAATTTGGGTAATTTGTATAAGAGCAGGTTTCACCATTTGCACAAGTAGCCACAAAACTTGTTGGCTGCATCTCAATCAGCTCCCGAGCTTGTGAATCAGTAAAATGTGTACACAAATCCGGTCACATTGTGACAGTGAATACTCCATTTCCAGCGACTTGACTACGTGCAACGTCAGTGTTGTACGAACGTCACCACTGGAATCAATCAACAACAGGCAGGAACAATTTTCATTTCAATATTATTTTTTATTCTCTTTAAATACATTGTTCTGTTGCATGTCCTTACAACATTTGAGCTGAATGTTAATTATAAACGTCAGCTTGATATGTTCATTTCCATTTGTGTTTATACTGAAGGATCCTTAGATCCTTACATGCAAATTATTGTGGTGTGTTTTCAATGTTATGTTTGTTTTTAATTTAATTTATAATCATTTTACAATCATTAGTCATTCACATAATTCATATTTAATTATTTATTTGATTATTTAAGTATTTATCATTTATTAATTTATTCATATATATTATTCATTTATATGTTTAAATATTTTATATTTCTTATTATTTTCCTTGCTTATGCATTTTCATTATTGTTCACTTCCAAGATTGTGGGGTTTCATGAATTGTTTGGTCTAAGAAATAATGGGGATGTTTATGGAAATTCAAGGTTTATGGGATGTTGAATCAGTTTGATATATCATTGTTCTTTGAGCTGTACTCCCCAGACTCAACTAAACATTGAGAACATTGAGACATACGCAGCTAAAACTGTTCAATAAATTCTGTTATACCTTTTTACCATCATCACTTCGTCTCCTGCTTCTGCTCTTTTCTGGGTTCCATCGGTCAACTTCATAACTGACAGAAACCTGCTGTTAGTGGGGTTGGGGTAACTACAGCTTGCTGACTAGTTGTCCTGTTACCGGAAAGACTGATATTTTCTGACGGGATCTGGTGTCCGGGGCTGGATCCTAACTGTCTGGCGTGGGGACCTGATCTAACAATACTAAAATATGGTTTGTCTTTTCAAATCTTCTATCACGTGTCATTATATTTATCAAGTTGGCTTGTGTGGTTTATGTTTAGCGTCTCAGAAGTGCGAAGTAATTTCCGGTAAGGAGGCATAGACAGCATCAATGCTCCCTAGTTTTTGTTGTGCATTGTGAGATTTTTCATGAAGCAAACGTTCCAGTGAACTGGAAGGATTTCACAATTTAAAAAAGCCCTTAAAATGACCAACTCCCTCATCAGTGCCCTGACTGCTGAACTAGGGAGCTGATGGACAATATTTATTCTAAATCTGCAGCATATCCTTTTGTTGTTGATAGAAATAAGAGTTAATATTCATTACATTTTAGATGTTTCTGAACACCTGATCATTGAGTCCTACTTAAAACTGACAGTATAGGCTATTAAAAGATGGACAGGTTGCGTTCTGGCATTTACAGAGTAATAAATGTCTTGCTGGCATTCGTGTCTTATATAATGAAAAAGGTTTGCTTCCCTCGTAGGTAGGTATGTTTTGATGCTGGGATGCTGGTTAAGTAGGTTTTGATGCTGGTTTAAGCTGGTCCTACTGCCTAAGGCCCCGATCACACAGAACGCGTTTTTTAGTTCTGAAAACGTGACTCGCAGCAAGTGGTTAAACGCGTGGCGCCCGGAGCGCATAAGGAAACAATTAACAAATGCGCCTCTCACTGCAAAAACGCGTTCGGTGTGATCGGAGCCTAAATCACAAGCACAAGCCATACGTAATACAGTGCCATAATATCCCATAGAAATTGATCACGTCTATGAATTAGGCTATTCGACAAATATGAATATCTTTATCTGAACGGGCCTGTATGGAATAGCTGAGCCATAAAACCGAATGAAACGCAAACGTGTTTGTGGTGTTCTTACCAGAAGTCTCTATGAGGAGATTCACCAGTAATGCGACAATAATCGACAACATGCCTGTGAAAATACAAACAGACTCAAATAAAACAAACTATGAGGGAGATTTTTCCAGAATAAATGACGTGAGAGACATAAACGCACTGTCGTATTCAATGAGGAAACAAATTCACCGGAGACAAAGACTCGTCCGTTAAATCACAGTAATCTGGTTAGTTTAGATGAATTTTCAGCTGTTAGAGACGTTAAACACAATAATAGTAATAGAATATAAACGACAAAATAGATGAAAATACACGAGGATCATAACGTGCTTCTGATCTTACCGTTTAGCTTTCGCTTTCTAAAGCACAATAGCAGTGGCACCCCTCAATAAGAAAGATGTCGTCGTTTGAATATGTTAGATGTGATTTTGTGTATTATTATTTAAGGTTTTCTGTTATTATGAGGCGCGTGACGCAGATGAATATATTGGAGAATACACTAGGACACGTGACGCGTGTAAGGAATTTAACCATTTTGGGAAAAACATATCAAGAGAGAAGAGCATGAAACATGCGATATATAGATGAATGCTATGACAGTATGTACGTTCAGCTCCTCAGTATCTCGATCCGCGGTGGAGGAGGAGAGAAGAAGCTTCAACATTCTGTTCCTGCGGCTGACGGATGAACAGCTTTGGGAATTGCATATGGCTTTGCATTTTCTTTAACCTGTTTAAGTGAACAGTTAGAGCTTTACTGTTTTTAAGAGATAGATCTCATTCTCTAATAGGGTTAGGGCGGATTGATGCTGTCTTTTTATTAATAAATATGTTATATATTGAGCTCTTCGGAGTTTGAAATGAAAAAAATGGTTCATTTTAACTCCCAAAAGACCAAAACAGAGACATATTAAGGAAAGTACTTTATATAACTTGCGTGTTTGCAGGGGCGGATCTACCGGGGTGGCACGGGGTGGCAACTGCCACCCTAAGAAAAAGCTGTGCCACCCCACCTGCCACCCCAGAATTATCACAGAATAAAATATAAATGTAAGCAGTGTTTCATGTGCTACTTTTCAGCCGCAGCGATGACAACGTAACGCAAAATAATGGCAAAAACACGTCTTTCAATAAAAATGTGCACGATAGTTGCACGCAGCGCGCCCAGTGTATTCGGCTTCATTAACAAATGACTCTTATGAACCGGTTCGTTTTGAGTCAAAAACACAAAGCGCGGCCCAGTTCACTAACGAATTGTTTTACATTTGTTCGTGAAGATGATTACTGCTCATAAGTCCTCTGAGAAATCTAATCGCGTCCCGATATGTCTGAGATTTACCGCGTAATTTTTTGGTGATCCGATTCTCTGACCGCTCGTTCCACTTTCATCATAGATATAGGACTTTTTGCCGTATTTGACGAAACAATAATAGCATGAAATCAATAAGAAGATGCCGATCACGGACACTAATAGCAGGGTTAGTTAAGCATCTGGACGTATTTCTGGAGTTTTCTCTATTTCCCAAACCATTCATTCAGTGCTCAAAACAAAGACACGTTTCTCAAAAAGTTTAACAATAAGTAAGTTAAAAACATTAAGTAGCAAAACTGATGACACACCATTCATAATACATGGGTATTATACTTACACATAATCACATAGTACAATACCAGTATATTAGATGATGGACTTTATTCTGTATGTACAGTAAACTGTAGCACGTGGTAAACACCTTCAAAAGTGTGACTGTCAGATTTTATTTATAACCATTTTTTTTATGTGTAGCCTACTGCATTTTTGCAGAACTGAGAAATAACTAGCTAGAGATATAGTCTTGTGTCAGGAGTAAAAAATATTTTTTAAATCATTTAGGAATACCTGCAATAACTAGATTAAAACGTTTGAAAGACAAATGCTGGCTTGTATTAAAGGCTTGTTTAAAAACATAGATAGTTTGGTCAGTTACATGTTCTAGATGTTTGCTAAAGTGTAGCTAGTTGGTTGCTAGGATATTCTGGGTGGTTGCTAGGCTCTTGCTATGCAGTTGCTGGGGTGTTGCTAGATTTTATGGTTGATAGTGTGTTCTGGGTGATTACAGACATTCCCACCTCTGTTAATAACAGAAAATCAAACACTTTTTAAAACTGATCCAGTTTCAATGCTTTGATATTGTAATATTTCTTTGTAATATTAGGAAATTAACATTAAATTATTGGCATAACATCTTAAACTTGCACTAAAATGTGATTTATACCATTTAAGTAGTAATGTAACTAAATCGCATGTCATCTTTAGTGATACATTTTTAGTGATATAACCTGTTGAAGTTTATATATATATATATATATATATATATTGTGTATTGACTTGGTCCCATGATGGACACTGAAATGTTTATTTTTTCATTTTAAACAGTATAGATGCTTACTTAATGGTAATGCAATATTTGTGAACGCAACTGTGTATGTCAGACTATAAATCCACAAAAACTATGCATGGGGGCTTGCTTTGGTGTTGACCCCATGCCACTCCTTTGCCACCCTAAAAATTATTTTCTAGATCCGCCCCTGCTGAGAGTGCACGTCTGAAAATGCAAGTGTGTCTGCAGCCAGACCCTATTGATCGCTGGAGGTAATGGCTGGAGATAGACACCTAACCACACCCTAACCCTACCCCTTACCCTATCCTAAACATAACTCCACCCATTAGTTCACACAGAGTTGGAGCTGGAGGCCATTTGGTTCTGCAGTGAGCAGTACTTGAAAATAGGTCGTCTGCAATTACGTGTGATTACATCACATATTTTCTTTTAGTAGGTTGTATCCTTCTTGTTGAATTTTTAAATCAGACTCAGTCCTAAACAAGATGGCGTCTAGTGATGTGAGCAAGAAGAAGAAAAGCAAGAAATCAAATGAAGAATGTAAACACCAACCTGCTGAACAGCGTTTTTGAACAGGTATCTGACACTCAGTCACTTCTCCTCTTGTGTTTGGAGTGTGTTTTGAGAATGCTGCTCTGCTGTGTCAAGCTGAGTTCTGTTCCTCACTCAAAACTATGATATAACTTCAAAATAGTTACAATAAAGCACACATATTAAGTGGACTCCTGTTAAAATACTTTCATGGTGCTTTATCATATTCTATCATATTAAAACAGTCCCAGCCCCCATTATGAAAAAGAGTTGAGTGTTTCAGAGAGACCCTTTGTTATGTGCCGAAGATTGTTAAAACAGTTTACCTCCTCGTCTCTGTAGACAGAAGATGAAATGTGCACTATTATATGTACATTCACATTTATTCTGTTAAACGATTACATTGTTTAGTATGAAAAGTAATTGCACGATATGCACTTTATATTCCACACGCACATTTATAGTTCAATACACAAGAGTATCAATGTGAATCAGATCAGGAAAGATAAAAGTGTGCAGCCCTTGATGTTGTCATGTGATTCTGTAGGATGAAGTTCCTTGACGTTTGTTGAATTGATGGCACTGAATTCAAGCTGTACATTTTATCAGAGGTCTTCAAACCTGCTCCTGTTTCAGTATCCCTCATGTATCCCTAAATCACGGGATTTTTCAGTACAAGAAATCTTACCATGTAAAGTTTAATTAGATATTCCATTTACTTTGGTAATAAAACATAAAGTGTTGCACATTGTATTGATGCAGAGATGAATATGAGTACGTTGTTACTTTGCAACAGCATTTTATCACTTATTTACAAGCACCACAATTAAATAGTGTTATCTGTTGCATGAACAGACATTCAGAAGCTTAATTTAAAGTGCAAAATATTGAAAATCAAAATGCTTTGTATAAAAAAGGGTATGCAGTATTATTTGAGCAACAATGGTCCCGTACTTTATGGGCATTGATGGTTCCATGAAGCTTCTTTTAATAAGGTCCTTCACTCTAAACTGAAATGTTTTTTGGGGGGAACCAGTATTCGTTTTTCTACGGCATCACTGTGAAAACACCCTTTTGGAAGCTTTATTTTTAGGAGTGTGCAGAGTTTAGTTCTTATGTCCCCAATCAAACACACCTGCCTGTAATTTTCAAGTAATCCTGAACTTTGGTTAGATTCTTCAGGTGTGCTTGAGGTGTGTTCAGCTGTCCATCCCTGTTCTACACACACTTGAGGTATTTACAACCAGTTTAACGCTTTGACCAAAAACTAGAAATATGTCATAGAAGTATACTGGAAATCAAACCTACGACCTTGAGATTGGCTGAAGATTAGTGTTTTTGTAGACATGCATCCTGATTTACATCCAGTTTAAACACACTGCATTGGTCAGTCAGGCATCTGAGCTGTTTTTACTCAGTAAAGGTTGACTGGATTCTTCAGCTGATTCTACAAATTCTGGACCATCTAGAATTTTCATTGAATACTGATCACGAACACCAGGATTAAACATTGGAGCGACTGATCCAGAAAATCTGGTGCAGATTGTCAGGAGATGTTTACACTCTTTGACGTTGTAAAATGACAGCTGACCCTCATCATAATCTAACAGAACTCCCAGTCGTTCAGGTCTCGGCGTCAGTGAGAGTTTAACTTGTGTTTCAGTGTTGGTGTGAAAACCATTAGGACCGTCTGAACACAAGAACCAGTAACCCTTTGATGGAGTTAAAGCAGATATGTCATTTACACAAACATTTCCATCTTTCACCACACCAATTAACCAGTAGTTTTTAGGTGGTGAACCACCAACTGCCACATCTACCTCCCAATAGTGACGACCAGAGGTGAATCTTTGCGCTCCAAATGCACATAAATCATATGGAAATCCCTCTCCAGTGTGATTATACCCTGGACCGTCCCTCACAATTTTATAGTCCTTAATGATGATCAAGTCTTGATGTGAGCGCTCACTGTCAATAGTGATCTCAACTGTGAGGAGAAAATGTATGAGCAACAATTATTAATCATTAAGTGTGAGGTCATATTTACACATATATGCATATATAACTGAGATGATGTCATACCTGCATGTTTCCTTAGTTCTTCTATATTTATGTTGCCTACAAATAAAATAAAGATATTGTTTGTGAGCGAACTACAGCTATAATTGATGACATTTACAGAATTAATATATTAGTGTATTAGTGAGTCTGTTACGGAAAAAGAATAACAGTAATCATAAGTAATTGTGTGACAGTGGAAGTGGTTCTTTATTCTGATGAAATAACTTGATGCTCTCAGAACATTTTTCTTCCACTGTAACATGCATGTTGATGTTGCTAATGTAATGATTAGTGGGTCACTTCAGCAGTTACAGTTCTTATAAAATAGCAAACAACAAACGTCTTCAAATACCTTCTTTTGTCAGTTTCTCCGTAGTTTCCTCCTCACAAACTGAAATGAGACAAAATTTCAATGTAAAGATAAATTTTCAGTGTGTTTCACAAATAATCATATAACACAAATCACAAATATCATTTGTAAACCACATTAAATTGCACATTAACCCTTTCAGGCAGAGAGAAAGAATCTGTTTGAATATTATATTTATAATGAAATATAACATTTTCCAAGAGCAGTGAGTGGTGAGTTTCTTTTTTCATCATTAATGCTGTGTGATTATTAGTAATGATGGCATACACTGATCAACTACAACATTAAAACCACTCACAGGTCAACTGAATAACATCGATTATGTCATTGTAATGGCACCTGTCATTACCTATGTTAGGCAGCAAATGAACAGTTCTTGAGAAAAATGGGCCAAGGAAAGTGTCAAGGAAATAATGAGCTGGATCCAATAGCAAATGCAATCAAATAGGGCATTTATTAAACACAGAAAACAGCATGTGAAATGGTCAGATGTTGTAGACCTACGATGACAAAATGGCAGAAATTCAAAGTGCAATGGGCTGAGGAACCAAACTGCTGATCAGAAGAGCCACAGGGAACCCAGAAACAGTGAAGGACAAACAAATCTGAGACTGCAAGACATGAGCAACAATGATCTGACAAAGAAAGAGTGCAAACACAAGGGTAGATATAGGGGAGAAGGAAGAGGTATCATGTATGGTTGGCCTGATTAAATAGGTTCCCCATCTACGAGTCGTGGTGGGCAGGTGTGTTAATGGGAGAATAAAAAACAGGTTTCAGTTTGGAAACCTACACTGGCTACCTGTCAAGTATAGGATTGATTTTAAAATAATTTTTTCGTATAATTTTTCTATAAAGCCCTCAATAACCTGGCACATCAATACTTAACTGATTTACTGCTTATGTATATCTCCTCTAGAAACTTGAGATCTTGTGACCTTGGCCAACTCATAGTTCCAAAAGTTAAACTTAAAAATTGTGGTGATTGCACTTCTGCTACTGCTGGACTGAAGCTTTGGAATAGCCTTCCTCCCTACATCAGGCATACCCCATCTATGGCCACGTACACACTGCAAGTTTCAGGAGTGACAAGCGCATTTAAATGCGGGAATGAGTCCCGTAAATTATCGTTCCCTGTGTGTACGGAACAGCAGTCACTCCCGCATTCGAAACCACAACCATTTTAGCATCTTGTGGGAGTGAATAAGAATTTAGCTGTTTGGTATCTACCATTTTTTTGGCTAAAGACTCTTTTTGTCATTCGATTTTTAACTAAACTACCGCTGATAGACGTGCTGTGTTTTCTTTATGCTCAGGAGGCTGCTTTAGAGAGTGTTGGCTTGCAGTGTTGCCATGTCCTCCTATTTACGAGTGCCTTTCAGGCATGTTGTTTGGTCATAGCTTTTAAGCTAGGCACTTTATGGTCTTAAAGGAGAAGTCCACTTCCAAAAATTGGACAAATTGAACACAAATTTACAGATAATGTACTCATCCCCTTGTGATCCAAGATGTTCATGTCTTTCTTTCTTCAGTCGTGAAGAAATTGTTTTTTGAGGAAAACATTTCAGGATTTTTCTCCATATAATGGACTGATATGGTGCCCCGATTTTGAACTTCCAAAATGTAGTTTAAATGCAGCTTCAAACGATTCCAAATGCGGTTGTCGATGATCCCAGTCGAGGAAGAAGGGTCTTATCTAGCGAAACGATTGGTTATTTTCATTAAAAAAAAAAACAATTTAAATACTTTTTAATCTCAAACGCTCGTCTTGTCTTTCTCTCCCTGAACTCTGTGTATTCTGACTCAAGACAGTTAGGGTATGTTGAAAAACTCCAATCGTATTTTCTCCCTCAACTTCAAAAATCATTTCAAAATCAACCTACATCACTGCAGAAGAACAGACACAGTGTTTACAAAGTGAACATGCAAAGAAGATCAAACACCCTTAACAAAAAAGGTAAAACAGTGATATAGGACGATTTTGAAGTTGAGGGAGAACATGAGATGGGAGTTTTTCCACATACACTAACTGACATGAACAGGAACAAAACAGAGTTCAGGCAGAGTAAGACAAGACAAGCGTTTGACATTAAAAAGTATATAAATTGTATTATTCTTATGAAAGTAACCGATCGTTTCACTAGATAAGACTCTTCTTCCTCGGCTGTGATCGTTTACATCCACATTTGTGATCGTTTGAAGCTGCATTTAAACTGTATTTTGGAAGTTCAAAATCGGGGCACCATATCAGTCCATTATATGGAGAAAAATCCTGAATTGTTTCCCTCAAAAAACATAATTTCTTTACAACTGAAGAAAGAAAGACATAAACATTGTGGATGACAAGGGGGTGAGTACAATTTTATTATCCTTTAATAAAATGGTCTGTTGCGGTTACAGAATATATGATGTTTTTTTAGTGTTATAAAACATCAAGCATTTGGGTATTTCAGTGTTTTGTTTTTTTTTTGTGCTTGTCCAACTAGCCCCGTGTTAAAATGTGCTAAAGTTAAGACTTCTTTCACTGTTGTTTTCTTGCATCTCACATACAGACAAAGACACATTTCTGATGCATGTTTAAATATATCATTAAGAACTAGTTGTTCAGTTCAGTTCCGTACACACTGCATTGAGTATCTGTAAATGCAGTTGTTTCTAAAAGGTTTCGCTCACATGTTGTTCTGACATGTGCTTTTTCTGAGCACGTACACCTGAAGTGCACATACACTAAAAAGCCTGTCAAACAGCGCCTGATTATTGGACTAAGTTTGCATATAAACAGTTGGTTATATCCAAAATGACACTAAACATGATTTGTGCCTGTATATTAGAGACATGCAGCTCTTAAAGTGACAGCACACTAATTGTACTAAGCTTAACAGACCACTCAGATCATTAGGATCAAGTCAGTTAGAAATACCAAGGGTTCACTCAAAATAAGGGGATTCCACTTTTAGCTATTATGCCACCCACAGTTGGAACCAGCTTCCAGAAGAGATCAGATGTGCTAAATCAGTAGCCATATTTAAATCTAGCCTTAAAACACATCTGTTTAGCTGTCCTGTGTATTTACCGAATGAGCACTGTGCTACGTCCGAACTGATTGCACTGTATTTTATATATAATCATTTGTAGTTGTAACTATTTTAATTCATATTAAAATTGTTGTCAATTTTTTAAATTCGTTGTTTTTATTTTATGTTGCATTTTAAATATAAAGCACTTTGAGTTACCCTCGTGTATGAAACATGCTCTATAAATAAACTTTGTCCTGCCTTGCCTAAACATGCCGCCCCTTCTCATTAAAGCGATAGCTCACCCAAGAATTATATTTCTGCCATTATTTACTCACTCTCATGTTCTCCCAATCCTGTATTAATTTCTTTCTTGTGCTGAACACAAAAGAAGATATCTTGAAGAAAGTGAGTAACCAAACAGTTGTTGGTCCCCACTGACTTTGATAGTAGGAAAAAGAATATGATGGAAGTCACTGGGGACCAACAACTGTTTGGTTCTTTAAAATATCTTTTATGTTCAGCAGAGGAAAGAAACTCATTCAGGTTTAAAATAACTTGATGACAGATTTTTCATTTTTGGGTGAACTATTCCTTTAATGTTAATAAAACGACAAAATACAGAGAAAAATCATTCTCTGCTCTTGACTGAAGAACTTTAATACAGTTGCTTTAATAAGAATCAATGTATAATCGATACAGTGAAGTGTATAGTGTTTTATTTTTATATTTGTTCATTACCTTTTTTTGATTGCTACTGCTAAATACACCTACTGTCCCTATTAAAGAAAGCACTGTTTGTTTTATTTGTATATTATGTGTATTTGTAATGTGTATCTTTGTTCTTATTCTTTAATAACAAAGATAAAATAATGACAAAGATGTTTATCTTTGACCACTATTGCAAAATAGTAAAACCAACATCATTCACAAAGAATTTTACTAAAATTGTAATATGATATTTTTGCCATATCGCCCACCTCTATCTGGATGAATGAAGTATTTGGCTGTAATTGTTCATGTTGTGACTCACCACTGGTGTATTTTTAATTTGTGTGTGTGTGTGGTTAGTTCCATGTATTTCCACTTTGAGGCTACAACATTCTGCTAAGACTCCCCAAACCTGTTCTATCCATGTTTTTAATTAAAGAACATGTAGGTGTTTGTTAATATTAGTGAGTCACTTCAGCAGTTACTGTTCATAATAAAAGTATAGGGAATGCCTTCAGTTACCTTCTGTTGTCAGTTTCTTCAAAGTTTCCTCCTCACAACCTGAAATGAGACAAAATTTCAATGTGAAATGTAATTTTCAGCGTGTTTCACAAATAATCCAGACTTTGTTAACCATTAAATTATGTTAAATTAAATGTTTTAGGCAGAGAAACAGGATCTCTGTTTAAATACTTGAAACATCTGAAAAGTGCCATCTAAAATGTTCTTCTAAAATGAGCATTTTTATCTGGCTCCTATATTCATGTTTAGTTATTTTGCTTTAAATGCATAGAACAGGACCTATACATTGCCATTAGAGTAAAATTACTGAACCTACACATACAGTAGGAGCCTGATAAAAACACTCATTTTAGATGGCACTGAAAGGCTTTTACATCTGAACTTTTCATTTCTGCTTTTACAGCTGCTTTTAAGTTACAGTCTCTTTCTCCTTCTGTTTTCTTTTGTTTATTAAATTGTATTTTGGGATTCATCTTTCTTTGAGTGTGTTTAATGTGTTACAAGCCCATTTAAACATCAAATAACTCTCGTAGTGTTGATTTAGATGTCAAAATGATAACATTTCTGTTAACACTAAAGCACAATGCAATAAAGTGCAAAATTCAAAATGATTTGTTTTAAAGTGTAGAAATAAGAAGAGTCATTTTCTCTCAGTAACACTGTGCCTAAAATGATTCATCTGATTCATGACTGTGTTCAGATGATAAATGAGGTTGTTACCTACCTTCTTTACCTAGATTCTTTCCTGCAAAACAGATGACAAATATCAACACATGAAAGGAACAAAACATAAAAACTGAAAATGAAATCTTTTAAACTTTCTACCAGGTTGTACCTGTTAGTTTGTGTCTGTATTTGTAGAGAATCAGCCCAAACACACCCAGAAAAGCACAAACGAGAACGACGATGAAAAGAGTCTTCCATGGATTTGGTGGATCTGAGAAATAAAATAAATTCTGAAGTGAAATATATAAATCTATAAATATATTATATATAGCAAAATATAGAAATTATAATAATTAAGCTAATCATCACATCAGTCCTTCTGTTGAGTTCATGTATGTTCACACCAGGCTTGGCATCATTATTTTCCTAAAATAAGTTCAATGTCTATTGGATGACAAAGACTTGAGAATTTACTGGACTATGAAATGACTGACTGTTATTGGATCTGATAAACACAAAACAACAAAAGAGAGTAATTTCTACAGGAGAACTACTGTTTTAATGAGGTGCAGATCCATGAAAACACACTGAATTGTTTTTGACTCACCAGTGATTTTGAGATCTACTGCTTTGCTGCCATATGAATTTTCTCCGCTCACTTCACAGTGAAATGAACCTTCATCCTGAAATGTGAGTTTCTCCAGCCGTAGAGAGACGTCTCCATCCTTCAGTCCACCAGACTGATCTGACCGCGGAGTCAAAGAGGTTTGATTCCTGAAACATTCATGGATGTTCTGGATCTTCCCATTATTATAGAGGAGAACAGGGTTGCTGAACTCCTCATTACGGTACCAGCGGATCTCCAGAGCTTCAGCGTTCTCAGGAGGAGAGATCCAGCAGGGCAGAATCACTGTGGATCCCACATGAGCCACTACAGGACCATCAGGAACCACTACAGTGAACGACACTGACACACACAGAAAGACACGCTCAATGAAAAATACAGTGTGGTAGACTGTAAATCTGTATTTATTTAAAATAAGTTTAGTTTATAAATATAAGTAAACATGAATAAAACTGACAAACAGTAAATATATGAAATATAATTTTATGACGTGTTACTGTATAAATATTCATCTTTGTTGATCTCATCTGGATTGTGTGGAATATTTAAGGCATAAAACTAAATGACATCCAAGCGTGTTTGTGGTGTTCTTACCAGAATAAGTCTCAATGAGGAGATTCACCAGTAAAGCGATAATAATCGACAACATGCCTGTGAAAACACAGACAGACTCAAATAAAAAATGAATTATATGAATTTGAAATTTAAATAAAACTCTGAGAGGGATTTTTCCAGTTAAATTACATGACAGACATAATCGATCTGACTGTCGCATTCAATGAGGAAACAAACTCACCGGAGACAAAGACTCTTCCGTAAATCAGTTTAGAAGAATTCGAGCCATTAGACGCGTTCAACACAGTCAAAAACAAACGATAAATAGACGAAAATCATTTAGAATCAAACATGCTCCGGGTTTTCCCTGCTGTTTTACTTTCGTTTTTAATGATTCGTTTTTAAAAAATAACGCCAGTAAGATAATGCCTTGATAAGACAGGTGTCATCAGATGAAATAAATACGCCTGAGATTCGCTGTGATTATGTTAGATATGATCTTATGTAAGCTAATAATATGTCCGTGTTTTCTGTTGTTATGAGGCGCGGAATGCGCTGCGCTGCGCTGTCAAACCCATTCATTTTAATGGGACTCCGCGCTCAAAGTTCAGATTGGTGGAACTTTAGCCACTGCGCTGTGAAGCGCCTGCAGCGCCCCGTGTGAAAGGGTCATGAGGTGACTGAACATACTGAAAAATCTACACAGATCTTTCTGTTATTTTGTTTATAGAAAAAAAGTATTGTCAAGCGAATATCAAGAAAAGCATATACAGTGTGCGATATAAGCCTATCAGCATCAACAGAAGAAGCTTCATCATTCTGTTCCTGTGTTTGATGGATGAACAGATTTTTACATAACGAAATCAAGATTTGCATTTTGTCTGACCGTGTTTGACCCGATCTTCTAATAGAGACAACGACTGATTCTGTCTTTCTTATGAATACAAATGCTATATTGGAAATCAAAATAGGAGTTATTTTAAGTTGCAAAAGACCAAAACGGTGACATATTGTATAGAAAATACTTTGGTAAACACTTGGTAGAAAAAAAAAAAAAAACGTGTGTGTGAGAACTATTTACAAATGCATCATGTCACATTTATGTTGATATTTACAGCTGCACATAATGGCACAGAAAGCGGAGAGAGCCGGTCAAAGTGCATAAATAAATAAGAACTGTGTTCTCTTATATTCTTATTCTTAAATTCTTATATTAGAATCAGCTCTCCACAAGATGGCATCCAGCGACGTGACCAAGAAGAAGAAAAGCAAGAAATGAGGACGTCTTGAAGAAGATGTAGACCAACCTGCTGAGCAGCATATTTGAACAGGTAGGCCTATTTTTTGTCACGTGTTTGGAGTGAGAATGCTGGTCTGTTGTGTTAAGCTGATCAACTTCTGTTCATCACACAAACCTGCATGACTTGTGTGCTTTATTCTAAATGTTCTGTAGTCATATGATAAACTTAAATCAAAATTAACTTAAAATTAACTTAAAATCAAAACACTTAGAATAAAGGACACAAGCTGTGTGAACTTCTGTTAGGATACTTTCATAGTGCTTTATATCATATTAATACATAATGAAGCAGTCATATTATATTGTAACAACCCCAGTCCCTATTATGGAAAAGAGTTCTCTGGTACATTCAATATATATATATATATATATATATATATATATATTCTTTATTTTTTTGATGATGCTGTTGTATTGTTAATATTCTATAAAAACATGATTTTCTCATGTTAATTTAATTTGAGCATTTTGTTTTGTGGAAACAGCCTCAGATTTACGGTCATTTTTTTTTTACAGTGCTGTGTCTTTTATTAAATCAACACAGAAACATCAATCCATGTGCAATTAAAATCAGTTACAATGTTTTATGAAATAAACATAAAACGATCACAATGATCATCCATTAAAATATCAAAAGTATTTGGCTGAAGCACTTTTACAGTTTATTCAAACATTTTACACATTATGTTGCTCCATAGCAGAATGAAGACTAAGGATCTTCAAATGCAAACTTTGCTCTCTCGCAGCAAAACACACAATCATACATTTGTGCTGTGTTTTACTTTCTTTTATTCTTAATTTATTCATTCATTAATTTATGATCCGTTATAATGTAATACTTTTATTATTCCATTTAATCATATAATCATTTATAATAATCATTATAGCTATTTATATACTCATTTCATTCACTGAATTAAAGATATGAGGGAATGTTTATGCAAATTCAAGGTTCATGGGATGTTGTTGTTGTGAAGCAGTATAATAACACGTGTTGGATTTATGTTTGTCAGACGAAGTCTGAGCATTGAGACATATACGCAACTAAGACTATTTAATAAACTCTGCTGCTTCTGCTCTTCACTGGCTTTGTTCAGTCAACTTCTTGGCTGATAAAGACAGTTAATACAGTTTTAGGTACAAGACAAGACTTACTGTCAACAGGTTTTGGGTGTTAGATAATTTTGTTGACTAGTTGTTCTGTTACTAGACCAAACGGGTCTGGGGCTGGACCTGATATTTCTGGTGGGGAGGCATGATCTAACAAGTGTAATAAGAAGTACAACTATAACATTTGTAACCTTTATCCTGATAAAGTGTTGTAGCCCTGTTCATTTTGTCCCATCAGACTGAGCATTTGCATTTTACATTTGTTAATTTAGCAGAGACTTTTATTTAAAGTGACTTACAAATGAGGAACATCACAGGCAATTTGTCATTAGCGGCGCCAATATTCATAATACACAATCGCCAAGTTTAATGATCGATCAGACAGGTTCAGGTAGAAACTGAAGTACTTGAGAAGAGACTGAGAGCTGATCAGGCTGGAACCGAGAGGATTAAGGATCAATGTGACTCAATATTTTCCTCATTCAGGAGAGGAGTTTAATGGACTTTTATTCTGTTAGTGTCATTTTACACCTCATAAACTGAATAGAAATTAGGTGAATTCAATAGAAATGTTAATTCTAGAATGTTGTTTGAGACACTCCACATTCATATTTCTAGCTGTTTGTTTTTTTTTATGGCATTTCTGTTTTCTTTCAGTCATCTTCTCTAATAAACTTTGATGTGTAATGATGCTTTGATCTTTCTGATTTTTCTGTTTCACAAAAGGTTCTTTGTGGCTAAAGAAGGTTCTTTAGATTATTAAAAGGTAAGAAAAAGAAGGTTCTTTGACTGGTTCTTTGAAGAACCTTTGACTGAATGGTTCTTTGTGGAACCATATATATTATACATATTTGAAATACAGTGCTTAAAATAGAATGGAGTAGATTTGATGGATGTGTTGATAGGAGTTGTCGAACTCTGTGGTCATCACTAGTTGCAGGTCCATTATCTCCTTAATCTAGAATTAAACTGACAGATTGGGTCTACCTTACAAACAACACTGCTGTCAGAGTTATGTTTAGTTTGGGTCTTGTTTTCATTACATTTCTTTTCTCATTTCCTTGTTTGCAGTTTGACCTAGTTTCCCAGTGTGTTTGATTACTCATTTTGTTCACCTGTTGGCTCGTTAATTATCTCATCAGATCCTATGTGTATATATTGCCCTCCGTTCGCTTTAGTCTGTTTGCCCAATAACAGTGTGGGTTAAGATATTGTAGTTGTATGGGAAATGGCTGAGTGTTCCACACAGGAGACAAACAAATTCAACATAGTCACACATGTAACTTGAAATTGCTGGACTATTCCAGTGTTACAGTTGTACTAATTTTAGACAAGATGGACTAGAACACGCATCATCTACAACCTATTACCTAAATATTTCAAAGAACACCTACAGTAAAGCAATCATGTGTTTTCAAGAAGAAACTCAACTAGACTACGTGCACACATAGGAGCACAAACAACTGTAGTGTGTGTTCTATGAGTGCAATGCGTTTAACACAACTACATGTTTGAAAATACAAAGGAATGCATACCTGACAGCAGAGGGACACGTGGCAACATGTTAGAGATTTAGAGATCCAGAGACTCACACACACTGTGTGGGTTTTCTAGTTACAGAATCCCAAACCAATGTCTTGCCACTTTGCTTATGTATCCGGACTAGAACAAAGAAATCTTCAAATCCAAGTTGTAAAAACACAAAAGAACTTTTGGTTGGTCAAGATCCCATAACGCCAAGTGTCACACCTGGCCGGAGAAGATTCAGCACAACAGAATCCTTCAAAAGTTTATATAACAGACTGCTGTGAAATTGAGACCATTTTACCAGTTGCACAGAAACCTTTACAACGATAAACATTAAGGGAAAAACAAGAGATTCACAATGTACATCATAGGTAAATAGATATTCTGAGTAAATTTTCAGTGAAGCCTGTTGGGGGAGAGTTGGCTCATAAATAGGATTGGGTATTGTTTGAATTTTATTGATTTCAGTTTGAAATGATTGCTAGTTTTGATTCCAATAACCAAAAAAATAAATAAATAAATGATAATAATAAATAAAATAAGTCAAACATTTTTATTCTGTGTTTTTACAAAGCTTTCTGTTGCAGCTGAATAACATGAGCAAAAATGCACAACCTACAGAACACTTGTGCCTAAGAGGAACTTTTGCCTATGGTGCTAACAAAAATGAACACTGCAAAAAACAACTACACAAATATGAACTTCAAACACTTAAATTGTTAAAGACAAGTAAACAATAAAATAGAAACAAGCAAATAAATTAGCAATAGCATAATAAATAACTGGACAAACTGCAGGTAGAGAAATTTAAATAAAACATTTTAAAACACTGCAGATTTATTTTTAATAAGTAAAATATAGATTAATGCTAATTAAAGGTACGACAGATATTCAGTCAAGATCAGTGAATAATTTTTTGTTCTTGGATTAACATTAATGACAGGCAGCACGTTTGTTAGGCTACTGTCTCTTTAACACTGAAAGCACGCAGATCTAAAAATAATTTTACACCTGCATTTTCTTTCTCATCTGTTTACTTTCACTTAACACAAAAAACAGCTGTGTTTATGATGATATACCGATGTATTTTGTGCGTATTAGGTGGTAAATGTCAAACAGAAGTCAGATCCGCCCCGGAACGACCTTTTCTGCCGTGGAAATGTACAGAACAGCTCGAGAACTGTTCACCGTGTGTGCGCTTTAGTGTGAACAGTACGCACGTTCTCTCCCTTTCTGTGCTTAAATTGTCATGATCGGGGCTGTGGGTCTTCCCTCAGCCTCTCGAGGTCGCTGTTCCCCTTGCACTGCACTCCCCTGATTGTTCACGTCTGTCTTGTCATTTGCACTGATTACGCTCACAGCTGTTCACACTCTGGACTATTGTATAAGAACTCTCACTTCTCACTCCTGTTCAGGTCTGCATTGTCTTTTGTCTTGGATGTACTTTTGTGTGTTCCTGATCTGGCCTTGACCGTGTTCCCTGTTTATTTATTTAGTATTCTGTTTGTGCCGTGTTGGCCTTTTGGTTTATGTTTATTTGTGTTTTGTTTCATTAAAATTATCCTTCCCTGCATTTTGGACCCTCACCTCATTTCTTAGTACATTGAACGTGACATAAATAGTTTGATTTTTAAACTTTAAAATCACATTCAAATGCGAACGCAGTAATCGTAAGCAGAATCGTTAAGCATTTCCGGTTCTTGGAAATTTGGATACATTAGTCATAAATGAGCAAGGAAAAAGGTTTGGGCAAGGCGGTGTCATTTGCTCTATTTGGAGGTCTCTTCTCCAGATTTATTTTGTTGCATGGCATCTGTTTTGTGCAAGTTCCTGAAGTTTGGTTTCATTGGTGGATCATTTTGGGTCTTACAGTAAACCATAGTAGATCACATATATTTATGTAGAACAGGGTTTCTCCATTCAAACAAGCCCAAACACAAGATAACACAATGCATAGATCCTGAAATAATCCTCATCGTTACATGCTGCTTTGCTAAAGCTATAGGACAGCTGCGATCTGCTTTGCGATGATGATGTTGATGATGCAGTTTACTAAAATCATTTGAAATCGTCTGGAAGTTAGTAACATAAAAATATAAATTGGATCTCAGATATGGCTAGGGATGATGGGTAATGTTGACTGTAGATGAGTTTATTTGTGCGGATGTCTTGTTATCTTTTGATTATTGTTTTGATATGTCCTGTCTGGATAAATCGTATTTTATAGCCAGACTTGAATGAGGAAGGACACCAAGACCATAGTTGAGTCAAAGCAGAGCTGCTTTCTTTTTATTAGGCTCTTTATCCACATTAGCCACTATGCAGCAAACAGGATATCTTCCACATACACCACCAGATTTTCCACTAAAAGCGTTTCACCAGGAAATAGAACCGTGACAGTTACCAAGCAACATCAAATAACAAAACATTCCAATTCATAAATGGAAATCATATAGTTGTGGCTGCAGTTAAATTAACCCTAGTCAAACTCACTAAAACACAGGAAAAATAAAAAACATATGACAAATAAAGATATAAATGTCAGATGTATCCAGAATATAAAGAATAAAACTCCAAAATGCCCAATCAAACCTCAAATACAATATAATAAACAAAAAATATGCTCTGACACATGGAAAAAATGTAAAATAGTATTACAAATAAGAAACCATCCATCCAAAATAATCACACATATACATTATTAGACATCTTGATAACATTTGTTTAACTGGCATATCGTTTCAACAGAAAATAGATCTGTGGCAACACTTGTAAAACACAACTTTTTACATTTCCCTAAGAATAAACCAGATTTCATTCAGCTGAGAGATAAATAATATTCTCAAGAGCTGCTGAATCACATTCAACCAGTCATTTATATGATTAGTGCAATGACATGCAGAGATGTAACCACACCAGTTAGAGAAAAGAGATTCGTAAAACACACATATCGTGTTAGTCAATTAAACCTATAAAGATTGGTGTTAAAAATATTAAGAGTACCTTATGTCATAACAAATAACATACAGAATTAAAACGCCATTTTTAAAGCACAAAAAGCAGATTCACTCACTAAAGAAACTTACTGAAGAAACAAATCAAGGGTGTAGAAGTAAATCAGTAAAATGATGAAGTATGAAAGCAATTAAACACACAAACATTCCCATGTCCCTCACTCTTAATATCTGCTGCAGATGAAGCTGAGTTTGTGAGTTTCAGGAAGGCTGATCCAGCGCTGATCTCCTCCAGACTGAACTGCTCCTTTTCTGTTCTCAAGGCTGCAGTTTTCCAGCGTCTTTCCGTTCCCTGGAGCCCAGTTCTGATAGCACACCATCTCTCCGCTCACCCAGAGCCACATGTTCACGATGCAGTAGTTGTGTAAACCCAACCACACCGCCGCAGTAGACGCCCGTTTAACCATGTTCATCACACGACGCTGAATCTCTTCCGAATGAACCGAGACCAGATCCACATGATTCTGTCTGCAGTATCTCAGAGCTTCAGACCACGTCAGATCCTCTGTGATCAGAATCAGTTTATCTGGAAATTAAACAAACCACAAGCAGAAACTAGAGAGAGACTGATCAGAAACAACATGCAGAACAAACACTGTGGATGAATGTGTCGTGTCAGACAGTGTGAACTTTAACCCTCTGGCCCTCTTCGTTTAGGAGTCACACTTGCCTCCTTTGCGGTCAAATTGACTGAAGCCTTGAAATTACTTTTTTTTTTTTCCTCAAGAAAATCAATGCAAGACATTTTTATTTAATAATATTTTTGGGTTATTTAGAATAATTTGGAATTGACATTTTTTGCATTTTAATTATTTTTAATTATTTTTCGATAAATGCAACATTTCACATTAAAATCCATTTTTTGAACTGAGAAAAAATAAGAAAACTGAGAAAAAATAAAAATAAAAACTTGTGTAATGTGTAATTCAACCTCTTGTATAGCTCCCTATACAAAGAGACTTTTTTTTTTTGCATTTAGAAATATATTAAGCCATTCTAAAAGACTATTTTTTTCAATTTTTTTTTATATTTTTGGTTAGATGCATATCAGGTATTATGATTACAATCAGACATTGCAATTTTGTTAGAAACAGAAGCATTAAAAGTGTTTTTTAATTCATCTGTGTGTGTGTGTGTGTGTGTGTGTGTGTGTGGGTTTCAGTTTTGCACTCTTGATATTTTAGAGTGTCACGCCTTGATTGTTGTGCACTTTTTCTGCACAGTGGCTGATTTGTAGTTTGTACCACCAAAAGATTCTCTTAGTTTCATATTTTTTCGTATTTTACATTCATTTCCTATGTCTGTCATTTCTGACCAGGAAGGCGGCAAGTGTGATTGATTGATTTGATTTGATTTGATTTGATTGATTGATTTGATTTGATTTGATTGATTGATTGATTGATTTGATTTGATTTGATTTGATTCATTCATTCATTCATTCATTCATTCATTCATTCATAACACATCTGAATCATGTCCATGATTTTTTTTGTGTGTGTGTTCGCATTGCTAATGTGACAAAAGTCACCAAGTGTCATCTCATTCAGATGAAGCTACGATTTTTTACATTTCAAAATATAAAATCCTTTGGTCAAAAATGACCGAAGAGGACCAGAGGGTTAAGAGATCTGGAGCTGATGGATGGATTGTGTGTGTTCTGTGAGGATCTACTCACCTTCATAACACACAAAAGGCAATAGGATGTAGCAAGGGACGTCATTCCATTTTGCCTGATTACTCTGTTTGGTCGCTACACAGTTTTCATCACCTCCAGCGTTATTAGGTTCACCAGTATTCCAGTATCTGAATGAGGAGTTACTCAGATCTGACCACTCCCATGATTCTCTGAACAGACCAGTCCAAGCTTTAGATATGTGATTATCGTTCATGATTCTCTCAACCTGTTGATTGTCATTGTGGTTCCTCACACTGACCAGATCAATGTAATTCTGTCTGCAGTAACTCTGAGCATCTCTCCAATTCTTCAACTGATTGACAAAGACGAGTCCTGTGTTTGCTTAAAGAAAAACAAATGGAAAATATTCTTTTACCAGTTTGTTCTTACACTGCTTTATGCTTTGGATATGAACAGGTTGTGATGCAGAAGAGGCTTGAGCTGTTATGATATGTGTGTTTGAATATTACTATGAGATTCTGGTCTTTATACTAAGGATTGGCAGATTAGTTTATTAGTTTATTCTTTCAGTTTATTTTTCAGTTAATAATAGGATTATCAGAGATATCTGCCACAGCATTACAAAAGTAGATTTATCTTGGTAAATATTATGTTCTGATGTTTTTCATTTTATTTAAGTTTTCTATTGTCACATTTGAATTTTTGGCAAATGAAACAATGTTTGTTACTTCAGGTGTTTGTACTCACTGTTGTTACAGATGAAACAGCAAGTATCACTACACTTCCCTTCCTCCCATTGTCCATATTTCATAAAAGCACACCCATCGTAGTTAACCGGTTGTCCAGGTCCCCAGTTCAGATAGAGCACAGGATCACCTGCAGACCACTGCCATTTCCTCTGCAGTCCAGTCCAGACCAAATAATCTCCTGCCTCATTCACACTGTTCAACTCGTTCATGTCGTTCATGTTGTCAACGGTGGCCAGATCTGTCTATTTCTCTCTGCAGTATCTCTGAGCATCAGTCCAGTTCATGGCTGCATTTATATAGTGATACTGACGCTGAACGCATTCAGATACGGAGCAGAGAGCTGTGAAAGAGAGGCTTTGTTTTAATGCTTTTCATAACAAAGTCAAACCTAATGTAACTAGAAACCATAAATAAAACCACAAACACGCTCACACTTACCAATGAGAAGAAGAATGAAATGGAGAGCTTGGTCCATTTCTGAGGAAGAAACACATTGAAAAAAATGTAAATATTTCTCTTGAAATAAAATATGATCATGTAATAAAAACATTTTATCAGCATCTTTAAGACAATATATATCAAAGTCAAAATATGTCGAAAGTGTAACTGTGGAAGAAGATCGAGCATGTGAGTTGTTCTTACTTTAGATGACGCGTTTTTTTCTGTCCTGAGTCTGATCTTTCTGTCTGCAGCTTTAAAGCACTTGATTTCTATATCTGCTATTCCATATCTGCTCTCATACGTCATTACGCACATTACATTATTTGTTTGTTACTCTAAACAAATGCCTTTTTCTTTATTATTCCTCATTTACATATTTTTTTCTGCATGTGTGTCTTTGATGCTATAATTCTGTAATTCTTTGGAAGTGTGTGTTTCATTTATATGTTTCATTGTTAACATTTTCCATACTGGATTCACAGGAAAAATCCACCACATCATTTGCATTTTATTTTACATTTATTTGTAAGGAACACATATGTCATGTTATTTCTCCTCCCACTGATTCCACTGCATCCCAAAACACAATAATAAAGAAGTTAATAAATAATTTGAACATAACCTATTCTGTGTCTGTCATATCTTGGTTTAGTTGGATGCTTCTCATTTCTTATTTTTATGCTTGTTTCTTTTACTCGCTTCCTTACCTTGCGTCTTGGCCTAGGAAGTAAAATGAGGATGGAGGAATTTAAAGAAAACTTGTTTGTATATTGGAATTTTCTCAATCACTGGAGCGTCGCTTCAAAGCATCATCAGCTGCATTCAACTGATCTGGGCAACGTGAACCTAAGTTAATCGTAGCTCCATTGGTTTCAATGGGTCTACCATGTACTTAGGCTTACAATGTTGTTGGGAAATGCAGCCCTGATCTTCACAGAGGGAAGCGATCTCTATTTGTTATAGGCTATTTTGACTTTGTGGTCATAGCAAGCGACTCGCTTTAGAAGAGTTTCCAAGAGTTAGAGACAGTTTGTTTTCTCAGATTACTCTAAATCACCTTCCATGTCTGTGCCTCATTTACGAAACGAATGTACGACAAAATTGGGCGTAGGCTACAGTCATTTCTATGCAAAACGTGGAATTTATCAATATCAGACTTTGCTTTTCAGATCATTGTGCCTTTTATTAAATCAACACAGAAACATCAATCAATGTGAAATGAAATATCAGTTACAATATTTTATAAAAGAAATGTAAGACCCAAAACACAACAATCATCAATTGAATATTTAAAGTATTTGGCTCAGGCACATTTACAAATTTTTAATCAAATATTTTACACATTATGTTGCTCCATCAATATACACAGTAATAAGAAACACAACTGTAACATCATATTTTTGGACTCTTTATGCTGATAAAGGTCTTTCAGCCCTGTTTGTTTTGTCCCGTCCGGCTGAGCGTTTGCATTTACATTCATTAATTTAGCAGAGGCTTTTATGTAAAGTGACTTACAAATGAGGAACATCTCAGGCATTTTGTCATTGGAGTTGCCAACATTCATACGTCACAATGCCATGTTTGATGATCGATTCGTACACAGGTTCAGGTAGAAACTGAAGCGCTTGAGAGGAGATCTCAGCTGATCAGGTGGAGGCCGGAACAGAGAGGATGAAGGATCAGTGTGACTCACTATTTTCCTCATTCAGTAGAATTTGCTCTATAAGTGTCATTTTACACCGCACAAACTGAATAGAAATCAGCTGAAGACACTGCTCATCCATGTTTCCAGCCATCGGTCTCTGTTTTATGGGGTTTCTATTTTCTTTCAGTCGTCTTGTTTGTTTCCACTCTGATAAACACTTACATCTAACAATGCTTTGCTCAGGGCATTAGAATGAAATTGTACCTTCTGTTTAAACACACTGCAGTGCTCGCTCAGACGTTTGAGCTGTTATTACCCAGTAAAGGTTGACTGGACTCTACAGCTGATTCTACAGGTTTTGGACAATCCAGGATTGTAATTGGAGTCTGATCACCAACACCAGGATTGAACAGAGGAACGACTGATTCAGAGAATCTGGTGCAGATGGTCAGGAGATGTTTACACTCTTTGACGTTGTAAAATGACAGCTGACCGTCATCATAATCTAACAGAACTCCCAGTCGTTCAGGTCTCGGTGTCAGTGAGAGTTTAACTGGTGGATCAGTGTTGGTGTGAAAACCATTAGGACCATCTGAACACAAGAACCAGTAACCGTTCGATGGAGTTAAAGCAGATCTGTTTCTTGAATTAAAATTTTCATCTTTTACACCAATTAACCAGTAGTTTTTAGGAGGTGTATTTTCTCGTCCCAGCTCTACCTCCCAATAGTGACGACCAGAGGTGAATCTTTTTGCTCCAAATGCACATAATTCATATGGAAATCCCTCTCCAGTGTGATCATATCCAGGACTGTCCCTCACGATTTTACAGTTCTTAGAAACTGTCAGATCTTGATGTAAATGCTCACGGTCAATAGTGATCTCAACTGTGAGATAAAAATACATTGGAAACAATTATTAACAATTATGTGTGCGAGTTAATATTTACACACATATGCACATGTAACTGAGATTATATAATATATACACATATAAATGAGACTGCCAAACCTGCAATTTTCCTCAGTTCCTCTATATTTACATCTGCCACAACTGAAACAAAAACAAACCATTTTTGAGAAAGACAACTATAATTGCATGAATAGTTCACTTACGGATGGTTGTACATTTCATTTACATTCTGTTCTAGTAGACATTTATAAGAAATGGTGTTTGTAGTTTGTAAAATAAACAGTGAGGTCCAAATGATAACACATTGAAAATCAGGGATACAAAATAATCTATACTTGGAAATGAACAATTTGTTAATGAATAATGCAATACATAATACAAAACAGAATCATTTTCACTGATGCTCTCAGACTCCTGGTCCTCACTGCATTGTGATTTGTGTTGATGTGATTAATGTGTTTGTGGATAGTGCTAACAATTACTGGTTCACTTCAGCAATTACAGTTGCAAGAACAAACAATTTCTACAAATACCTTCGTTTTGCAGTTTCTCCATATTTTCCTCCTCACCATTCAAAATGGCAGAAAATTTCAGTGAGGGGGTAATTATCAATCTGCTTTACAAATACTCCAAAGACTTAGGGAGACAGATTTTTATTATTATTATTATTATTATTATTATTATTATGTATTTTTTTCACATATTTACTTCTATTGCCATGATGTTCAACAAAATATCTATTGAATTCTAATTTCTTAGTGTTAGGGTTAAAGGTAATTTCTGAGGATGCCATTATACATTAAGGGAGTTCAGCTCATTTGTGTAAAAGTATTTTGTCAGTTTATTCTGTGAATCCAGTAACTAGTATTCATCATTTTTATCCATCATTTGGCTTAAAACATCAGTTTCATGTTAATTTTTAGTGACTCAAGTCATTTAATTCATTTTACAAAAAGCAGTCTGTCAGATTAGATCACTGATTCATTCATTGATATTCCACATTTACAGCAGTAGGTGGTGACAAACGAACGTCTTTTATGAGAGTCATTGCAACAAGCATTATCCTTTGTTAACATTTGTTCACAAATCTACACTTAGGTTGTGTTCACACTTGTCATCTTTGGTTTGATTTAAAACTAACTCTGGTGCGATTGCTCTGTCAGTGCGGTTCATTTGAGTAAGTGTGAACATTGTCATCCCAACCCTGGTGTGCACTAAACAAGCGGACGGAGACCGCTAAAAAGATGCAAACTCTGGTGCGGTTCAAATTGAAATATGAATGCAACATGGACCAAATACTTCTAAATGAACCAAAAACAGGAAGTAATGGCAAGATGTGATCCTATGCTATGATTTCACGAAAGGAACAAGTGGTGTATCCAAAACAAAATGAGCAGAGGGCAAACGTGGAGCGACAAGGAGGTAAAAGGTGCTGAGCAGACCAATCAGTGAATGGGTACTTTGATGTCAAACACCCACAGCCGCGGTTTAAGTCGAACGCACCTTTTCCTTTTGTTTGGAGTGTTTGGTGAGTTTTTTTCATGAAATATACATGTTTCAACAAAACTGATCAGACTGTGACTGCATCACTATGCCTTTAGGTTCAGTATCTTTAGGATCACTGTCAAAAATGGCAGTGTGAATGCTAAGCATCTGGACCAAATGAACTAAACGAACCAAACTACAAGTGTGAATACACCGCTGGTTTTCCTAACATATAACAACAATGTAGATCTATTTTTCCTTGTTCCTTTATTCATGAACGTAATAAACACAGGCTAGTTTAGTGAAAGGTGTACTCATTCAGTCAAACCAATGCCATGCTCCCTTACAGCTTGCTCTTAAGAGCTACTTACTGACGCCATAAACAAAAACATGTAGCTACACAGAATCGGTACAAATTAAAAAGTGTTATGATATGACTGCTCATCACACTATGTATCTTTACGAAGAGAAAACAGCAAGACAGCAACTATAATGATGATGATGATGCATACACAAAATACACAATTCAGATCTTATTTGGGGCAGCCGTGACCTAATGGTTAGGGAGTCGGGCTTGTAACTGAAAGGTTGCAGGTTCGAGTCCCAGGTCCGGCAGGGATTGAAGGTGGTGGGAGTGAATAACCAGCGCTCTCTCCACCCTCAATACCACAGTTGAGGTGAGTCCCTTGAGCAAGGCACCGAACCCCCAACTGCTCCCCGGGTGCCGCAGCGATAACAATATGGCTGCCCACTGCTCCGGGTGTGTGTTCACAGTGTGTGTGTGTGCGCATGTTTGATCACTTCTCACTAATGTGTGTGCACTTGGATGGGTTAAATGCAGAGCACAAATTTCGAGTACTTGGCCACATGTCACATCCTATCCTTTCCTTTCCTTATTTGGCTATATTTAGGATTATGGTTTGTGCATACTATCTTCGCATTGCTCCCGCTTCCCCTCCTTGTTAAATAAGACTGACTCACATGCTGAATGGAGGAATGACTTGCCCCCTCTTGTTCAATTTTTTTTTATTTTTTATTTGCCTGACCAATATTTTTCATATTGATACACCATTTGCAATAGAGATTTGCAAAATCCAATCAGCAGTAGAACTTTGCAAATGTAAATGAGACGACTGTTTTAGTGAAGTTGGCCATATTCATTAAGTCCACACTTAACGGGTAGGTACTTAAGTCTGGACAAGAAATAGAGTGATTTGCTTACTTAAATAGTTTATTCTAAACACTGATTTGTTCACAAACACGCAGCCCATGAAAGACAACTTAGGCTATAAAAAGACCTGTTTTCTGACCATTATTTTGGTCAGAAACCAGAATTTTGACACACAAAAAAACAATAATAATAAAAATTAAATAAATAAAAATAAGCCAGGGAAAACAGATACATTACATGAAACAACAGATACATACAAATTACAGATAGTTAAAAAGTTACTTACTTTGATCTGCTGATTTCTTCCCTGCAAAACAGAACAAAATATCATAAATTGACATGAGATTGGATAACCGAAGAATATGTAGATTATGTATATATGTAGATTGCAAAATGTTTCTGCTATACTGTACCGATTAGTTTATCTCTGTATTTGTAGAGGATCAACCCAACCAAACCCAGAATCAAACAAAGGAGAACACTGAGAACGATAAAAAGACCCTTCCTTAGACCTGATGAATCTGAGAAACAAAACCAGATGAATTTAAACACCTTTTAAAATATACAAGCAATTACAGCTTAAAGTAGAAAAATAATTTTCAAAAAAATTAGGTTGACATAGAAATGCCATTTACAACCCATTTGCATTTGAAACAAGATCCAAGAGAAATATAATGGATGTGATGTGACTGTATAGTGAAACATATCTCCATAACTGGCGTTGAAAAATAAGAGGGACACATGATGTCAAAGAAAACTGTCAGGAACAATAAGACTAGGAACTATTAAAACAGTATATTAATTTATTGTAAAATATGTTTAAATTTAAAGAAAAAAGGAAACTATCACAAGGCTGAAGTTCAAGCAAGCTTGATCACTTTCTATGTGACATCTTGGTTTCCTGAGCTATCAGGAACAAGCACTGCATCAATTTTAGCTGATGCTATGGGGAAACACCTTCTCCTCCAAAAATGCTGAAGCCTGTTTGAATCAATATGATCTGCTGCAGACATGCACTTGCACTTTTCTTTTGAGAAAAATACTGGGCAGTGCACTCCCAAAGACATTCCAGATAATTTTAACCATTTTGGGGTAGAATCTCCTTTCTCCTTGGAGACACACTAACCCAGGACAGCATGTCCGCTCTTTAGTTGCATCCATGTACGTTGTAAAATTTTGCGGTGCCAAGGACAGTCTGAATAGAAGGACAGTATACTGGTAAACCACCCCTTTGAATGTAAAACTCCAGAACATTGTCCTATGTGGGATCTTTCAGATCTAAAAAAAATCACTTGGGCAAACCTGTGAGAGGATTTGTTTTAATCCTTAACACTTCATCAGGGCATAGTTCAGATGTTTAACATCTAGGATGGCCTGAGAGCCCTCATCCGTTTTGGAACGACAAAGTAGCGTCCGTAGCACTGTAAGCTGGAGTGACCATCTCCACGAC
>VONZ01000331.1:322500-677500 GCA_012976165.1 Labeo catla | reverse complement strand
AGTAAATATACTATACATTAAGCAAATGTACACTTTGAATTAAATACTCTATGCATTAGTTACTGAATAATGAATATATTTATTTAATATATTTAAAGTGTGGTCACATTTACTGTAGCTCCCCCCAGTAATTTCACGAGCACAAGGATTCTCTGATGACTGACGATTTTATTGACTGGTTCACCATAACCAACCAACTCAAGATGCCGTGAGAATTCATTGGCTGCTTATTACCAAAAGGAGATATCATTCTTGCATCTGAAATTGTTCTTGACTCCAGATGAATACACTATAAGCTTCAGAACATGAACACCCTTTTAACTTGCCATGAGCTGCAGACGTCTGTCTTCCTAATTCACCTTCCTTTTCATAATAAAAGTCCCCACTCAAACAGCTCTTAACAAAGCAGTTTCAAATTAAAAGTCCTTAACGAAATATTGAAAATAAGTAAATGAGAAAGAAATATAGCTGACATCTCTGTCAGTTACATTTACTGTTGTTCATTGAATTTTTGCAAGCAAAATCCAGTCATTTTAATGGGAAATCTAAAATTTTCATCCAAAATTTCATGTAAGGCTAAGGGGGAATTCCTGGATTTGCAGCATTGATGAACAGAACGCTTAAGTAACTGTGCTTCATACATTGCTACACTATAGACATTTGTTTTAGCAAAATTTGACTAATGTGTGAGACTTCATTACATCTATAGGGGTAAAAAATCAATAAGGCAGGCTGCAATTCTCACTTTAAATGTCTCTGAACAACTGGTCATTGATCTCTACTGTAAATGTACAGTTGCCATTCTGGCTTTTACAGTGTGTTGGCTGGTAGAGAGATAGAAATCTGCTTGTTATTTTCCCACTGCGCAATGTGACGTCGTAGTGACTTCTTTTCCATGTCATTTTTGGACGTCCAATTTCCGTCCATTGATGGGGTTGTTTTGTAACGCCAGGCGACGTCTTTTTTCGACGTCTACCGCACGTCTAATGTTGACGTCGGTGGGACCTCCATGTAAGGGCTATTTATAGTCCAAAAGTGGTCGTTTGTGGACATCTTTTCAACATAAATTTTTGACTTAACACATCATTTTTATACAACTTCTATGTAGTCCTATGTTTCAAAAGAGTGGATGACATGTTTTCTGTATCATGTATTCATTTTCCTGTACCTTTGTTTGGCTCAGCAGTTTGAACTGGAAATGCATTACACCTTTGTATGCTTATCACCTGCTGTTTACAATAAAACGTATAATGTTAATTTCATGAACGATTAAAGTGACTAAGAGACGGTAACATCAACCAACCTTGCATTATCTGTAAACCCCGTAGCTAGCACAAGTAACAAGCTAATGTAAGACGAAAAAATGCGTGCTGTGACCCTTGACCATTCGCAGCTTTATTGTAAGACAATAACGCCAAAGACTATACGTACACATGGCCATTGAAATAAATGCTGACCGAACTTAGCTTCAATTTCTAGGAAACGGGTTCACCAGTGATCTGAAGACCTGTGCCGTCCAGAACACTACGGCTCTGACTCGCGCCAAGCCGCCAAATGCCTCGTCTTGCCTCGGCCAATCAGAGTGGAGTTTATGATGATGTGCTCGTTTCAGCCAATCAGAGTGATGCTGACTGGTTTTTGCCTGGTTGAAATCCTCCTTGATCAAAGAACTTATATTGTTGCCTAGCTTGATAGAGAGCTGTCTGTCCTTGACTTTTTTGCAGCTGTTGGTTCTTTTTAAGATAGGAATAAGGTGGATAGGCTAGGCTACCATGATTTTTTTTAATATAAAATATATAAATTCATATAAATATAATTTATATATATATATATATATATATAATACAATATAAAATAAAAAAAATAAATAACTTGATTATAGGCTACTTTAAATAAAATAAAAACTGTTAAAGGAAAACAGGAAAATGTAAAAAAAAACAAACAAACAAAAAAACATATGGGCTACCAAATAAATAAATAGTAATACAGATAATAAATCTTGTTTGTTTATAAATAATCTGTATTCATATATATAATCATGTTGATAGGCTCTATTTTGTAAAACACATTTACTGCAACTGCCATAGACGTCCAAATGACGTCCAAAAAAACCCAGATCAAATGTTGAACGTCAAAATGACGTCCAAGTTGGGTAATGGATAGACGTCCAAATAGTGGACCTAGTTTGGACGTCGAATAGATGTTCAGAATTGGTCGGACCGACGGACCCAATATAGACATGATCTGCACGTCTATCCGACGTCCAATGTGTATATCACAACTGCCATAGACGTCCAATTGACGTCCAAAAAAAATAAGCCAGATTAGGTCAAATGTTGAACGTCAAAATGACGTCCAAGTTGGGTCATGGTTGGACGTCCAAATAGTGGACCTAGTTTGGACGTCGAATAGATGTCCATAATTGGTCATGGACCGACGGACCCAATATAGACATGATCTGCACGTCTATCCGACGTCCAATGTTTAGTGGGTTATGACCTTGTGGTGAGTGAATCACCTTAAATCACCTTCCATAGGCAGATCCTATATTTAACCCAGTGCCATAATATAACAGAAAGTGTTCACATATATGAAATACTCGATATGTTTAAACATTTGCTGAACTCATCAGGCCTGTGTGGAATATCTAAGCCTTAAAACTGAATAAAAACCAAACTTGTCTGTGTTCTTACCAGAAGTCTCTATGAGGAGATTCAGCAGTAAAGAGATAATAATCGACAGCATTCCTGTGAAAATACAGACCGGCTCAAATAAAATAATCTTTGTAGGATATTTTTCTAGAATAGATAATACAAGAAATATAATAGATCGCACTCTCGTATTCAATGAGGAAACGAACTCACCGGAGACTAAGACTCGTCCGTTAAATCACAGTAATCTGATTTTAGATGAATTTGAGCGGTTATAGACGCGTTCAAGACAATAATGAAGAAAAATATAAACGATAAAATAGACAAAAACCAGGTAGAATCCAAACGTGCTCCTGATTTTCCTCCTGTTTTACTTTCGTTTTCCAACAATGAAGCCAGTCTTAACGATCCCTCAATAAAACGTCACTAGATAAATAACGCGTCACATTTGGTGTCATATTCTGTTAGATGTGATTCTGTGTAATAATATTTGAGATTTGAACATGCATATGTGTGTGTTCTGTTGTGAGGCGCGTGAGGCGATGGAATATAATAGAAAATCCACACAGATCTCGACGCATAGACATGACGCGCTTGTGCCCATTTTTCAGTCTCTGACGAGGCAGGAGAATCTTTTTTCTGCTTCTGCGTCTGATGAACAGCTTTTGGGTTTTTACATATAGTAAAATTCAGAGTTTGAAATGAATATATGGTTAGGGTTTCTGCTTTCAATCTTACTAACCAGTTTAGTTTGATTTCTACTACCCTGATGTTAGTGCAGTTTGGTGACGATCCTTTAATGTTTTTGTCATAGGCAGCCACGATCATGAACATCACAACATTTCTCTGTTAATTTCTTGGTCTCTTATATTTTTTTTTATTTTAAAACATATTCCATCAGTCTTGATTAGGGCACAGTTTTACATGCAACAGAAACTTTCATCTTCAGTTAACAAGTCACACTTTTGCAATTTCTTTTTCTAACAGCATCAAATGCAATCAAATGATGGCTTTGCCCCCCAGATCAGCAGCTGGCGATGTGACCAAGAAGAAGAAAAGCAAGAAATCAGATGAGGACACCTTAAAGGCGGCGTACACCAACCTGCTGAACAGCATCTTTGAACAGATATCTCAGACTCCCTCCATCTCCAGCCACAGTCATTCTGCTGCTGTGTTTGGAGTCTGCACTGTTGTGTGTGTGTGTACTTGTTTTTGCTACATTGTGGGGACCAAATGTCCCCACAAGGATAGTAAAACCTGAAATTTTTGACATTGTGGGGACTGGCTTGAGGTCCCCATGGGTACAAAAGCTTATAAATCATACAGAATGAGTTTTTTTGAGAAAGTAAAAATGCAGAAAGTGTTCTGTAAGGGTTAGGTTTAGGGGTAGGGTTAGGGTAAGGGGATAGAAAATACAGTGTGGAGAGTATAAAAACCACTGCACCTATGGAGAGTCCCCACAAGGATAATAAACCAGACATATGTGTGTGTGTGTGTGTGTGTGTGTGTGTGTGTGTGTGGAGCGAGAGTAGTCTCAGTAATAATTCACACAAAAGACATGCTACACGCATGCATAGCCAATTTCAAATGCATTAAACCCAATTAATGTGCAAAAAAAGCATATATTCATAATTTATATATTCATAAAACACATTTCACAAATGCAAAACACAATTCACAGATGTACAACTGTGCACAAAAAGTTTGAATGTTTATCAGTGAATCTAAATGTGCAAATCTGCCAGTCACCTGTGAATCACTTTGACTTGTGTATTTTGAGACTGTTCTGGCAGCACTCTCCTCCCACACCGGTCGGTTGTACTCTTTAGCCAATCAAATTTAAGCTTTCACTTGATTGGTTCATTTTTGTGTGTGTGTTTATTGAACTTAAAGAAGTTTGTTTCATAAGATTTATTTCAAGTATTGATGAATTCTTATGCATACATCATAGAGAATTATTATTCATAAGCATACCATAGGATTTTAGATTCCATAGAAAGCAAAGTGTTTTGACTGTTGAGAAGTGTTTAATATAAAGAGATGATTATGAAATTATAACTTTTTTGGATATTTTTAAGCGGTCTCTTTTTAGTAGTATTTAATGCTGATAGGAAAGAGTGGTTATGGCAGTATAGAGACAGAGCACATTTAAGGCCATGCCCATACCGGACACCAGACCCCAAACAATCCAACACTCTCCATTGACTTTGTATTGCAGGAAGCTGCGTCCTTGTTATTTCTGACTTACAACAAAAAAAAAAAACAGAACAATGTCTAAAAGCTGCTATGTGACAAGGTGTACAGTAAATAAGCTAAAAATGAACACACAACTAAGCTTTTATAAGCTGTCGACCCCCAAAAACGAGCGTTTAAGGTCATACATAGTTGTAGATGTCCAGGTACTACACCTTGGGCCATTCAGTTGGATAATTTCTCCAACAAAAGGAAGGTAAGGAAAAGGAGCACCAACTTAGACCTATGAAATTTAGTTTTATAGGTCAATATACCTCTGCCATTCAAGTTTACATAGGGTGGTGAAATAATCCTTTGACATGGTTAAAAATAATGAATGTTTACTGTCACGATTAAGTTTCCCAGTGGGCGTAGTTCTCAGAGTAATATGACATGTTGCGCTTTACTTTTGTGTCTCTATTTGTACCTGTCTTGTAATGTCCACCACACATTCAACTGATGACGATAACACGTGTAATGACATGCATACACGATGTTGCAGACAACCTTTACTGACCTCACCATTCCTTCTTACATCACAACAACGGGGAGGTAATATGACTCTTGACAAACCATCTGGAAGTGTAACTCTTGTAAAATAGTTGTGCTGCAAGCCATCTCATTTTGACATTTGTTTCAGCTGAGTTTAACAGTTGTGCACTGTTACTGTATTCATTTATTTCTATAGTGCTTTATACAATTTAGATTGTTTCAAATTGTTTTTTTACAGAGATAAATGGGGAAAATGATTCTAAAGAACGTTGTGGAATGGATTAGTTTTACAAAGGTTTCTTACTGAATTTACATTTAGCATTAGCATGTTGTATGACGGACTCAGTTCAGCTGTAATTTTACATTTATTTGTGCCAAGTGTCTAGTTTTGTGGAATCACCTCAGACTTTGCATTTCAGATCGTTCTAACTTTTATTACAATAACTAAAATATGAAAGTTCAGTAATACATAAAAGACATGTTACAAACATCTAAAAGTACAATGTTCATCCTTCAGATTTGCAATTGGAAAAAAAAAAGTTTACTGTTTAATGTCTGTGGAGACACTTAATGGCAACAAAAACTTTATTTCAAATATTTATATTGCTGAGAATAAGGCAAGAAGAGAGAATAAAAACATTTTTAGTAGGGCTGGGTAGCCATTACTGATTTCTTGATGTTAAGTAATTCTCATTTTAATTTACTGATGCAAAATTGAATCCACGGCAGACGGGTGGGTTGGAGAAGTAACAAATGTATTCAAAAATTTAACATATGCAAATTAAGCAACTGAAAAGATGACAAAATCAAAACTTAGAAATTACAATTAAGTTTCAATATGAGAATTCAAACCAATCATATCAGTAAATTGCATAAAACCTATCTGTTTTTTCTTATTTCCTAACCCTAACCCTAACTCTTAATCAATCTGAAAATTAAGCAAAAGTTAATTTTGAATCTCAAAAGTCCTACAAATCTGAAAAGGTTAAGTCTAAAGAAGACAGCCAAGGGCTAGCCCAGAAGTGAAAGAGAAAAAGGAGAAGAAGCTAAAGTTCTTTATCTGCAGGTGCATTTGTACTCTGTATTCTCGAGGGGGTTTGAAACCACCTAAAAATAAGTCTTCCTGCTTCGTGACAAACTATGGTATATTAATAGGTCAGTGATGACTATATGGTCTCGTGATGTCTGAAAAGGATAATAATTATAATCTGTGGTTTTTACACTCCCCGGAAGGCAGAATGGACATTTGGTTTATTTATATATCTCGAAATTGCTAAAACTCAGACATGTGCAGCTTCTTGAGATCAAAAATAACAGACCTATACATAAAATCGTATGTTAAGCTGGAATTAAAACTAGACATAGCTAACCACAGGACATTGGCCAAATACAGGCTGTGCATAGACTATACAGGTCTATTGTGCATGTGGCAAACTAGTCACACAAAGAGCTCACTATGTTCAGTACACCTAGTGTAGGATTCTTATAGGAGTACATTTAGTATATGATTATTATGAATTGTTAATACTAAATATTATCAGAATAATTCATAAAAATTTGCATAATTAGTTCATAATGCATGACCCCTTATATGAATATTGTGACGAGTGTCTCCGGACTCATCAGCGTCGCCCTGGTAACAAACAAGCCACACCTGCACACAGCCGTCACGGCTGATCGGTCACGGCTGCTTTCTAATCAACCTGGCTTTATAAGCAGTCAAGACGCTCAACCAGATAGACTGATCTCTCACGCTTATCTGCTGGATGCTAACCTTGTTTCTCTCACACAGAAAGCAGCGAGTAACCGACAGCCTCACGGAGGAGCACGCCTGGACACCACTTTCACGTACACGAGAGCAGCACCGAGCACCAGCCACGCCAGCACTAGCCACGCCAACTCCGGCTTTTGTCTGCACCTTTCATTTAAAGTATTGTCAATAAAATCCATCCTCCGGGGTTGTTCACTCGATCCACCTTGTTGTGTGATTCTTCACCCGTGACAATATGTAAATTTCAAAATCTCAACACATCATTTACTAATATGGCTTCTTCGGTGCAGCACATCAGCAAAATTTCATGTGCATTGTCAATAGCTTGGCTATTCATGACTGCTCACATAGAAGTCTCTTTCAGACCAAGCAGCGTTCTGTTGGTTGTGTGGCAAATTTGCATGACGAACGTGAAAATTAGCTAAATCTACCAGGAACTTCTTCGCCCTCAAGAAAAACTCCTATTTGTGTGTATTCTTGTTATTGGAAGCACTGGATTTCACCTGTAAAATTTCACCCAGTAACAGTAAATGTGGCATTGTTCTGAAATCCAAACATTATGTTTTTAGTCTGTGCTGCTGTTTTCTGCTTACATGTGACCATCACACCTCCCATGCAGTAATTGCAGTAAGCTTTGTGTTTTGTTACTTTTGAATTGAAATACGACCTCTTCTTTCAATTCTATCAATTTTATAATGAAATTCAAACAATACACACTAGGTGCGTTTCCGTTACAGATTTGCACAAAACTTTGGCGATATTTTATAAATGTTGATAAAAGAAGTATTGTGAAATGACAGCGTTTCCATTAACCGATGTTATGCGACGAAAACGTTTTGTTCCTCTCACAAAAGCTGTGTCCCAAAGTGGAGTGCGCGGACTCCGAAGTGCGTATTTTAAGTGCGAATGCGTCACCGCAGCGCAACGAAGGCTGCCGAAATTCGAAAGCGACTTCAAATGCGGTCTCCGGTTCCCAGGAAAATGAAGTGTACATCTGATGGACACTTTGCACCCTACCATATCCCAGAATCACTTGCGCGCAGATGACGATGGAATTTATATTCAAAGAACATGATGGGTGAGAGTTCTGTTGGGGAATTCACATTGAAATGTAAGTAAACAAACTTTAGCACTTTAGTATTTTGTATGCATGTCCTGTTGTGTCATGTTTTGTAATGTTAAGATTGCAAACCATTCTTTATATTATAAGTGTTTCCATTTTCTCTTGTTGTAGGACTATTTTAGAGAAAGCGAGCCTGCTGGGGAAAGACTTAAAAAATACAAAGTAAGCAAGTTAATAGAGTATTTTTTTCCCCCGCTTAAATTCATTGTGCTGTTGTTGTTAACAGGCATGGTTTATTTGCTCTGATCTAGGATTGCAAGTGCCACAAATTTTTAATATCTTTTTTTGTCACTTTGTTGATGAAACAACCTAATTTCTGTAATTTATTGTTGTGATGTAAGTAAAGAATGAAATGAATAATTTTTGTACATTTTTGTATTTTTGTATTGTATATTCACATGTTAATAAAAGAGAACTAATTCTGTACAATTTGTAAATTACAATCTGTAAATTTCTGTAATGCAACTTATAATTTTTTCACAACACTCTTCTATACGTTTATTTTACTTTTTGTCCTGTAAATATTTTTTTTTTTTCACATTAAAACAAAATTGTTCTATACGTTACTGAAAATACTTTTTACAACTATTTACAACATAGCTTAGGTTTAACATTAGAAAAATAACATCAATTTTAAGTCCAGCACTGCCTCCATGTGTTCTGGGGTCTTCGGGGAGGTGAATCTCTTGGTGGCGAATGGCCACCAACTCCTCAGCAACTCGGTGGACCATGCACTGGACAGTGGAACGTCTAGCTTACATCTGTAACCCTCGTTCCCTGAAGGAGGGAACGGAGACATTACATAGAGTGACGTATTTGGGATCGTACTTGGGAGCCCAATCACCTCTGAGCTAAAGAGAAAAAGCCAATGAAAATTGGCGAGTGGATCTTGCACAGGGGGGGCGGAGCACATTGAATAATGTGGGATAAAGAGAAAATTTTTTTTTTTTTTTTTAAGGGAAACACGGGTTGAGAGGGTATTCCCGTGGAACAATACTGAGACAGGTTGCCACAACCGGAGGGTGAAGGAGGTCCACACCGGAGCACAGTCACGGACTACTCCGTCCTAGTCCGGGCTGCGGGGCACGGAGGACCCAGTGTTCAGAGGAACGACTGGGAAGAAGGCGCACGGATCCAAAAGGAATGGCGCAGCAAGCTGACACCGAGCCTACCTCCCTGTATTGGTGTTATGTTAACACACGGGAGGAAACAGGCTCTCCGCGGAGATTATAGAATCTCACGAAGGTGTTAGGTGTCGCCCAGCAGAGCTTGCAGGTTCACCACCTGATCCCGAAAGGGGGTGGTGGGAACCTTGGGCACATAGCCCGGTCTGGGTCTCAGGATCACGTGAGAGTCAGCCGTACCGAATTCTAGGCACTCTTCATTAACAGAGAATGCTTGTAGGTCCCCTACCCTCTTGATAGAGGTGAGCGCGGTCAGGAGCACTGTCTTTAATGACAGGAATTTTGGCTCTACCGACCCGAGTGGCTCGAACGGAGCTCCCCGCAGGCCCAGGAGGACTACGGAGAGATCCCAAGAGGGAAAGAGACGTGGTCTAGGAGGGTTTAATCTCCTAGCACCTCTCAGGAACCTAGTGATTAAGTGGTGCTTGCCCAAGGACCTGCCGTCCACTGCATCGTGATGCGCTGCAATAGCTGCAACGTACACTTTCAGGGTGGAGGGGGACAGCCTCCACTCCAACCCTTCTTGCAGAAAGGTAAGCACCACTCCAATCGAGCATCTCTGTGGGTCCTCTCGGCGAGAGGAGCACCAGTCAACGAACAGACCTCACTTCAGGGCGTAGGCCTGCCTCGTAGAGGGGGCTCTAGCCTGAGTGATAGTGTCTACCACGGCCTGGGGAAGGCCAGCGAGGTCTGCCGCGTCCCGTCCAGGAGCCACACGTGGAGGTTCCACAGGTCGGGATGCGGGTGCCAGATCGTGCCCATCTCCTGAGAAAGAAGGTCCTTCCTCAGGGGAATTTTCCAGGGAGGGGCTGTCGCGAGAAGCATGAGGTCGGCAAACCAGGTTCGGGTGGGCCAGTAAGGCGCAACCAGCAGAACCTGCTCCTCGTCCTCCCTGATCTTGCACAGGGTCTGTGCAAGGAGGCTCACTGGGGGAAAGGCGTACTTGAGGAGCCCCCGGGACCAGCTGTGTGCCAGCGCGTCCCTGCCGAGGGGAGCCTCGGTCAGGGAGTAAAAGAGCCGGCAATGGGAGGATTCCGGGGAGGCGAACAGATCTACCTGAGCCTCTCCGAATCGACTCTAAATTAGCTGGACTATCTGGGGGTGGAGTCGCCATTCTCCAGAATGGGTGAGCTGTCGTGAAAGCGCATCGGCTGCACGATTCAGCTCTCCTGGAATGTGAACAGCGTGCAGTGATTTGAGCCGCGTCTGACTCCAAAGGAGGAGATGACGGGCGAGTTGCGACATGCGACGGGAGCGTAGACCCCCCTGGTGGTTGATGTACGCTACAGTCGCTGTGTTGTCCGTGCGGACTAGCACGTGTTTGTGTCGCAGCATCGGTAAAAACCGCCAAAGCGCGAGAAACACTGCTAGCAACTCGAGGCAATTGACATGCCAACACAGTTGAGGTCCTGTCCAGTAGCCCGAAACTGCTTGCCCGTTGCAAACGGCACCCCAGCCCGTCGTGGAGGCATCTGTGTTGACCACTACATGCCTGGACGCCTGTCCTAAGGGCACTCCCGCCCGTAGGAAGGCAGGGTCTGACCACGGGCTGAAGAGAAGGCGGCACTCCGGGGTAACGCCGACCCGGAAGGTACCGCGGTGCCATGCCCATCTCGGGATTCGGTCGTGTAGCCAACGCTGAAGCGGTCTCATATGGAGCAAGCCGAGTGGCGTTACAGCGGCTGCGGCTGCCATATGCCCCAGGAGCCTCTGGAAGTATTTGAGAGGGACCGCTGTCATGTGTCTGAAAAGTTTCAGACAGTTCAGCATTGACTGCACACGCTAAAAAGCGGACTTTGTCGACGTCAGACATCTGCGCCAGGTTGAGCCAGAGATGGCGCTCTTGGACCACCATGGTGGACATCACCTGACCCAGGGCCCACGACGTGACTTTTGTCACTCAGAGAGCGAAGTCAGTCGCCGAAGGCAGTTCCTGCATAACCTCTGAGTCAGAAGTACCCTCGTGCAGCTGTTTGAGTGCTCTGGCCTGGTAGACTTGCAGGATGGCCATCGCATGCAAGGCGGAGGCAGCCTGACCCGCAGCACCATAAGCCTTCACAGCCAGAGCCGACTAAAGCTTACAGGCTTTGGATGGGAGGCGCGGACGATTTGCGGCCAGAGATGTACTGCAACCGCACGCTCCACCTGGGGAATGTCGACGTACCCCCTGGCTGCCCCCTCATCGAGGGTAGTGAGGAGTGAGAAGCTCTGGCGTGGACAGGCCGTAAAGGGGTGGCCCACATCTTAGTGAGGTCCTCATGAACCTCCGGGAAGAAAGGACCTGGGGCGGGGCGAGGTGGAACGCCACCCTTCGCACCAAAGAACCAATCGTCCAGCCGCGAGCGCTCGGGAGAAGGTGCTTTAGGCACCTCCAACTCGATGCTCTTAGCTGCCCGGAGGAAGCATGGCCGCCAGTTCAGCATCAACCTCCGACTGCGCAGCCCTCGCAGCAGAGGACTGTGTAGTGGGGTCGTCAGCCTCGGCTGGCGGCACATCCTCCTCTGATGCCGCGATAGACATCATGTCCTCCTCTGGAGCGCCGAAAGAGACACTAGGCCGGGACGGTCGAGTGTCGTGTTTCGGCAGCTCCACGGGCCACGCTTGGAGGGACGTGACTTCCGTGGGGCTTTACCCGGTGGAACATCACGCACTGTAACCCTCAGGTTCCCCTGCTCTCTAACCAGCGCAGCTGAAGCGCTCTGAAAGCGCGTCGAGCTAGGGCCGGCCGAGATTACAGGGCGGCCTTTCATGTAAGAGAGGCGGGACCTAAGCGTGGAGATGGTCAAGCGCTCACAGTGAACACATGATGCCTCCGCGAGCCCTGCCTCAGCGTGCTCAGTGCCCAGACACATGAGACAGAGATCGTGCCCGTCAAAAGAGGCCATGTATGCCCCGCATCCATTTGCGCACGGCCGGAAAGACATCCTATGAACGAGAGGCTTTCAACGGCCGTAGGAAAATTGCTCTTTTAGAATCGGAGTGCCCAGGGAAGGGCTGAGACAGCTCTTCGCTGTTATGCACAAGTGCCGACGATGGGGTGCCGGCACGCACGATCGAGCATGGGAAGATCTTGTTTTTCTTTCTCTTTCTCTTCGTAGTACGTCTCAGAAGGCGAGAGCTCCGAAGCAGAAATCTGAATGAGTGGATGCACGCTGCCGCCTTATATTGCTTGCCGTGCAAGATCCACTCGCCAATTTTCATTGGCTTTTTCTCTTTAGCTCAGAGGTGATTGGGCTCCCAAGTACGATCCCAAATACGTCACTCAACGTAACGTCGGAGTGAACGACTGAGGGGGAACAATGCATGTCAAACACTCTACTGCCGCTGAACATTGAGATGAACAATGTATAATTTGTTTTTATTTATTCACTGTTTTATTTTTATGGTTACTTAACTGCCTAAAATCAGGGTTTCTAAATATGGTTACCATCAAGACAACAAACTATTATAAAATCACACCTTGGTAACATATCAGTCAGTATTTGTCAGTATTTTATTATTCAGTACAATATAATTTACCAGGCCATGCTCTTGGCCAAGACTGAGGTACATCCCCACCATCTCCTCCAGTAAAACATAAAATATAAAAACAAATATGACCAATGCTGGCTCCATATCTTAAACATCTAAACCTGTCAGGATGGCAGCGCCCCTCTCGCACCGTTGCTATGCGACAGGAGCGGTAATCGGGAACACCTGGTGGCACAATTAAGAAATCCTACGAAGGTGGAGCATCTCATGCACTTCGTAGGGTCCTTCATGCACTTCGGAGGCATGGCCTTCAAAGTCCATGCACTTCGAAGTGCGTGCACTCCACTTTGGGACACAGCTGATAAGTCATGGCAATGGATTTTGGTGGGATTTGGATGGATTTTGGCTTTATTTAATCGAAAGAGGCGATGAGAGTATCTTTACAGAAGCAACGCGGAGAGCTGCTTCAGAAACGCATGCACCGCTGCTGGTATAAACATAACATCAGCTCCAGTGACAGCGTCGGAGCCGTTACACACCGCAGATGTGTGCAGCGTACACAGTCTAAGCATTAATATCAGGGAAACCCCTTATACTTGAGAACGGCTACATGTGAAGTGTTTCTTGGAGTTTATAGTACATTGAAGAATGATCATATGACTTTTTACATGTGCCATGTGACCTGTAAATGCAAAAAGCCGTTTCCATCGCAGGTTTGCGAAATATTCCGTTTCGAATTGCCTGAAAAATCACCTCATGCAAGTGTAAAAACTTTTTTGCAATATATGGGGGTTTTTGCGAAATTGACGCATTTCCATTAGGCGTATTTTCAATTCGCAATTTAAATTTGCGCATCTTGAAGGATGATAGAAACGCACCTACTGTTTTGTGTTTTTTTTTTTCCTTGTAGCAATATTGTGGTTCTTTGCTGATCCTGCCCGCTCCCTCTCTTCTCCCAATGTTTTCCAGTCTGCCCTCTACCGTCTTAACTAATAAAGGAGTTGCTGCAGTTTTGTCATCTGCTGCTTTAAATGTTCAAGCCTGTTAAAGTTACAAATACTGATTGGCTATCAATGTTTTTATCATTCATTATCTGGGAAAGATCATTGTGAAAATTAATGCTTAAAATAATTAGAGCGTTGTCTCTTGATGTAGACGCTAATATAGTTATCATTATTGTTATCTTTATAGTCATCATTATTGGTATGAACAAGTCTTCTGTGATGTGGACTTCCCTTTTACATTACAATGATTTTTAAAACTATATCATTATCATTAATCAAATCAAGTCAGATCAAGCTACTCTTGTAATATGATGAAGTGTATGAAGTGTACATTAATCCGGACACACTAGCGTTTTCCAAATGTTTCTCATCCACACTGAAATGTAGGAAAACGTTAAATTCGCCATACTGCACATGCGTAAAAACTCACTTGGATGATACAGACGAAACAGACAAGTTTCAACGCAATTCTTGGCAGGATCAATTTATTTACAGAAATATCTCATCATTCACTGATGCGTCCATGTCGCGCGCTCTCATGTTTTGATCTAAAAAGCAGCTGCCTTCACGTTTAGCTGCAGGAGTCAGGACAGCAACTGAGCACATTTTCTGTCATCTTTTTTAGGACTGTAATGTGAAGAGTGTACAAACATATCTTTAGCAGCAGTGTATAAATGAATAGCACATAACCGACACAATTAGTGGTATAAACATAGATATCTATTGGTACAATATGCGTCACATGACTAAACATGCGTCATTGTTTTCAAAAGCCTCCATGTTCACAGTCCACACTGCAAGGCGAAAACGGCGTTTTCAAATTTATCCACTTTGGAGAGCATTTTCAAAAAGCTCAGTTTTCCTTGACCAAAAACGCTGTCATTTTTGACATTTTCAAACTAAAACGTATTAGTGTGGACATGGCCTTGGTTAAAATCCATGAGCTTGATGTCAGGCTCTACTTACATTTTAATAGATTTAAAGTTTGTAGATGTTAGGGGAGATATTTACTTTTTTCATATTTGTTCTTCTGAATAAAATGCATTGATCACTCAGGAGTTTGAGCTGTTACTCAGTTCAGCTGATTCTGCAGGTGATTTCGGCAGGTGGTTTTGGACAATCCTGAATTATAAGACAACTCCAAACACCAGGATTGAACAGAGGAACGACTGATCCAGAGAACCTGGTGCTGATGGTCAGGAGATGTTTACTTTCTTTGACATTGTAAAATGACAGCTGACCCTCATCATAATCTAACAGAACTCCCAGTCGTTCAGGTCTCGGTGTCAGTGAGAGTTTAACTGGTGGATCAGAATTGTCGTAAATTCCATTTTGGCCGTCTGAACACAAGAACCAGAAACCATTTGATGGAGTTAAAGCAGATCTGTCATCTACACGAAAGTTTCCATGTTTCACCACACCAATTAACCAGGAGTTTTTAGGAGGTGTATTTTCTTGCTCCAGCTCTACCTCCCAATAGTGACGACCAGAGGTGAATCTTTGGGCTCCAAATGCACATAATTCATATGGAAATCCCTCTCCAGTGTGATGATAGCTTGGATCATTCCTCACAATTTTACGGTTCTTAGTGATCATCAGATCTTTATGGACATGTTTACTGTCAATAGTGATCTCAGCTGTGAAGAAATTAAAGCAACATTTAAAAATCCTTTCAAGCTCATGTGTAAAATCATATTACAACTATACGCATGTATAACTCAAGATGATGAAATACATGCATATATAGCTGAGATGATACCTGCATGTTTCCTCAGTTCTTCTATGTTTACGTCTCCCACAACTAAAATGAAAAATACATTGAGATTTTTGAGAGAGAAAACTACAGCTGTAATTGAGGACATCTACAGTCAACATTAATATATTCTAGAAATTATTAGTTTCATAAACTTTTTATGCGTTAATTCCACATATTGAATATGTATTATGTTTACATTATGTACATTTATATACTTTCATACTGTTAAGAAAAGAAAATAGAAAAGAAAAGAAAATAGAAAAGTTTATAAAATATAAAATGCAGTCAGAAAATCAGAGACACATGGATAAATGTGAGCTATTTGAGTATTTGACACTTGGAACCAAAGACTTAAACTACTTCAGTCTGTGTGCGTTGAATTTATTTAATACACGAGTTGCACCTGTATATACATATACCTTTGCTTCATGAACTGAATGAATGGTTTGGGGAAATTGGGCCAAATGATTCAGTTACTGTATTTTACCAACTAAGTAAAACTGTAATAATTACTCTTGTACAGTAGTAGCAGTAAATATATTCAAAAATATATTAAATACAATAGTTTTTTAATTCTTTTAAATTTCTTTCTAAATATGACTGGGATATACATTTACATTTTATTAAAACATTTTTTTTATAAATTTAAATAATAATAATAAAAAAAATTTAGAGGGCTTTGTCACCTCATTTCAGAACACCACTGCTCTGTAAACCACAATGTATGTAACTGTTACACGGAATGAGAGGCGAGAGGCGAGCGGATCCATCTGTGAGCTTTTATTAAAGGGGCGAGACAAAAACATGGTCGTACAGGCAGAGTCCAACAGGAGCAAACGGGAATAACACAGGCAAAACGTAGAGAATAATCCAATAAACGAGAAGGAATCCAAAAGGCAGGCGGCGAACGGTCGAGAACGGGGAGCCAGGCGAGGGAATCAAAAAAACACTAGGAACAAGGAACATGGAACGAGGAAACTAGGAAACGCTAACAATGGAAATACAAACAATACAACAATCCGTGAAGTGCACTGGGAAGGACCGGGGCTTTTATAGAACGCCTGATTGGTCACGGGGGCTGACGCAATCAGTGCGGTGGAGGATGGGAGATGCAGTCCGGAGTGTGGTGCAACAGTCAGAGTGTGTAGGTGAGATGAGAGTGACATCTGGTGGTGAGCGGACAACGGGACACCGACCAGATTCGTGACAGTAATATTTTCAGGCAGAATCCCATTTAGATATTAGATTATATTGCTGTTAGCAGTGTTGGGGGTAACGCATTACAAGTAACAGAAGTTACATTAATATTATTACTTTTTCTAAGTAACTAGTAAAGTAACGCATTACTTTTTAATTGACAAGAAAATATCTGAGTTACTTTTTTCAAATAAGTAACGCCAGTTACTTTTCTCCCCATTTGTTGAGAGAAATTGGGAGTAAGATAGTAAGTAGTAAGGTAGTTCTACAATAAATGTGAACATGCATTAATTCATGTCACTCACAAAAAACAGATTCAGTGTTCCTCAAAATTAATAAACACAGTGAAATTCAAACCTGCAATAATTAAATATGTTAAATAATACAAATATCCTTTATGCATTTAATACCATTTTATTAACCGATGTCTTTGCTGCCGACCTTCAATGATCCAATTCAACCATACTAATAAGAAGAAATTACTCAACATAATCTGACATTTGTTTTCCTTTTTTATTGCTGAAGAGTTTATATTTTTTCTTCTGCACTCTACTGTACATACGTGAATTTACTTTTCTCAAAGCCTGAGGCTTTTGATGTGAAAAGGCTTTTACATTTGCCAAAAATAGAACTTTTTATATTAAAAACCAACAATCAAGCCCTGCCCAGATTTAAACAGTAACGCAAAAGTGAAGTAACACATTACTTTCCATAAAAAGTAACTAAGTAACGTAATTAGTTACTTTTTTTAGGGAGTAACTCAATATTGTAATGCATTACTTTTAAAAGTAACTTTCCCCAACACTGGCTGTTAGCTGGTTTCTAATTTGTTAGGTTCAGGGTCAAAGTTCATTTCAGAAGTGGGTTTTCCAAGAAACCCCTGCACTCCAGCTCATTTATGTAAAAGCACTGTCAGTTCATTCTTTCAATCCAGGAATTTGTTTCCAATCATACAGACTGAGAGAGAACTAGATGCAAAGTGAGAGAGATAGACAGGACGGGATGAACAACAAGCTTTACAGATACTGTATAACTGAGGTGATGCCATACCTGATTCTTTCGTTGAATCTTCTGTATTGGTTTCTAAAATGAAAATCAAATCATTTAAGATTTTAGAGAAAGAAAACTGCAGCTATTTTTGTGAGCATTTACAGATATTAGTATGTACTGGAAATGCATTGCTTATAAATCTTGTTTATATTCACACTATGTGAATACAAGATTTCTGTTACATTGTATGCACAAGTTTATTTGATGTTTAGTGGGTCATTTCAGCAGCTGCCGTTATAAAAGTATTGCAAATATGAACTTCTTCGAATACCTTCTTTTGTCAGTTTCACCAAGGTTTCCTCCTCACAAACTAAAATGAGAGAAAATTTCATTTGGAGGGTTTAATTACCGATCCGTTTCCATAAATACTACACTTGATCATAAATACAATCTCAACACACACAACACATTTTTACGAAGCTCAAACTGTCATGTCAAAATCAAATATTTTAGTCAGTAACATTCTTGTCAGAATCAAACATAATAATACAATATCCTCTCAATTATTGTCCAGTGAAAACTATGTAAACAAATTCTGCATCCTCTGCACCAAATTTCATTACGGTGTACAGTAATGTAGCAGTTTCTTGGTCTTCTGGCAAAAGAGTTTCTCTATGTTCCCTAGACAGTAATTGGTTACAAATCAATTTGGCAATTATGAGTTTGGCGGTGTACAAACATGTGCTACAAAATGTACTGTACATAGAACAAAAAATACTTGTGTACTGTATTTATGTTGTATGTGAAAGTAGATGCTCCAAGTATAGCAAAAAACAAAACTTCTTCAAATACCTTCTTTTGTCTGTTTCCCCAGAGTTCCCTCCTCACAATCTAAAACGAGAAAATTTCAATTGAAGAGTTACAGTTTTTTTCAACTGCTTACACACATTTTCAAAACTTTGCCTCTATTTTTCAAAACTTCACACACAAATCCAAGAATTGCACACACAAAATGCAAAATGCCTCACATCTCTTGTAAAATGAAGCACTGCAAAAAAAAAAAAAAAAACATACATTCTCATACACTGCAAAAACCTTTGCTTTCATTTTATATTTTTGGGTCTATCATATACACACAGTGATTCAAAACCTAAAGCTCTTCTTTCATGAGCTCCTGTGTACATTTCTGTACAGGACTGAAAGTAATTGGCAGAAAGATGTTGAAAAATGTACAGTAAACAAGAAAGCAAGTTTGAAGCCAAACAATTATTTATTCATTTATTTCCATTATAATATATGTTAAAATCTCATTTATTCCTGTGATTTCAAAGATGAATTTTTAGCATCATTACTCCAGTCACATGATCCTTCAGAAATCTAATGATTTGATTTGTTGCTCCAAAAACATTTATTATTATTATAATGTTATTATAATGTTATAAAACAGCCAAGTAGAATTTTTTTTCACGCTCCTTTGATGAATAGAAAGTTCAGAAGAACAGCATTTATCTGAAACAGAAATCTTTTGTATCATTATAAATGACTTTGTCATCGCTTTTGATTTTAAAGCATCTTTGCTGAATAAAAGTATTAATTTATATAATTTCTCTCCCTGGAAAAAAAAAAATACTGACTCCAAGCTTTTGAATGGCATAGTGTATAATGTTACAAAAGCTTTTTATTTTGGATAAATGCTGATTTTTATATCTTTCGATTCATCAAAGAATCCTAATAAAAATGTACTCAGCTGTTAGATTTTTGTGTGTTACGTAGAGAATTGTGTGTTGTGTTTTGCAAATAGTGTTTTATGAAACTGAAAATGGAGTCAAAGGCCGAGAATTACTGTTTGGTTTTGCAGATTTGGTATGAGGTTCAGATTTCAGAAATTGTGTGACAAGTAAAGATTTTGTGTGTTGAAAGCAGTTAAAAAAAAGGTAATTATTAATCCGCTTCACAAATACTTCAGACTTTGTGTAATTAAATGTAAATATATGTAAAAGCACAGTTAGTTAATTGTCAATCCAGTAACTTGTTTCAGTTTTTGGTTTGTCTGACGCAAGCATCACACTTCTCGTAATGTTTATCTATTTTGTGCTTATGTGCAAAATCATCACATTTTATCTTAGAAAATTAAAACCTTTTAAATTGGTATCATGGTATTTATATAGTAGATGGTCACAAAATTAGTGATTTTTAGGTTTTTCACAAAGTAATTTAATTTGAATTAAATGCTAATCTGACTCCATTTTATTATGACATCGATTTTGGGTTGAAATGCTAATCGGTCCATTTCTAATTATTATTGCTCTGACACCTTGATTATTCTAAATAACTTTTTATATTTCGCTCAGTAATTAAGAATCGGTGTCACTTAACGTCAGCGGTTTACTTGGACCTCACAGTCACAGACTCGTCAGTCTGATCATTAGTCAGAGGTTATGACTAGTACAATGAAGAGTATGCCACCTATGCTTGCTAGTACCCCAACAGGACTTTTGTCTAGCCCCACAGTTAATGCAAATGCTTAACAGCTTGAGTTGACTAAAGTCAAGCAGTCAGAAAGCTACAATCCCACCTCATGCACCATCTAGCCTGAGATCTAGTATGTGCTTAACCCTGGATGCAGACTTGCTACTGTAAACAAAACCTTGCAACACTTGCCCCGCCTCAGTGGTCTTCTGATTCTTTAACTTGACCCGCTGTTTTAAAAACATGGTTTTCATGTGCGAAACACTGCAAAATATGAGACGCAAGCGCAATGCTCACATACATCCATCTAGCACATTTACTGACATTTCGCTTATTTTGGATTTTTTTGGCCTACACTCTGACAGCATATAAGTGGTAAAACTCTTAAAGCACTTGAACCCGGTAATTGCTGCTTGTTAGGGATGTGGCAATACTCAATGTAATATCGAACCGTTCAGTACGACCTCTACAGTTCAATACGCGCTTGTGAATTGTGGTTTTCCGGTTTTGCATTTATATAACTTCCTTGTTTTATTTTTCTCGGAATTTGCTGTATGTGTGCCACGATTTTTACGTGCTGAAATGAGAAAACACTTCCCCACTTACATTTGGATAAGCAACACACGAGAGCATCTTCCATTATAATGACATAAAATGATAAGCCTTTCTAAACCTGTTGTCCAACAAAAGAGTTATAAAAACAAAAGTTATAAAAAAACATTATGACTTGTTTGTAATTCACAACATCAGTCGAGTGTTTGAAATAACTTCCTTATGTGATCTGATGTGGATTCTTATCACAGAATGAGGCAGACGATAAATTCTATACTCATATTCAATGTATATCAATTAGCAATGGCTTATGAAAATATACAAGATGACTTGAAGAACACAGATAAACCATATATTATTGCAGACGAGTGTTTATTGTCCTTACATTTCGTCATTCAAAACGTTTGACGTTATATCTTGTTTTTATTCAGTTACAGCAATAACGATGCTTTTATCCATATTAGAGAAGCTGGAACTGAACGTCATCAGCGCATATCTGGATTTTCAGTATGAATGAAACCCATTCTATTTTGCGTAAAAATCGAAAAAATAATAACTCTCTCAAAAGAAAAAGTTAAACAGAGATATACTAAACCACGCTTTTTCCAGTGTACAGAGGTTTACGGAAGTATTTTGCTAATTTGTTGCAAAAAAAAAAACCACACTAAAGTGGCAAGATATCAGAACCCAACCGAACCGAAAACCGTGGTTAAAAACCAAATTACGTATTGAACCGTGGACTAACTGTATTGTTGCATCCCTACTGCTTGTAGCTATGTTTTTATATTTGGTGTCATTTTGACTTTAATTAGATCGTACAGACTGAGAGTGATCAAGAAGCACCGCAAGAGAGATGGACAGGATGGAACGAACAACAAGCTTTACAAATACTGTATATGAATATACTGTGCTGTATAACTGAGATGATGTCGTACCTGGTTCTTTATTTAGATCCTCTGTATTTGTTTCTAAAATGAAAAACAAATAGTTTTAGGTTTTAGAGAAACTACAGCTGTAATTGTGAGCATCCACAGATATTATGTACTGGAAATGCATTTCTTATAAAACTTGCTTCACACTATGTGAATGCAAGATTTTTCTTAAAGCATGTGCAAGAGTTAATTTGATGTTTGTTCACTTCAGCAGTTGCTGTTATAAAAGTATTGCAGAGATGAGCTTCTTCAAATACCTTCTTTTTTCAGTTTCACCAAGGTTTCCTGCTTACAAACTAAAATGAGAGAACATTTCATTTGGAGGGTTTAATTACCGATCTGTTAGGGTTAAGGTTAAATTCATTTACACTTACATTTAATAATTTAGCAGATGCTTTTATCCAAAGTGACTTACAATAGAAGCAAATTCATACGTTGTTAAAATGTATGTGTAGTTTACTTACTTTCTTTAGCTGGTTTCTTCCCTGAAAAACAACAACACACAAGCTTAAATTCCAACATAAAAACGGTCTGAAGATCAAATCATTTCCTTTGTTTAAACTAGAATATACCTGTTATTTTATCTCTGTTTTTGTAGACGATCAGCCCAACCAAACCCAGGACAGCAAAAATAGAAAAGGTGAGAAAAAGAGCCTTCCATGGACCTGATGAATCTGAGAAAGAGAAACCAGATTAATCTAAACCCCTTCAAAATATACAGGTGCATTTCAATAAATTAGAATGTCGCGGAAAAGTTCATTTATTTCAGTAATTCAACTCAAATTGTGAAACTCGTGTATTAAATAAATTCAGTGCACACAGACTGAAGTAGTTTAAGTCTTTGGTTCTTTTAATTGTGATGATTTTGGCTCACATTTAACAAAAACCCACCAATTCATCTCAACAAATTAGAATACTTCATAAGACCAATTAAAAACATTGTTAGTGAATTGTTGGCCTTCTGGAAAGTACGTTGATTTACTGTATATGTACTCAATACTTGGTAGGGGCTCCTTTTGCTTTAATTACTGCCTCAATTCGGCGTGGCATGGAGGTGATCAGTCTGTGGCACTGCTGAGGTGGTTTGGAAGCACAGGTTTTTTTGACAGTGTCCTTCAGCTCATCTGCATTTTTTGGTCTCTTGTTTCTCATTTTCCTCTTGAAAATACCCCATAGATTCTCTATGGGGTTCAGTTCTGGTGAGTTTGCTGGCCAGTCAAGCACACCAACACCATGGTCATTTAACCAACTTTTGGTGCTTTTGGCAGTGTGGGCAGGTGCCAAATCCTGCTGGAAAATGAAATCAGCATCTTTAAAAAGCTGGTCAGCAGAAGGAAGCATGAAGTGCTCTAAAATTTCTTGGTAAACAGGTGCAGTGAATTTGGTTTTCAAAAAACACAGTGGACCAACACCAGCAGATGACATTGCACCCCAAATCATCACAGACTATGGAAACTTAACACTGGACTTCAAGCAACTTGGGCTATGAGCTTCTCCACCCTTCCTCCAGACTCTAGGACCTTGGTTTCCAAATGAAATACAAAACTTGCTCTCATCTGAAAACTGACTTTGGGCCACTGGGAAACAGTCCATTTCTTCTTCTCCTTACCCCAGGTAAGACACATCTGATGTCGTCTGTGGTTCAGGAGTGGCTTAAAACAGGAATTCGACAACTGTAGCCAAATTCCTTGACACGTCTGTGTGTGGTGGCTCTTGATGCCTTGACCCCAGCCTCAGTCCATTCCTTATGAAGTTCACCCAAATTCTTGAATCGATTTTGCTTGACAAGCCTCTCAAGGCTGCGGTTCTCTCGGTTGGTTGTGCATCTTTTTCTTCCACACTTTTTCCTTCCACTCAACTTTCTGTTAACATGCTTGGATGCAGCACTCTGTGAACAGCCAGCTTCTTTGGCAATGAATGTTTGTGGCTTACCCTCTTTGTGAAGGGTGTCAATGAATGTCTTCAAGACAAATGTCAGATCAGCAGTCTTCCCCATGATTGTGTAACCTAGTGAACCAAACTGAGAGACCATTTTGAAGGCTCAGGAAACTTTTGCAGGTGTTTTGAGTTGATTAACTGATTGGCATGTTGCCATGGTTTAATTTGTTGAGTTTTTTGTTATATGTGAGCCAAAATCATCACAATTAAAAGAACCAGAGACTTAAACTACTTCAGTCTGTGTGCATTGAATTTATTTAATACACGAGTTTCACAATTTGAGTTGAAATAATACTGAAATAAATGAACTTTTCCACAACATTCTAATTTATTGAGATGCACCTGTATAAATCAATTACAGTGATAAAGTAGAAAACCTTTGTAAAAATGTCAAATTATTAAAATGCTGTCGGCAACCCATTTTTCTTCAGGAGTGAGAACAAATTGTATGTGATTTGGTTAGATTTTATTGACTGGAAGGTTGAAAAGTAAAAGAGACTAATGACATCAAAGAAAACTGTGTCATTTTCAGAGCAGAATAAAAATATTTATAGATAATTAGCATAAAATGTAACTTAAAGATGGAATCAACCTTCAAATAAGGTCACAGGGGTACAAAAGTAATGGAAACTATTTTAAGCCTAGAGTTCAAGCTAATTTGATCATTTTGTTTGGGCTCTCTACAAATTTCCATGTTCTCTAACCTGAAGGTATGATGCCCTGTATATTCAGTCTTCCTTCTTTTATCTCTCCAGTTCTGAGAGAAAGTGAACATGAGACCAGTTGAGCGTCTGAGCGAGAGATGGCCGTCCAGCTGTGGACAGAGAACATCCCGTCTGCTCGACGACTGTGAGATGATCCTCCAGGATGGAGAACCTTTCCATCATCTGACGTCCATGTGACGCTGGGCTTTGGATGCCAGCCGCTGGACCTGCAGCTGATGTTCACACGTCCATCGTCTAGAAGTTTTGGAAACAAGACAGGAGCGGATCCTAAAGCTGATGAGAGGAAGAGAAACAGATGTTTTCCAACACAAAAACTACAAACAGTAAATATGTTGTCTAACACACTAATTATGTTCTGAATTTAGAATGTCTCTCCAGGGTCTTGAAACAGTTCATCATGTACAATATAACCGCCGCATTGGATTGGGATCCCACAGGACCCAACACAAATCTTTTCCCTTTGCTGCTTTATCAATTAACTTCTATTAACTAAATCAAAATTAGTTAATAGATTCAGGTAGGTTTCTTGAAGCATCTTGGAGACATTGCCACAGTTCTGATGGATTCAGTCTGTCTCAGTTTGTTCTGTTTTTTAATTTCGTTCCAGACAGACTGGATGATGGTGATGAGATCAGATTTGTGTGGAGAACTGGCTGTTGTCAGACAAAAATCTCACCGGATTATTACAATTAATGGCTAAATGAATGTTTGGAAATGTAAATTGATATTTCCTACTGACACACTACAGCAAAAGATAGAAACTACTGACTTGATTTTTTGTAGGTGAAAATACCAGTGGCCTAAGACGTTTGCACAGTACTGTGTATATAATGTATGTTAAGGCTGTCACAATATCAGATTTTTTGCTACACAATATTGCAGACAAAAAATAATGATGATAATAATAATGATATATCTCAATTTTGGGTGGGGGGGGATAATGCTATCAGTCAAATTAATTGTTATTTTCTTTGTGTTTTATAATTATTTTTTTGCCCAGATCCGTTTTATACATTTGTAGACTTTTTAAATTTTATTTTTTTATATTTTATTTTAATTGGCTATCCATAAAACAAGCAAAACAAGCCAGGGCTGCAAGAACACGTTACTAGAACACATTATACAGACACTTCATATTTTATGGAATTTGATGATTTGTTTATTGCATTTAATAAACTTTCAATAAAACATTGCATTTCACTTTAAAAGCTGTTTGTTGAGTTTTGTTGCATTTACACAGTTTTGACCAGCAGGTGTCACCATCGAGTGTTGTTTCGAGTGTTTGGAAACTGTGAATCATTTTGAGAAGCCAATTCAATTCACTTCAATTCAATTCAGTTCAATTCAGTTCAAAGCATAGCAAAGGTTTGAATCTCCTATCACTGGTATAGCGTCAAAATACAACAATATCGGAGTATAACAACATATATTTACTCCATGCTTCCATTATGACATCAAGTGTCTTCTTATCACAGAATGAGGCAGAAAATTTTATTTTATATTATTCTATACAGTGATAAAGACTATATTGATTAGCACTGCATTATAAATGTACATTTTTCATATGAAAATACCCAAGATGGCTTGATGAACACAGATAAACCATATATTGTTTTGATCATGTTAATTGTTTTCACGTTTCATCAGTCAGAACATTTCTTTCTGAATGTTATTCAGTTACAGCAATAGGATGCCTTTCTCCATATAAGGGATTTCCTGGGAAGTCATTGGTTTTACTAAATGGAACACTTCATGTGTGCTTGCAGTCTTACGAACTTACAAATTTAATGTTTGGCTGAACTCTTTCTTTAATGAGGTGTAGATGCTTGCTTACCTGTGATTTTGAGAATCACCTCTTCACTGCCATATGAGCTTTCTCCACTCACATAACAGCGATATGAACCATCATCCTGAAATGTGAGTTTCTCCAGCCGTAGAGAGACGTCTCCATCCTTCAGTCCACCACACTGACCTGACCGGGAAGACAAAGAGCTTCGGTTCCTGTACGGTTGCTCCTGGATGTCCTGGATCTTCCCATCACTATAGAGGAGAACAGGGTTTCTGAACTCCTGGCGGTACCAGCGGATCTCCAGAGCTTCAGCGTTCTCAGGAGGAGAGATCCAGCAGGGCAGAATCACTGTGGATCCCACATGAGCCACTACAGGATCACCAGGAACCTCTACAGTGAACGACACTGACAGACACAGAAAATTAATTATTAATTTACCATATACAGTGCAGTCCCATTCACCATTGTTCTGCAAATTTTCCAGTCATTTTATTAGGAATCCACATGATGGAAAATTCTATGTGAAGCTGAAGATTTTGAAACATGTACAAGTTTGTCATGCAGAATCTGTGGATAGTAAATAATAGTTCTTGGCTCATAAAACTGTCATTTAGCTGGATAGTTTTTTTGTTGTTGTTGTTGTTGTTGTTGTTGTTTTTAAGAAGCAGTCTGCTTATATTTTGAAGTAGTGCTCAAGTGAAGAGTAGTAGAGATAGTGTAAAGTTTAGTGTCACATTACCCTAACATTAGTGCAATCTATATGTAATCTAGTGCCACTGTCACACCCAGTTGCCTGCACCACAGTGAGGCATTAGAGGGTGTTCCTGTGTGGTTTTGTGTTTCTGCCTGTTGTTTTGTTCATGGACTCCATTTCCTGTCATGCTGTGTTTATTAGTGTTTACCTGGTTCAGCTGTGTTCCATTTCCTGTTTGATCGTGTGTGTGTGTATATTAGGCCCCAGTCTGCCATTGTCGGTTGTGAGTTGTTGATAAATGTTACCTCTTGTGTTTCTTGTGAGACCTGCTTGGTTCTGTCATGTATTTTGGACATATATCTCTGTGGATTATCATTAAAGGATCTTAAACTGCATTTGGACCCGCTGCCTGTTGCCTGATTGTGCTCAAACGTAACAGCCACACATCCAATAGAAAATGATCACATCTATGAATTACTTGGAGACCATAAAATTAAATGAAGACCAAATGTGTTTGTGGTGTTCTTACCTGAAGTCTCTATGAGGAGATTCACCATTAAAGTGATAATAATCGACAACATGCCTGTGAAAATACAGACAGACTCAAATAAAACAAACTGTGAGGGAGATTCCAGAATAGGGTAGTTCACGAGTTCGCGCTTACGTATAATAAACAGCGTAAAAGTTAAGCGTATTTGGCGTGCTGTCCGGGAGAGGGCTCCGAGCTCGGTAATCATTCCCGAGCCCAATAAGCGCTCCCCCCCCCGAGCTGAAGGTGAGGAGACGGGGAGGTGGAGGGATGCTGAAAAACTAGAGATGAATGAAGGTAAGAATGCTTGGCTATTTAAAGGGATTCTCTTGTGGTGCTTGGATAGGGAGTGTGATTGCTAATGGTGAATTGGCCGTGTTAATTATCTGTGCGAGCTCCTCCCGAAATTTGTTAATAAAACATCACATGGGGAAGTGTTGTAACACTCTCAGTCTGACAGGTCAGAAAAGAGCTTTGGTACACTCCCATCACATTTGTGAGCTTACAGTAGAAGTGGCATGTGACTGTGAGCAACAATGTAAATTTTAAGACCATTTTAAGATTAATCATTAACAATCATTGTGTTGAAGATACAAGTGTTTGACTTGCATAACTTAAAGTAACTGTTTCTAGTTTAATTTGATACTTTACAATCATGCTAACTTCAAGCCCACATGCTAAAACACATTTGTCCATATTTCACTGTCTTGAATGCTCAGGGAAAGCGCTTTCAACTCGTTTTTTAGTATCTCGCAAGAGACTATAAAACGTTCATGCTACATGATTTGACTGATTTTTACACAGAAAGGGCAACAGTATTACAGTTATCTACAATCGCTAAGACACATTCTCAATATTTTTTTCAAAACCCTTCACACAGCGAGCACAACATCAGTCTATGTGGGCTAAACTGTGGATCAGTTATCATTGCTTTGGCACGAAATGCATTCATTGACAACATCTGTCAAATTACATGAGTTCTTTTATCACTTAGACACAAACACCACCAAAAGTTTATGTACTATACAAGCCAAGTCAAAACTGTTCAAAACCTAGCACAGTAAAAAAAAAATAAGACCGAAATTTGCAACATTTCTACAGTAATATCACATAGAAAAATATTCTGAATGTAAAAAATCAAATACTATCAAAGCAGTTGCATGAACATCTTCACAAGTGTTAGTCTTTCACTTTCATCCTTGCGAAAGGAGAAGAGCAATCATTTTGTACTGTAATGTAAACATGGAGCATGTAAAATATACTGCTGTGTATATTTTTATACTATTATTTATTTATACTATTATTTATACTATACTAATTATAAAGAGTAGAGAGTATCATTCTTGTTTTGTAAAGAAATCTTACAGAAAAAAACATTGTATACTGCTACTTGTTAGTGTTTTTTAGGGCGTTGTGTGTGTGAGTGATAATGTGTGTTTGGTGAAAACCTTTGCTAGAGTTATGAAAAAATGACTTGATTTGAGGCATTAACAAAGTGTTTTGGTAGATTTAGCGTTCTGATTGTGAAATGAACTGCTGTGTCAAGTTGAAAGATGGTTGAAAGAACTGGGTGAAGAGTGATTTTAGTATTGAGAAATCCTAGCGATTTGTAAGAAAAAAAAAATTGCTGACCAAAACCAAAAACAAAAGTAAAATGAAGTCATCTTTGAGAGCAAAGAGTCCATTCATCCAATCACATCCTCTGTTAAGGCAGTCATGCGAGGTTTTTGTGTATGTGTTTCCAGTTGATGCGCATATCTTCTTATTGGATAAAAACATTAAAGTTTTTTTAATTACATTTTGTAATTAGTTAATTAATTAATTAAAGAATGTATGTGCATCTTGGCATTTGCATCCAGCATTTTTTTTTTACAAGATATTATAAAATTCACATTAAAATGGATATCGAACACATCTAGACAGAATCTTTATTTGACAGGCATACAGTAGAAACACACACACATATGTCTGGTTTATTATCCTTGTGGGGACTCTCCATAGGTGCAGTGGTTTTTATACTCTCCACACTGTATTTTCTATCCCCTTACCCTAACCCTACCCCTAAACCTAACCCTTACAGAAAACTTTCTGCATTTTTACTTTCTCAAAAAAACTCATTCTGTATGATTTATAAGCTTTTGTACCCACGGTGACCTCAATTTAGGTCCCCACGGTGACACTAGTCCCCATGAGTCTGTGTGTATTCAGGTTTAGGTCCCCACAAGGATATAAAAACAAGTCCACTCAAACAACCACACACAGCAATTGTTTTGTTCCGAATATCAGGTCCTAAAAAGAAATACAGTAAAATGATTTTCGACACCTTAAATAAAGCTTAAATAGAGCTAGTTAAGCGTTTTAATGAACATGAACACAGTCTTAGTCATTCTAAGCAAATCATGAGAATGCATGCATGAATATACTGAAAAGCTTATTTCTGTCAGATACAGTTGGTTTATGCAATGTTAACACCATGTCCACACCACACGCGACGCGACAAGATTCCAGCGACAAGCAATTTGTGTGTCCACCAAGCGGCAACCTCCCGGTCTCCCTCTTGAAGCCAACACGGAAGTGACTAAAACTGCAATTCATCGACTGGCCGCAAGAGGCTGGCTGCAAAAGGGAGTCAATCCCATGGACTCCCCATGTTAAAATGCCCAACTTCACAGCAGAAAAAAATATGTTTACAGCCTGGTACAAAAAGTGATTTTGGTCTATATTGGTAATTTTGCCCTTCATGTCAACTGTGAGGGGGGTGAATTTTTTTTATAACTCCGTTTAATTTATATTAAGCCTTAAAGTTCTGCATAATTTAGGGCGTGGCCACTTGAGTGACAGGTGGATTGCCGCTGCTGTCACCACCGTCGCGATAGGTGGGCGTGGTTTCAGCAACCAACTCCACCCACGTCCCACCTATTTGCCCATTTTCGATTATCCGGGAGTGACGTACAATGACGCGATTCCAAGATGGCGATGGCCGACTCCCGCCCACTAAGAGCTTCAAAAATGCTCTTCAGAAATCTACGGGTGACGTCACGGACACTACGTCCATATTTTTTTACAGTCTATGGTGTCCACACCACACGCGCATGACACCGCGACGTGATAGTTATCACAGCCATTCAGAAGGGCAGAAGCATAGGCGGAGTTTCACTTTTATGCGTGGGGGGGCACCCACTGGCAGACAAGCCAGCAGAATGTTTTATATATATATGTTCTATATTTCATATATTTACGTAACATAATTTATGTAACATATTCTGCTGTACAAAGAGTAAAAAAAAAACACGTTACCTCACTTGCCCACCGCGACACCGACCACACCGTCGTTTTGATTTTTTTATAGTAATAAAATATTATTTAGTTCAGTTGGAGAACAGACACTACAGTCTGTCGCATCGCAGATCACATTTTATTTATCAGCGAGCGGAGTGACGAGCTGACCTATTTATTTTGAAAAGCCTGTTGACTTTTGCTGTTTATCTATGGTGGTTTTCGAAGTTTTTTTTGAACATTCGTTTCTTATTTATTTGGTTCTACGTTGATTTTTACTTTGTGCAATTTCTTTCTTATTCGTTTTGCTAATGAAAGTTCTACATTGCTATTTATTTGTTTCCACGGTGTTTACCGATTTTCAGTTTTGTGTACTAGGCTATTTAAAATTTATGTAGGGCTAGCATAAGTTATTTGTTATTTTATATTAGGCATGTAGCATGGTGTAAGCTATTCGTTTTGTTAATAAAAGTTCCATGATTCATTTATAGGCTAAGTGAGTTTAACGTTGTATTTGTTGTTGCTTGAATGGGATTCAAGCAATTGACGCCGAATTGCCGCTAATTTAAAAGTGAAAGTAAAATGTCCAGCTATTTAAAAGTGAAGGAAAGCGAGTGAAAAGAGGGAAACTGATGATGTGTGCCATTGACATTCGGAGCCAGTTTCCTACTTTCCTCATAACTGGGAAACTTGTTTCTGATGTAGCCAAACGACTTGCAAAAGCGAGTCCTCTCTATCAAGACACGTTGAGAATCATGAGTCGCGACTCGCGAGGATATGGGGCTTAAACTGAAATTAATTTACCTAAAAACGTACTTACTTTATCCACTAAAATAATAAGATAATATAATTAAAATTAAAAAGTACGAATTCTTTGATTTTTCATAGCTCAGACAAAATCATGATTGGCTCTCGTCTGGGGGCAGTGCCCCCACTAAACTCCGCCTATGGGCAGAAGTGCACTGCACTCCCGACGAAATGGGCAAGTTTATGATCTAATTCATTAGATTATAAAGGTAACACAAAATATTCAAACTCACATTAGACACAGAATCTGTACCTGAGATTATCACAGTCATTGGTTTTTATGTTGTTGTTCCAGCGCGACGTTGCGAAAATAAAAGCCGTGTCTAAAATAGAAATTTCACGTGTCGCCGTGGCGGCTAGTTAGGACACGGTGTAAGAGTAATGCTGACCCACATTTAAGATGTTTTTTGTGCATGAATGGATACAGTTTATCAAAGTTTGAGACATGTGACACAAACAACCACTGAGTTACTGATCCTCAAACAAAAAGTAGTTCCCCCTAAATGATATGAGAGATATGATCGATCAGATTGTCGTATTCAATGAAAAAAAAACTCACCGAGACAAAGACTCCTCCGTTAAATCACAGTGATCAAATGTAAACGGTCCAATAGACGCAAATCAGTAAAGAATCCAAGAGTGTTCCTGATTTTCATGTTAGGCTACTTTCAGTTTCTAAATGGTCAGATGTTTCCTAAGTAACATCAGATGTGTGATTCTGTTAAATGTGATTTTGTGTAATGATATTTGCGCTGTGTGTGTGTTTGTGTGTGTGTGTGTGTGTGTGTGTGTAGGAGGCGCCTATTTTGAATACAATGGAAAGTCCACACAGATCACATCACCTCGACCAGTCATATGAGAATTTGTCCATTTCCCTAGAAGAAAACAACATCACATGATGGTGGGAAATTTTACATATGAGTTAGCAGTTTATTAAAAAGTTAACCTATTATTATTATTATTATTATTATTATTAAATAATAAGCGTTATAGCTTGGGCTTCACAGTTTGAAATGAAAATATGGTTCATTTGAACTAGCAAAACACCAAAACTGTGATATATTAAGGAAAATAATTAATATAACTTGTATTTTAAATCGTGTTTGTGAACGTGCTACAAAGTTATTCATTGAAATATTGAACTCATTTATGTTGATCTCAACGCTCTGACTGTCTCTTATTCTTATTCCATCTACAGGTTCACATGATGTCAAAGTAGTTTGTTTACAACCCCTTAATGTTTTTGTCCTAATCAGCCATAATTATAACAAGTTACGAGCATCATGTGATTTTTTTATTTATTTATTTTTATTTGTCACTTAGGTCTATTTTATATTGAACCGTACCACATCCTGGTTAGAAAACAGTGTTGCATGAAACAGAAACTTCAGTCTTCAGTTAATAAGTTTGACATGTTTGCATTTTCTCTTGCTGACAGCATCAAAACCGCCCAGTCAGCTGATGACTCCAGAAACCTCTCACTCTCGTGACCGAAAAGAGGACAAGCAAGAAATCAAGCGAGGACGTCATGAAGAAGGTGTAGTTCAACCTGCTGAACAATGTCTTTGGACAGGAATCTCACACTCCATCTCAAGCGTCAGTCATTCTTCTGCTCTTGTATCAAGATGATCAAATATTTCAGTCAAAAATATATTTTCTTCTGTAAAAATCAACCTTTGGCCTCAGATGACACACACTGAAAATACACTGACTACTCCCCTGCTTAGCAAACTTTAGTAAGATCAATTCAAAACACTGTTGCAATACCTCTTACTGACAATCAGGAATACAGTAAACACAAATGAAAGTGTGCATACAGTATAATACAACAGTGAGCATTAAGAAGTTTTTTTTTTTTTTTCATTACGCTACTGTAAAGTGAGCTTACAGCAGATGAAAAGCACTTGAAAAGTTTGGTATGCTCATGTATGGTTTGGTATGCTCATGGAAAAATAAATAAATACATTTGAAGCCGCACTGCATTGACAATGACTATATTTACAGTACTATGGCAATTTCTTGTTCCCCTTTGATAAGAGACTTTATCTAGCAGGCAGTCACCTCCCAGTTCTGCAAAAATACAGTGCATGCAAATCAAGTTGGCAATTGCAAGTTGGATGGTTTTACTGTACATAGTACACTTAATGTACTGTATGCTGCAATTATACTGTTTATTTAAAGTTTAACAACCCTGTAGATTACAGTACAGTGTCTATGACGAATTTCAGTTGCTGTGTATTTTATTTATTTATTTATTTTTTCCTAAATGCAGAAATGATAGAACAGTGAAATGGCTCTCATCCAGCTGAACATGTTTTTTTCCAGTTTCTGTCATGGTCATTTAGTTATGTAAATGTTCATGGTCACATTCAGGGATCTCAACTGTGGAAAAAAAAAAAAAGGCAACAATTATTAATCATATTTGCGCTTACACAGCTCTCTGTGATACTTGATTCTGATTGGACATTTTATCTTAAATGTCAGTCTTGTCTGAATTCCAAATAATAAAATAATAAACTGTAATAAGCAAAAGCTAGATTAAAAAATATATGTCTTAACTGAGTTTTAAAAGAGTCATGAGTCTGAGCTCCCCTAAATTCAGGAGGAATAGAATTTTTAGCCAATCAGATTTCAGCTTATCAATTGACTAATCATAATCACGTGATTGCGTGCCTACCTGTGTGTTACATCATCGCCTTTCGACCAAAGTTCAAGTCATGGTTGAGCAGAGGTGTGTGAAGTTCATTGGTTCATTTTTGTGTGTTTATTAAACTTAAAGAAGTTGAATATCAGTTAAAGTGATACAGACTGGATCTGGGTGGCTACACTGACTTTGGAATATGTTATGAGAAATGTTCTCGGTTCAAAAATCATAGCAATAGAATTAGAAAGAATTATGTTTTGACTGTTGAGAGATGTTTAATATAAATAAACAATTATGAAAATATGTTTTTGGATATTTTTCATTTGGATAGTATTATTTAATGAGATAGGAAAGAGCACCACAGCAGATGATGATGATGGTAATATATATAATGATGTGCATACACAAAGTTGCAGACATCCTGTACCAACCTCAACCATTCCTTCTTACAGTAATGATGACAGGCAGTATCAGGTGTCTATTGGCTGCATTTAAGCTGAAAGACTTTTTTGACATGTTAAAAAATTAATGCAAGTATGAATACATACAGCATGTGTGTCAATACACGTGTTTTAAAAGTTGAATTTCCTTTCATTTGACACAGAATCTTAAAAATATTTGCTCATATGTAAGACGATGCTGAAAGCACAGTGATCAAAGATCAGTTTACTCGTGTTGAAATAGATATCATTTTAGAAACTGTGATTTGTAACCATTTTTTCTCACTCTTGTTCAAGATGATGAATGAAGTTCATGTTACTACTACACTGTAAAAAAACAATCTGTTGAGTCAACTTAAAATAATTTGTAACCTGGCTGCCTTAAAATTTTAAGTTCAGTCAACTCAAAAAAAGTTTATTCAACTTGAAATGTTAAATTATACTAAGTGACAACTTAGATATTTGAGTTGAATCAACTTAAAATTTTAAGGCAGCTAGGTTACTTACCCATCTGTTACAATTAGCAAACACAAATATCTAAGTTGTTACTTAGTACAACTTAACATTTCAAGTTGACTAAACTTATTTTAGTTGACTGAACTTAAAATTTTAAGGCAGCAGGGTAACAAATTATTTTAAGCTGACTCAACAAATTGTGTTTTTTATTTTTTTATAGTGTGTGCTTCATACACTGCTTCACTATTGACTATTAAAATCTTTCTGCAAAATGTAACTAATGTGTGAGACTTCATATACATTACATATATAAGGGTAAAAAATCAACAAGGCAGGCTGCAATTCTCACTTTAAATGTCTCTGAACAACTGGTCATTGATCTGTACTGTAAAATAAATTTATATAAATTTACAGTTGGCATTCTGGCTTTTACAGTGTGTTGGCTGGTAGAGAGATAGAAATCTGCTTGTTATTTTATGACCTTGTGGTGAGTGAATCACCTTAAATCACCTTCCATAGGCAGATCCTATATTTAACCCAGTGCCATAAAATCTAGCAGAAAGTGTTCACATATATGAATTATTCGATGTGTTTAAACATTTGCTGAACTCATCAGGCCTGTGTGGAATATCTAAGCCTTAAAACTGAATGAAATCCAAACGTGTCTGTGTTCTTACCAGAATAAGTCTCTATGAGGAGATTCACCAGTAAAGCGATAATAATCGACAACATGCCTGTGAAATATATACAGACTCAGATAAAACAAACACTGAAAGATATTATTACCAAAATAAATGATACAGAAATATAATCGATCGGACTGTTATTCAAAGAGGAAAACAAACTCACCGACTCGTCTGTGAAATCACATTAATCTGATTTAGATGAATTTGAGCGGTTATAGAAGCGTTCAAGGCAATAATGGAGAACAATATAAACGATAAAATAAACGAAAACAGGTAGAATCCAAACGTGCTCCTGATTTTCCTCCTGTTTTACTTTCGTTTTCTAAAAATGAAGCCGGTCTAACGATCCCTCAAACAGACGTCATCAGATGAGTAGCCTATCATATTCTGTTAGATGTGATTTTGTGTAATGGTATTTGAGATGTGAACATGCATATGTGTGTGTGTGTGTGTGTGCACCTGGTATTCATCACGTTATGGGGACCAAATGTCCCCACAAGGATAGTAATACCAGTAAATTTTGACCTTGTGGGGACATTTGTGAGGTCCCCATGAGGAAACAAGCTTATAAATCATGCACAATGAGTTTTTTTGAGAAAGTAAAAGTGTGCACAGTCTCCTGTGAGGGGTAGGTTTAGGTGTAGGGTAGGTGTAGGGTGATAGAAAATACGGTTTGTACAGTATAAAAACCATTACGCCTATGGAATGTCCCCATAAAACATGTAAACCCAACATGCGTGTGTGTGTGTGTGTGTGTGTTCTGTTATGAGGCGATGAAAAATAATGGAAAATCCACACAGATCTCGCCACATGGACACTTGACGCGTATAAGGATTTTGTCAATTTTTCTCCACTGTCGATAAAAAAATATATTAAAAGGAAAAGCATAAAATATGACTGTTTCTGCGTCTGATGACTGAACAGAGCTTGAAATGAAAATATGGTTCGTTTTATTAAGCAAATGATTAGTGACATTAAGGAAATGCTTGCTGAGTTTCATAGTAGGCTGTTTGATTCAATGAACTATTTACAAATGTATTGTGCCACATTTATGTTGAAATTCACAACTCTCTACAGAATGGCACAGCCAGCAGAGAGAGCAGCAGTCAGGGAACGTTCAGTCCATCGATAAAGAAGAAATAACATCAGTTTCTGCTTTGAATTTCTGCTAACTGTGATGTTAGAGCAGTTTGGTCACTATCCATTAATGTTTTAGTCATAGGCAGCCACGATCATGACAGATCATAAACATCACAACATTTCTGTTTCTTGGTCTCTTATATGTTTATTTTGAAACATTTTGCACCAGTCTCGATTAGGGCACAGTGTTACGTACAACAGAAATTTTCATCTTCAGTTAACAAGTTTATCACATGTTTGCATTTTGTTTTTCTGACAGCATCAAATCTAATCAACTGATGTCTCAGTTGCCCCAGATCAGCAGCTGGTGATGTGACAAAATAGAAGAAAAGCAAGAAAACAAATGAGAACACCTTAAAGAAGGTGCACACCAACCTGCTGAACGGCATCTTTGAACAGGTATCTCACACTCCTATATCCCAAATGTCAGTCATTTCTGCTGTTGTGTTTGGAGACTGTATTGAGAATGCTGGTCTGGTGTGTGTCAGGTTGAGTTCTGTTCCTCACTCAAAACTGATAAAACTTCAAAACAGATCATATTAAAACAGCCCCAGTCCCCATTATAGAAAAGAGTTCAGTGCTTGAGAAAGACACGTTATTATGTGACTAAAAAACAATTGAAAATCAAAACAAAGACTTTAAAACAATTCACCTCATCATCTCTGTAGACAGAAGGTAAATGTGCACCTTTACATGTAAATTTGCTTTTATTCCACCATTTAGAATGAAAAGTAAATACTTGATTTTAAGCAGGCTACACTGTACCTAAGAGAATCTAATGACCCATAAATATATGATCAGAATAGAATGTGCAGCAGTTGATTTGATCTTGTCGTGTGATACTGTATCACCTAATTAGAAGCACCACGATTAAATTGTATCATACATCTGATGATTGATGACCAGACATTAAGAAGCTTACTTTAAAATGCAAAGTACTGAAAATTAAAATGTGTAAAAGCTCAGCAAGAAAAAAGAAAAAAAAAAAAACACTATAACATCAGGTAATCAAAGATTCTCCAGCAGGGATGAGCAACAATGGTCCTGCACTCTTAAAAATAAAGCTTCTTTATTAGCATTAATGTGTCAGTTTAACAAAGTTACACAAAGGTTCATGGAGGACAAAAATGTCCATGTCAAACAACTCTCATAAAAATATGAAGCTTGGGAGTACAGACAGTTCTTATTTAAATTCTTAAGGTCTTATTGTAAAGAACACCCTTGACCGATTTTTGGAAGAAAAAAAATTGAAACCAAAAAAGTTACAGAGGTTTAAGTTTATGAAAATTATTTATGAGCTATTTTTATATAAAATATATATTTTATAAAACAATTTGAACTAAAAAAAAAAAATGTAGAAAATCAAAGCCATAAATATAAACATGTTGTGTTCCAAATGTGAGGTTGATATCTCAAAAAATGAGATTTTTTTGGGGGGCAGTACCAAATTTTCCAGTTAGATTCCAGCAAAGCTCCGCTGGTATTGCTTTATATGCCAAACTTGAAAAAAAAATATGGGACCATCTAGTAAAAAAATTGTACAAATTTTAATTTTGAAGCCTTGCCAACAGAATGAAAGCCTATTAACAAATATTGCATCATTTTATAGTTAAATGGTCCTGGGATTAAACATAGCAGTTTTAATGGGTTTCAATGAGGACACGTTTGTCCAAAATGTGCTGTTTTTTGTACCTAGAGTAAAATAGATTAAATGAGGGTGAAATATTAAAATTCTAATAAAATACACACCTGAGCCAAAAATGATGCAGTTAGCATAAACATGTCTATAAGGTTGCACAAGGGTTAACATCCATGGAATCTTTTCAGTGGACAAAAGCATCTTTATAGTGGAAAAAGGTTCTTTATATTTTTTAAACGTTCTTCACTCTGAACTGAAATGTTATTTGGGGCAACAGTAATAGTTCTTCTATGGCATCACTGTGAAAACACCCTTTTGGAAGCTTTATTTTTAGGAGTGTGCAGAGTTTAGCTCTATTCCCAATCAAACACACCTGCATGTTATTTTCTAGTAATCCTGAAGGCATTGTTTGAAATCTTCAGGTGTGTTTGACTGGGATTAGAGCTAAACTCAGGACAGTGAACCTCCAGTACTGAGATGTCCATTCCTGCTCTACACACACTTGAAGTCTTTATGACGATTTGAACACTTTGACCAAATAACAGAAATATGTCATGTAAATAGACTGGGAATCAAACCTATGACCTTGAGACTGTCTGAAGATTAGTGTTTTTGTGGACATACGTCCTTTTTTATGTCTATTTTAAACATGCTGCAGTTGTTAGTCAGGCATCTGAGCTGTAAAAGCTCAAAAGGTTACTTGACTCTACAAATATTGGGCAATCCAGAATTGAAAGTGCTCCCTGATCACCAACACCAGGGTTGAACAGAGGAACAACTGAACCAGAGAATCTGGTGCTGATGGTCAGGAGATGTTTACTCTCGTTGACGTTGTAAAATGACAGCTGACCCTCATCATAATCTAACAGAACTCCCAGTCGTTCAGGTTTCGGTGTCAGTGAGAATGTAATTGATTGGTCAGTGCTGGTGTGAAAACCATTAGGACCATCTGAACACAAGAACCAGTAACCACTTGATGGAGTTAAAGCAGATCTGTCTCTTACAGTAAAATTTCCATCTTTCACCACACCAATTAACCAGTAGTTTTTAGGAGGTGTATTTTCTCGTCCCAGCTCTACCTCCCAATAGTGACGACCAGAGGTGAATATTTGTGCTCCAAACGCACATAATTGATATGGAAATCCCTCTCCAGTGTGATCATATCCTGGATTGTCCCTCACCATTTTACAGTCTTCAGAAACCGTCAGATCTGGATGTGAATGCTCACGGTCAATAGTGATCTCAACTGTTAGGAAAAAATACATCAGTACAATTATTAATCCTCATGTATCTGAGATCATATTTACACACAGACCTATATGCAGCTGTGTATGTATAACTGAGATGACGTCATACCTGCATGTCTCCTCAGTTCTTCTATATTGATGTCTCTCACAACTAAAATAAAAAACAAATCATTTGAAAATACAGAAAATTCCTTCACATTAATACAGTACATTTTGCCCTATTTTATGGATTTTTTTAAAGTGCAGAAATGAGGAAAAAAAGAGTAAATTTTTCTTCCAGAAACACTGTGTGTCAGCATCTGATTCATGGCTGTGTTTAGATGTTAAATGAGTTCATGTTACTTACTTTCATCTGCTGGTTTCCTTCCTGCAGAACAGTTTAAAAATATCAAAACATGAGATGCATAAAACAAACACGGCAAATAAAATCTTTCAACTAGATTGTACCTGTCAGTTTCTGTCTATATTTGTAGAGAATAAACCCAACCAAACCCAGAAGAGCACAGATAAGAATGAACAGGAAAAGAGCTTTCCATGGACCTGATGAATCTGGTGGATCTGGGAAAGAAATTCCAAATTATTTTAAACTCAACCCAAGATATATAATAAAATATATAGCAAAATATTGAATATAAATAATTAAGGTTAAAAAACAACAACAACAAAAAACAAAAAAAAACAAAACAATGAAAGTCAGCATGAAATGGCATTCACATTAGTGCTCCTGTTGATGTATGTTCACATTCACAACAGGCTTTGCATCATGATGGTAATGTTTTCCTAAAATAACTTTAATGTCAGTTTGTACTTTACACTGGATGACAAAGACTTGATAATATATTGGACTAGACTGTTATAATACTTACATATGGTTTTATTTTGTATTTTGAGGATGCATAATGTATTTATGGTCTCAAGTTAACTCGGAAGTGGTCGCCGAAGAAGGTCAAACAAACTTTTTTTGACCGTAATGGACTTGAATAGATGGTTCTTTGTTTTTGTTGTTTGCTTTTTATTTGATGAAAGGGAATGGACAATAAATGGATCGCAATATTCAGATCCACATTATCAGTCTGTTAAAGAAACAAACATGTCAGATCCAAGGATCAAACAATGTGTGCCTACAAAAGTCAAAAAAGTTTGACCACAGTTAATGCTGCTTTTCATTTGTTTGGATGTTAAGTCTACATCAACAGACTGAACTGGATTAAACTGGAGACTAAAAGAACAAGCCGACTGATCTGCTGGAGGAAAAGCACGTTGACGGCTCGTTTGAAAGCAGCGGCTGCATATGAAAAGCCATTTGTGGATCTCGTTGCGGATTATCGCTGTGGATGTACTGTGACGGCTGCATGGGCTAAGGGGCATCTTTAAATCTCAAGCTACAATCAGACTGACTTGACAAATTTACAAGGCCATTTAAAACACAAACAAAAAGACAGTGTGCACACACAGTTTAAAAAACAAGAGAAAGAAAAATGTATTGTTTATCATGTCCAATCTGTCCATGCTTACAATGTTCATTAAGTATGTGTTTTTATATCTGATGTGAACAAGCAGTGAGTGTTTTATGGTCTGCAAGATGTAGAGGGTCATGGGAAACATGACTAATCAATTCAAACTAAAAAATGGTTGTTGCATAAACTTGATATGTTGCAAAATGATCATGTGGTATCTGCTGCCTACATGGAGAAAGTGATTCAATGGCCAGTGATTAAAAGAGAAGACGTGACAGCTCTTCAAGATTACGCAGTCTTTCTGCGAGGTTGCGATGTCAGAGGTACAGTACTTACAGGAACTGGATCTGCTAGCCGATATGAGACCAGAATGTGGTAGTCATCATGTAGAAACAACTGCACCAACAGTAAACAACACACTTGTGTCTGCACAGGCATGTCATTATAAAGGGTCTGGAAATAACAGTGGCATTCTTACTATTCTTTCAGGACAAGCAAGCATCGAGCAACAAAGGCTGAATTTACACTGGCACAAAAAAAAATCAGATTTTTTGCTCACATCTGACACAGATCAGAATTTGTTGCACACAAATTCAACCTATCGGATACATATCCAATATCTGGACATCCGACCTACATGTAAACCAGTGGTGTGAAATGAGTGTCTGCTGTGGAGTGGATGTGAGCCAGTGAAAGTACATCTACACTTCTCAATCCAGCAGATGATGTGTCTAGAGGAATGACGGTTCATAACCTGCAAGAGGTGGTTAAATGGTCCAAAATTTCCACTCATAGACTGATCACGTACTTTTCTGAGTGGAAAAGACTCTGCATAGCAGTAGCATGGTTACTGAAGGTAAAGAGCATTTTGCTGGAACTAAACAGCCAACGAAAGCAGTCTGACCTTCAATTAGAATGTGCAGGAATTTTAGACTTCAATAACAGGACAATGCTTGTCTTCGGATGACCTATTTGACGCAGAAAAGACCATCATCCAATTCTGTCAATGAGAGAGGTTTGGCATGGAGTCTAAAATCAGAAGGGATAGTACTATTTATAAGCTGAACCCTATTCTTGAAGATGGACTGTTGAGAGTTGGTGGTCAGCTGTGCAGGATCGAAATGCCAGAAAAGGTAAAGCATCCTATAATTCTCTTCAAAGATCAGCATATTTCCAAGCTTATCCTTAAGCACATACGTGAACAGATTGGTCATGGTGGAAGGAACCATATTCTTTCTACATCAAGAAGAAAGTACTGGATCACCCACGCCAACGCAACTGCCAGGTGAATCCTTTCGAGTTGTGTCTTTTGCAAGCAACAGAAAAGGAAATTATGTGAGCAACTGATGCCTGACATACCTGTAGAAGAGACACTGTAGATCTACCTCCATTTACCAATTCAGGAGTGGATTACTTCAGTCCGATTGAATTAAAAAGAGGCCGCTCTTTTGTGAAATGTTATGGTGTGATTTTTACATGCATGGCCAGTAGAGCATTCAGTTTTGAAGGTCGCTTATTCTGTAGACACTGACTCTTGCATTCATGCATTGCGCAGATTCATATGTAGAAAAGGACAAGTGTCACATTTAAGATCTGGCAATGGGACATATTTTATTGGTGCAGAAGGGGAACTGAGAAAGGGCCTTACAGACTTGATTTAGAAAACCTTGGCACACAAAGATATCAAGTGGAGTTTTAATCCACCTATGGAGGCACATGGAAACACATCATAAGAATGGTAAAGAAAGTATTGTCTTCAGTTCTGCGTCAGCAAATGTTGGATGATGATGAATTGCACACCTTTCTATGTAAAATAGAGGCAGTCCTAAATGATTGACCCTCTTACCAAAGTGTCTGAGGATCCAAATGATTTAGCGCCACTCACCCCCAACCATCTTTTTACAATGAGAAAAACACCAATCCTGCCTCCTGGGCTGTTTGATGAAAAGGACCAGCACGGAGGAAGAAGATGGATGCAGGTTCAATACCTCTCTGACCTCTTTTGGAAGAGGTGGATTAAAGAATACTTACCTCTACTTCAAGAAAGGCAAAAGTGGACCGAAGAAAGACGTCATTTTCAACCAGGTGGCACTGTTCTCATTGCAGACACTGTGGTCCCATGCAATTCGTGGATGCTTGGAAAAGTGCTAGAAATGATCCCAGATCAAAAAGGTAATGTATTTGTGCTCTCAAGTTAACTCAGAAGCGGGCCCCGAAGAAGGTCAAAAAAACTTTTTTGACCGTAATAGACTTGAATGGATGGTTCTTTATTTTTGTTGTTTGCTTTTTTATTTCATAAAAAGAAATGGACAATAAATGGATCGCAATGTCCAACTTTATTTTTATAGGTATGGACGTCGCATTTTATCATCAATCTATTTAAGAAAGAAATGCATCAGAACCAAGAATCAAACAATGTGTGCCTACACCCAGTGGAAAGAAAGTCATGCATTTGAAGCAATCATGATGGAGAGTCATTTCTGCAGATTAACTATTTCTTTACTAAGGTGTAGATCCATTAAAAAAACGTAATGAATTGTAGTTTTTGACTCACCGTTGATTCTGAGATCTACTACTTTGCTGCCGTATGAACTTTCTCCACTCACTTCACAGTGAAATGAACCTTCATCCTGAAATGTGAGTTTCTCCAGCCGTAGAGAGACGTCTCCATCCTTCAGTCCACCAGACTGATCTGACCGCGGAGACAAAGAGGTTCGGTTCCTGAAACATTCCTGGATGTCCTGGATCTTCCCATGATTATAGTGGAGAACAGGGTTGTTGAACTGATCCTGACGGTACCAGCGGATCTCCAGAGCTTCAGCGTTCTCAGGAGGCTTGATCCAGCAGGGCAGAATCACTGTGGATCCCACATGAGCCACTACAGGACCATCAGGAACCACTACAGTGAACGACACTGACACACAGAAAAACACGCTCAATGAAAAATACGGTGTGTTAGTCTGTAATCTCTATTTATTTCATATAAATTGAATTTATTATATAAAATATATAAACTGTACATTTAATTTATCTTTGTTCTGTGAATTTTTGCAGGCAAAATCCACTATTTTTACTAGGAATCCACATTTGGGAATTTCATGTGAGAGCGGATTCTCCACGTTAACCAACAAAAACGGATTGGTTTTAAAGCGAATCCTGTGCTTAACACATTGTTACACTATTGACTCTATAGTCTACAACTGCTGTTTGATGCAAAATTTTGCACATTAAAGGTAGGGAAAGGCTAGCGATAGCAAAGAGTTGTTAAGATTAAGAGTTTAATGATTTAGATTAGTTTAGAGTTTAGTTTTTCAGATTATACTAAATCACTATGTCTGTATCAATATGTCTAAACACATGTAATCTAATGCAATAACATAAAGTAGAAACTGATCACATATATGAGTTACTTGATAAATATGAATATATTTTATCTCATCAGGCTTGTATGAAATATTTATACCATGAATCTTCATGAAAACGTGTTTGTGGTGTTTGTGGTGTTCTTACCAGAAGTCTCTATGAGGAGATTCACCAGTAAAGCGATAATAATCAACAACATGCCTGTGAAAACACAGACAGACGTAAATAAAACAAACTGTGAGGAAGATTTTCTTCCAGAAAAAATGATAGCAAAAAACATAAATCGAACAGACTGTTGTATTCAGTGAAGAAACAAACTCACTGGAGACAAAAATGTGTCTGTTTTTCCTGTTTAACTTTTGCTTTCTAAAAATAGTTGATGAATGACAATAAGACATCTGTCAAGAGATGATGAATGACGCTTCATATTCAGTGTGAATGTGTAAAGGTATTTGCGTTGTGAACATACATTTCATCTGTGTTTTCTGTTGTTGTGAGGCAACTGAATGTAATGGAAAACCCCAACTTGCCACTTTGACATGTAATGTATGAGAAGTTTTCTCCACATTTTCTTTTGTTATATTGATAGTACAAAAATATACCAAGAGAGAAAAGCCTGCTCTGCAGTATGTGATATCTAGATCAATAGTGTGACTATATGGACTGATAATGAGCATGACTGACTTCCAGCTAGAAGAAGATTCTTCATTCTGTCCCTGTGTTTGATGGATGAACAGCTTTGTGAATTTTCTCATAGTGAAATCAAGGTTTGCATTTTGTTTGACCCTGTTGGATCTAAACCTCTAATAATGTTATGGAGAGACTGATTCTGTCTTTCTTATAAATAAAAGTGGTGTATTTTAGCTCTTCAGAGTCTGAAATTATTATTATTTATTTATTTTTATTTTTATTTTTTATCAAAAGACCAAAATATATTATTCCATATTATGGAAAATACTTACACTTGGTTAGGAAAAAGCACTCGTGTTATAGTATGTTGTTCAATGAACTGTTTACAAATATAGGGTCTGATACTTGTATACTTTTATGGTGCTTTATATGGATTGATAATGAGCACAATATATTAAAGCACATTAAAATATATCATATTATTTGTCCCAGTTCCCATTATGGAAAAGAGCTTTCTGGAATCTCTTTATGCACTTCTGCACCATTTTACTTTTAAGATTTTTTTTTGTTCTGTTGTCTCCATGTGTTTTCTCTTGTTTAATTTGCTTTGAGCAACTTGTTTTGTGGAATCAGCTTCAGCAATCTGTGTCAGACTTTGCTCTTCAGATCATTGTGTTTTTTATTAAATCAACACAGAAACATCAATCAATGTTTAAATATTACAATATTAAATATCATTAAATATCAGTTACAATATTTTAGAAAAGAAACATAAGACCCAAATTACAACGATCATCCATTAAATAATAAAAGTATTTGGCTGAGGCACCTTCTTCTTTTAGGTCTTTTAGCCCTGTCCATATACTGTCCCGTTAGGGTGAGCATTTGCATTTACAGACACTTTCAATTAGCAGAGACTTTTTTCAAAAATGACTTGCAAATTAGGAACACCACAGGGAATTTGTCATTAGAGCTATCAACATCTGTAATACAAAATAATATGTTTAAATGATCAATCAGTACACAGGTTTGTGTAGAAACTTAAGCTTTTAAGATCTCAGTTGATCAGGTGGAGGCCAGAACTTAATGTTATTTGCCTCATTCAGTAGAATTTGTTCAATTTAATTGACTTTTCAGGCGTTTGAGCTGTTATTACTCAGTAAAGGTTGACTGGACTCTACAGCTGATTCTACAGGTTTTGGACAATGCAGGATTGTAAGTGTACTCTGATCACCAACACCAGGATTGAACAGAGGAACGACTGATCCAGAGAATCTGGTGCTGATGGTCAGGAGATGTTTACTCTCGTTGACGTTGTAAAATGACAGCTGACCCTCATCATAATCTAACAGAACTCCCAGTCGTTCAGGTCTCGGTGTCAGTGAGAATGTGACTGATTGGTCAGAGCTGGTGTAAAAGCCATTAGGACCATCTGAACACAAGAACCAGTAACCACTTGATGGAGTTAAAGCAGATCTGTTTCTTGAAGTAAAAACTCCCTCCTTCACCACACCAATTAACCAGTAGTTTTTAGGAGGTGAATTTTCTCGTGCCAGCTCTACCTCCCAATAGTGACGACCAGAGGTGAATCTTTGGGCTCCAAATGCACATAATTGATATGGAAATCCCTCTCCAGTGTGATCATATCCTGCATTGTACCTTATGATTTTACAGTCCTTAGAAACCAGTAGATCTGGATGTGAATGCTCACAGTCAATAATGATCTCAACTGTTAGGAAAAATACATGAGTAACAATTATTAATCTTCATGTATATGAGCACATACACACACACACACACATATATATATATATATATATATATATATATACACACACACACGCATGCATGCATGCATATATAACTGAAATGACGTCATACCTGCATGTTTCCTCAGTTCCTCTATATTTATGTCTCCCACAACTAAAATAAGAAAAAAAATAATAATAATAATAATTTGAACAGGAAAAGAAAGTGAGCAGTAGTTAAAGTAAAACAACAGTATCAATATACAACAGAAATGAGTGTGATTTAGGAGGTGAGTGAATAATTATGTGACAGTGGGAATGTCAAAGCAGATAATACCCAGAATCAAACAAAGGAGAAGAATGAGAAGGGTGAAGAAAAGAGCCTTCCATGGACCTGATGAATCTGAAAAAAATAAAGGATAAAGGAAAAATTAAAGTAACTGTCTTCTTCAGTAACTGTTCCTTTAATGAGGTGTAGATCCATGACAACATGAATTGTTTTTGACTCACCAGTGATGACATCATGGAGTTCACCCAGTCATCACACAGAATTCAACATTCATTCACTACAGACTGTGCATTTTCCTTCAGCTGAATCTTGTAAACAGCAACGACACAAAACAGCAGGTGATACACTTTATTTTTCACTGTAAAGATGTATCATCCAGGTCGATGTCTAGGTCTACATTTTTTATTTCTGCTCACATTTATGTGTTCTTCTCTGAATGACTGATCTTTTTTTTTTTTTTTTTAATTAAACATAGAATATAAAAACTCGTAGAGGTAACAGCATCGTATCAAACCAAGTACAATAACAGTCAGCATCAAACCTTAAGGGGATCCACATTACAAGTAAATCAATAAACTAATTAAAATATATATATATATATATAAATGTTCAAAGCAGGGGGGGAGAGAATGACTGATCTTCTGTCTCTTGCATAAAATATTCATAAAAACAGTGCCATCTAGTGATCTTATTATGAACAACAGGCACAATCAGTGAGTGTCATTACAGTGATCTTACCAGAAGTCTCTATGAGGAGATTCACCAGTAAAACGATGATAATCGACAACATCCCTGTGGAAACACAGACAGACTCAGATAAAAAACAAACTCTGAGATATATTCTTCCAGAATAAATTAAAAGACAAACGTAATCGATCGGACTGTCGCAATTAATGAGGTTCAAAGACTCGTCCATTAAATCTCAGTAATCTGGTCAGTTCAGTTCAACACAATATTAGAGTCAGATATAAACGATGAAATAAAATCAAACGCTCTCCTGTTCTATTTTCAGTTTAACTGCAGCTTAATGACCCCAATAAACACCGGTCATCAGCAGCTCTACACACAGTTTGTGTGCGATTAAATCTGCTGTTAAATTCGCACAGATTTCGGCGCTCGTGTTTACGTTTAGGTCGTGTTTACAGGAACCTAAAGGGAATTGGGCACCCCGGACCTTAAGGGAAATACAGAACGTTCCCTATTTTTTTTTTCTATGTTTAATTTTTACAGCCTAAAAGCAACGCTCCCTACATATTAGTTTTAGCTTTGACTGTTTAAAATGAAACTATCTAACCTTCAAACTTTGCATATGTTTTTTGTGTGAAAATCAATATGAAGCTAAAATGTGTGACGATTAGAAGATGGAGTGCCCTGGACATCCAGCAGAGGGCACTCCTCTCTACTCCATTGCCATTCCATTCTGGTCTGGTCTTCATCTCCCACAATTCTTTATTTTCCCTTTGTCTTTGCAAAGCCTTGCTAGTGTTGCTGCTGCATTTCTGAGCGTTCTGTTGTGTTTCTGTTCTATAGTTTTGACCCCTGCCTGTTTCTGGATTTCCCTGTTTGCTTGAGTTCCCTGCCTGGTGTTTTGTGTTGGACTGTACCCTGTAATGACCTCTAATAAACTCTGCATTTGGATCATTCTTGACCCGTGCATCAGAACAGTTTTGTAACAAAACAACGCTTATATATGTGTGTGTGTGTGTGTGTGTGTGTGTATGTGTGTGTGTGTGTGTATGTGTGTGTGCACCTGGTATTTATCACGTTAGGGGACCAAATGTCCCCACAAGGATAGTAATACCAGTAAATTTTGACCTTGTGGGGACATTTGTGAGGTCCCCATGAGGAAACAGGCTTATAAATCATGCACAATGAGTTTTTTTGAGAAAGTAAAAGTGTGCACAGTCTCCTGTGAGGGCTAGGTTTAGGTGTAGGGCGATAGAAAATAGGGTTTGTACAGTATAAAAACCATTACGCCTATGGAATGTCCCCATAAAACATGTAAACACGTGTGTGTGTTTGTGTGTGTGTGTATGTAAATATATCAATTATATGTATGTATATATATATATGTATATTATTGTGATCTTATTTCTACCTTCCTATGCTGCGCAAAAATTTTCGTTTTATCAGCTAACTGGCTAATGTTCGTTCATCAGTCTCTTTATATCCAAGAGGTTTTTGCTTCTGTTTACTGACCAAATTAGAAGTTCTTGCTGTACAATTCAGTGGTAAGAAATGCGTGATGTTGTCAACTAATTGTTTATTAATTTGTAATGTCCAGAATAAATTTCATATTTTAAAAACCCCAGATTGTGTTAAACTCAATAGAGGATAAACGGTGTGGAGGATGGATGGATGGAAATGTAAAATCTTGTTTGTGTGGTACAGTGATGAGAACATCCTAACACATTCTTGGACATCCTCCATGTGTTGGTTGATACTCTCAAATAACTTTTTTTTTAACTAATCAATATATCAGTCCAGACAAGTAACTAGTGTTGTGACATTTTGCTGTTCACCTGTGGCCAGATACATAAACTTAACCTCTATGTTAAGAAACAAACTAGCAGTTAAATTTTTATGTAACTACTTTAATAAGATTAAACATATTTTAACACATACTGGATTCAACAGTGATGCTGGAATTAAGGCATGTACTTGGCGAATGTTAAACACTTCATGGAAAAAGATTTGAAATGAATAATTTTGAAGGAAAAGCGATGCTTTATCTGGTGTGGCTATAATTTGTCTGACAAAAGTAGCATTAATTCTTTGTAGAAATAAGAAAAGTAAAATCATATACATTGCACACAATCATATACACCATGTAAGTGTAAATGTAACATATTGTGTAATAGGTTTTAACGGTGTGGATATTTTCTCAACGCAGGACATCAGGAGTCTGTTGTGGTAGGGAAATGTGTATGCTCTTTCATTAAGCTCAATCTTTGCTTTTTAAGTGGAATTAAATATTCTCAGGAGACCCACTGATGCCCAGAAATCGCTCCTTATGAAGACCTTACGTGTTGTTTCATTCAAGCGTAGTTTACAACTTTGAAAGTTGGCTGGTTTCCAAAGAATGAAGTCTTTTCTTGTATCTGTAGCTGCCTTATGCCCGGACAAGTTGTTGTTGTTGTTGTTTAAACAAACTTTTAAACTGAATCAGAACGTTATGGGGACAAAGGGCAGTTTCCTGATAAAGTCATCAACTCTCTCTTCAAACCTGTTCATGTGATCAGCAGACAGACGCTTACATCAACATGTGCAAACTTTTGTACATGTATTTTTGAGTAGAAAACCAATAGTGTATTCAAAGAAGGGCATGTTTCACCCTGTTATTTATCATGCTGATAAATAAATTTGTCCCAATGAGCATAACAGCTTTTTAAATGAGAAATTATACTAAATGATGTTTTTAAAAATATAAAAATCCAGAAAATTACTGGTGGGCCCACAATATGCTTTGGTCTGTGGAAATGTTTTATTTATTCATTTTTACTTAATTTGTTCTTAAAACAATTCAATATCTTTCTCACGTCCCCATAGAGGGGACAGACCATAACGCTGTGTTGGAATGTCTGCAAGTGGTCAGCAGATGGCCCCAGATGTAAGAGTTAAAAAAAAAATGGTCTGAAAAGTCTGAACAGTTCATTTATGAGCTGTCACTGTTCAGAATCGGTCGGACTTCACATTGACCCCCGGAGGATACACAAGGCCACGGACCAAAGCTGGAATTTCAGTTATGTTTGTTAGGAAATGCTCAAATGTATTTAAAAGTATTTTGTGGTGGGAAAGATTTATAGATGTCGTTGTGATACGGTCTGTCTCTGAGGTTGATCTGTTGGCTTTTCATTCACATTTGAATACTACAAATGCACATTTAAAGCTTAGTTTGGATTTTTCATTTCCTTATTTTTTTACTCAATTTTTTGGATTTAAGAATATTTAAGGACAATGAAGGAAAACTGCATTCAACTATTTTCAGAAAAGAAACAGACAGAAATACTATTTTCTTGACAGAAAGACAGTTTCATCCCCCCCAAAGTTATCGTCTCTCAAAAGAAAGAGTCGATTCGGAATCATTTAAACGAGTCGTTTTTAAAACGAATCCCAAGCTTGTTGTTGACGTCAACTCGAAACATTAGTACTTGTTGTGCGCACAGACCCATGAAAACTTGAGCCCCCCTCCCCTTAAAACACCATAGCGGATTCCTGTCAAGAAGACGCAGTGTGAGTACAGTTAGTGTATGTCCAAAAACTCCCATCACTTTTTCTCCTCCAACTTCAAAATCATCCTACTTCACTGCAGACCCAGTGTTTACAAACTGAACGTGCAAGAAGGGTCACCCTTTACAAAAAAAAAAGGTAAAACGGCGATGTAGGACAATTTTAAATAAGACGGTGAAAGTGGTTTTGACCCTTGCAAGCATATCAACCTGTTGTTGGGGTCTCTCAAAACCAAAGTAAGAACCTTTCATAATCCATAATAAGGGCCATTTAATATGAAGAATTATTGTTACAACATATTATATGTTTTAATTCTATGGGACTCATCATTAATTCAACACAAGTTCTTAAATTCTGTCTGGAATATATTTCTGGCCTCTGCATCACATCTGACTCAAAAAGTAAAATTCTTTCATTTACTCACCTTCATGCCGTTCCAGATGTATATTAGTTTCTTCAAATGAACAAAGATTTTTAGTGCATATAATGCAAGTGTACGGGACTGCTTCAAAAAGCACACAACGTGAACACAAATGTAAAGTTTAAAAAAAAAAATTGTATTTGCATGTTTTTTACACATCTGTTGTTCCACTTAAAGGGGTCATCGGATGCTAAGTTCACTTTTACATGTTGTTTGAACATTAATGTGTGTTGGCAGTGTATGTACAAATGATAAAAATCCATGCAGTGGTTTTCAATTAATCTGTAAAAATAATATCCCCTTTTTCAAATCGAGCCGTTCTCAGATGTCTGTCGTTGTGCCGTCACACCAACAGAGGCCACTCCCACCATAGTTGATTGACATGAGCGATTTACCTCAGACCAGCTGTCACAGTACAGTAACTTTCCTTGTTTCAGTGCCGGAGCAGGGATGTAAGTTAGACAAGAATATCTCCGATTGAGCGATTGAGGTGTTGTGTTGCTGGATGTAATAATGAACATAGTGGTCGTCATTTACTATATCTGAGCCGCTGAAGATGCAGTGGATTACGTTTGTTTGTGAAGGGAATGCTCCTCCCGATCTACATATATCCGTCTATGTCCAGCTTCACTTACAGCAGAAGTGAGTATAAGGGTTTTTTTTATGAATCTTTGCGATCACCTTTCCTTATAACGTGCTAGTTAGGAATTTTAGCGGCTAAATGCGGCTAAAGTAAACAAGACCGTCTTTCCACAGAGAGTAGAGAGGGGCGGGGCGAGCAGAGCTCATTTGCATTTAAAGGAACAATCCCTTAGAATGAGATGATTTTTACAGAGATGATTTTGACAAGGTAAAAAGGGTGTTGTTTTACACTACCATTGAGAATTTTTAATCAAAGTATATTATAGACTTTTCATTAAGACCCTAAAGAATCATATTAACTTGGGCATCCGATGACCCCTTTAATGAGAAATCAGTAGGGGTTATATGGGCTAACATCATCATCATCTCCTTGTGTAGTTTTTGAAGCATCATCTTTGTACATGCTATACACTTGCATCATATGCAGAAAGATAACTGAAAATTGTATGCGATGGCATTAAGGTGTAAAGGATGATTTTTTTTGTGTGTGTGTGTGTGCCACTGTACTGCGTTTTAATTTTTCTTGTTACGCTAGGTCAGGGGTGGTGAGCTCCAGTCCTGGAGAGCCACAACCCTGAGTTCAGCTCCAACCCTAATAAAAACACACCTGCTTATAGCTTATTAGTAACCCTTCAGATCTTGACTAGCTTGTTCAGTTGTGTTTAATTAGGGTTGAAGCAAAACTCTGCAGGGCTGCGGCTCTCCAGGACCGATGTTTGTCAACCCTGCACTAGATGTTGTTTTCTCCCTTTAATCAAACCTTTGTATATCTGTCTGACAAAACGTTTTATGCAGTTTATTTTTAAGCAGTTTCATTTTGCATTGAGAAGGTGGTTCAATGTGATGAAGCAATTTTTTATTTATTTATTTATTTTTATTTATTTTTTTTTTTTTTTGCATAGGTTACTTCTACTTTTTTATTACTTGAAAGTATCAACAGGTTTTGGACAGTCCAGGATTTTTAGTGAACTCTCATCACCCACACCAGGATTGAACAGAGGAACGACTGATCCAGAGAATGTGGTTTTCATGGTCAGGAGATGTTTACTCTCGTTGACGTTGTAAAATGACAGCTGACGGACATCACAATCTAACAGAACTCCCAGTCGTTCAGGTCTCGGTCTCAGTGAGAGTTTAACTGTTGGATCAGTGTTACTGTAAAAGCCATTTTGGCCGTCTGAACACAAGAACCAGCATCCGTTTGATGGAGTTAAAGCAGATTTGTTTTTTACACCAATGTTTTCATGTTTCATCACACCAATTAACCAGTAGTTCTTTGGAACATTTTTTGTACCAGCCCTACCTCCCAATAGTGATGACCAGAGGAATATTTTTGGGCTCTAAATGCACATAATTCATAAGGAAATGCCTCTCCAGAGTAATTATATCCTGCATTGTCCTTCATGGATTTACTGTCCACTTTGAGATGTGGATATACATGCTGACGATCAATAGTGAACTCAACTAGGAGGAAAAAAATAAACAAAGCAGCAATTATTAGTTCGCATTTATTTAAACATCTATGTGCATATATTACCGAGATGATATCATACCTGCAAATTTTCTCAGTTCTTCTATATTTACATCTTCTCCCACAACTAAAATGAAAAACAAGTTTGTTTTGTTTTGGACAAAAAAACTACAGTTGTACTGGAGAACAGTATATGAATATGACATTATGTGACAAATAAATCAAACAAAGCAACAGAATGACACTGATCTGTGAATCTAGTGTATTTTTGTTGATGTGTGTGTGGATCGCTCAGTCCTGTACTGATTGTTTTATTATTCTGTTCATTCTATTTTCCATCAAACCTGTTACATTCATGTTCACTTTTACTACAACATATTTAACATTTAACGTCACATTTAATTAATAATTACAGCTCTTATAAATGTATAACACAGAGCAAACAAACTTCACTGTTACCTTTTTTTGTCCGTTTCTCCGTAGTTTCCTCCTCACAATCTGAAATGAGAGAATTTCAGTGGAAGATTTAATGATCTGCTTCGCAGATACTCCAGATGTTGTAAACTGCATTAAATTACACTTTTCTCTTTAAGCCACAGAGATGGACTCCCTAATTATATACTATTTATGTATAATATTTAATCATGAAAAAATAATAAGAACAATTCTGTTTAACAAAATTATAAAACATTAATAATAATGTAGAACAGTAAAGGGTAGTGAAGTTTTTGTTGCAGGTTCGAGTCACAGGTCTGGCAGGGATTGTTGGTGGGGGTGAATAATCAGCGCTCTCTCCCTCAATACCATGACTTGAGCAACACCCAAACTTCTCCCTGTGTGCTTAAGCAATATTGCTGCCCACTGCTCTGCGTGTGTGTTCACAGTATGTACATGCACTTTTCTTTCCAACAAAACACAGTACAACCAATAAAACTAACTGTGTTCGGTCAATTTATAACTACTGAAGTTTGTCAAACAGGAGCAGTGAACAATGTTTCTGTTTCTCTCAACATTAATTCTGTTTGATTATTGGTGATGACAGCACACATCTCAGTAGTTCTTATAAAAGTACAGCACAGAACAAACAACAACGTCAAATACCTTCTTTTGTCAGTTTCTCCATAGTTTCCCCCTCACAATCTAAAATGAAAGAAATATATCAGTGGAAGGTTTAAATAATAATCTGCTTCACAAATACACCAGAAGCACCAGAAGAAACGAGCCTTCCATGGGCCTGATGCATTTGATGGACCTGAGAAAGAAAGTCCAGATTATTTTAAACTCTGGAGCAAAATAGATCAATAATATTAAGTAATAATATTAAAAAAGCAAAAACAACAGTCAGCATGAAATGGCATTGGCATTGGCATCCTGTTCAGTTCATGTATGTTCACACAAGGTTTGGCATCATGATGTTAAAGTTTTCCTAAAATAACTTCAATGTCGGTCTGTTTTTCACAAAACTGGATGACCACAAAAGACTTATTGGAGAACATTCTGCACATGTGGTAATGAACTGTAGTTTCTGACTCACTTATGATGGTGAGAAGCACTTCTTGGCTGTCATATGCTGTGTCTCCACTCACATAACAGTTAAATGAACCTTCATCCTGAAGTGTGAGCTTGTCCAGCCGTAGAGAGACGTCTCCATCCTTCAGTCCACCAGACTCACCTGACCACCGCATCAAAGAGCTTCGGTTCCTGTACGATTTCTCCTGGATGTTCTGGATCTTCCCATGTTTATAGAGAAGAACAGGGTTGTTGAACTGATTACGGTACCAGCGGATCTCCAGAGCTTCAGCGTTCTCAGGAGGAGAGATCCAGCAGGGCAGAATCACTGTGGATCCCACAAGAGCCACTACAGGATCACCAGGAACCTCTACAGTGAACGACACTGACAGACAGAAAATAAATATACTATGCATTAGTCTTTATTTAATATATTTACACATAATGATTCCAATTCTGCAGCATTTAGAATCTGCACACATTAAAAATACAGGTAGGGATTGAAAACAATGAATCATGTGTTATGTATTGCACTTTAGACTCATCTACTGCACTTTATAGTGAGTCTTACAGTAGTAAAGTTTGAGCGAAGGTAGAGATTGCTTCTCAGATTAGTCTAAAGCACTTTAGCACTTTCCTCATTCAGTATGTAATCTAATGATATAATACCCTATTTAAACTGACCATGTATATGAATTACTCAGTAAATATGGACATTTTTATGTCATCAAAACCGTATGAAATACTTAAGCCATAAAACCAATCTAAACGAGTTTTATGGTTTTCTTACCAGAGGTCCCTATGAAGACATTCACCAGTAAAACGATAATAATCGACAACATACCTGTGAAAAAACAACTCATTTGTTCCAGAGACACACGTTTGATATGAGAAAGAGATAATCAGACTGTCACATTCAATGAGGAAACAAACTCACCGGCGACTGTTAAATCACAGCTGAATTTGAGCCATTAGATGCGTTTGACACAATAATAGTGTCAAATATAAAGGATAACAGATGAAAATCAGTCAGAATCCAACCGTTCTCCTGTTTTTCCTGCAGTTTTTTTTCACTTTAACTTCAGTTTACGACCCGCAATAAACAGACACACGTCATCAGATCTGAACCTACAGTAAGTCTACTCATGTGAGCGAATTCACACAGTGAATTCCCTCTAGTGAATTCAATATGCAATTACATCACAAATGCATATAACAAGTACACCACATCTCCCTTTTTTCACAGGAAACAATACACGCTTTAAACAGGATATATGAACACTGAATATAGATCTTGAATTCCACATAACAGGGACATTTTCCTCCTTATTTATAGCAAACATCTTGTCAAATAAGCAGTTCAAAGCTTAAGCATGCTTAACTTTAATTACTAGGCAAATGTACAGTCAGTTCATGCAGTATAAACCTCGCAGAACATCTTTGTTGACCCTGGAACAACATTGTGATTAACCAATCAGATACAACAAAAAAACAATTTAGAATTTTTGTGAAGTTTAGGCTTACAATCAGTGTTTGGTGCATGTACATCAGTGTCATTCATCTACCATTTCCTCTGATTTTAGGGATTACTCATGGGTAAGGTTAGGTTTAGGTGTAAGGATGTGGTCAAGATTAAATTTTTGGAGTAAAATGTTGTTCCAGGATCAACAAAATATGTTGACCCAGGAACACCTTCCATCATCTCTTCCAGAAACGCTCTTTTCTCTCTATGCACCAGACACTTTCTCATTAGCACTGATTAACATGTTACAATGACCTAATAAGGACTTAACAAATGTTTACTTGTCAACGCACCACAAATCATTTTGCACTATTTGCTTCTTAACCTTTAAATACCTCTTCTGCACATTATCATGCACAGTTATTATGTAAAGTACTTGTATAGTCTGTCTTAGGTTATGTGTATGTATAGTCAATTATTTATAGTATATGTATAGTTACATGTATAGGTTTAAAAAATTGTTTCTACGTCTAGTGTATTTATGTTCATATTTATGTTTATTTATGTAGCACCGTGGTCCTGCGAGACACAATATTTTGTTCCACTGTATGTCCACACATGTAGCGGAATGACAATAAAGCTTGACTTCACTTGACTTGAAGTGTCTGTATCTGCAGGATCTTTTCTCTTCTGTTTTGGTTGTTTTTAGTGGATGAATGAAGTGAGTTCAGGACCTCTATTTATGAATAAAAATCATTCACAATATTTAGATATTTGATTTATTTATTGGGTCTTTTAATAAAATAACAAATTACAATCACAATCAATCAATCAATCAAATCAATAAAAATGTACTTCAGTATCAGTTACAATGTTTTATTAAAAAATATATATAACAAAGTTCAATCCATTCCAGTGTATTAACAGTGAATCGTCACATCACATCCAGTGTAAGACAGTAGGACTGATTATAACGATTTCTATTTGCGTTTGTCTTCTTGCCCTGTGCCACTCTCACCTGGTGTAGACACACTGTTAGTCAGTAAAGGTTGACTGGACTCTACAGCTGAGGTTTTGGACAATCCTGGATTTTAAGTGGAGATCACCAACACCAGGACTGAACAGAGGAACGACTGATTCAGAGAATCTGGTGCTGATGGTCAGGAGATGTTTACTCTCTTTGACGTTGTAAAATGACAGCTGACCCTCATCATAATCTAACAGAACTCCCAGTTGTTCAGGTCTTGTTGTCAGTGAGAGTTTAACTGGTGGATCAGTGTTGGTGTGAAAACCATTAGGACCATCTGAACACAAGAACCAATAACTGGCTGATGCCGTAAAAGTTTTTACAGTATTTCCATCTTTCACCACACCAACTAACCTTTAGGAGGATTAGGTGGAACTGCCAGTTCTACCTCCCAGTAGTGATGACCAGAGAAAAATTTTGGATTTCCAAATCACATAATTTACAGGGAAATAGGGATTTATTTATTGTGCATTTTATTAAAATAACAATAAAGTTGTTTTAATAAAATGTTATTAATATTTTAATAATAAATGTTAATAATATTTTAATAAAAATAAATGTTTTGTAAAAGAAATGTATTACAAAGTCCAGTCCAGTTTTCTGATGGTGACTCATCACATTGCATCCAGTGTGGACAGTATGACTGATTATAACGGTCTCTATTTGCTTTCGATGTGTTACATCTAGAGGTGGGTGATGTGCCAAAGATATCATTTCACAATTTATTTTTCAGAAATATCAGTACAGTTGAGCAGAACTAATAGCCAAACTAATTTCCTTTTTTTTTTAAAAACAAAGCCTTTCAAGATAAAAGAATGGCAGATATTTAGGCCAAAGTGAGAAAAGATAAAAAAATCGGTGTCATTATTTTAATATGTCATTTATTTTATAAAAAATAAGAACAAAGATACACATTACAAATAAACATTATACAAATAAAACAAACAGTGCTTTATTTTTCAGGTACAGCAGGTGTATTTAGCAGTAGCATTCAAGAAAATTGAATCAACTAATATAAAAAGTGAATCATTATATAAAGAGTTCAGATGCAAAACCAGCTAAAAGCCAACTTGGTCAAAAATGAGATAATGATAGTGAGTGAATGCTCCTGACACACATTATACGTCCATCAAACACTTTTACTTCAAACGCGCTAAATTCCAGCCTCAGCCCAATCAGAAGTACCAGTACTTACATAGAAACCAATACAAAGTAGCCAGAAAGAAATGCTCATTTTAAAGAAATACGTCAGATGGATTTAGGGACTTTTGCATCTGAACTTTTCATATACTTATACGCATATACATCAATTGCACATTGATTCTTATTAAAGCAAGTGTATTAAAGTTCTTCAGTCAAGAGCAGTAAGTGATTTTTCTCTGTTTTGACAGTATTAGCGCATTTAGACGTGATGCATAACTTTTAGTAATTAGGTGCTATTTGACAGGATTTTAGAGTGCACACACTTCAAGTGTACAAGCACTGGAAAAGCATGTGTCAGAACAGCACACATGAAATGTTTAATCGGCAAGACAAATAATGTACTTCAGTGATTGTGAATAAGTTCAGTGTCCTGAAAGTGTAACTCTACCACCGAGTTAATACTAATCATGTTGTACAGTATTTTGAGACAGAACTGCAGCTGATAGAGCAACACAATACAACGATTTTTCTCCAAAAGCAGATCGTGGAGACATTTTTATCGTCCACGATCAAAAATTGTCATATCACATACCCCTAGTTACATCATGCTGCACTTGTCTTGTTCAGAATCAAAGGCTGACTGGACTCAGGTACAGGTTTTGGACAATCCAGGATTTTCAGTGAACTCTGATCACCAGCACCAAGATTGAACAGAGGAACGACTGAGACATAGAATCTTGTGCTGATGGTCAGGAGATGTTTACTCTCTTTGACGTTGTAAAATGACAGCTGACCCTCATCATAATCTAACAGAACTCCCAGTCGTTCAGGTCTCGGTGTCAGTGGGAGTTTAACTTTTGGTTCACTGTTGGTGTAAAAACCATTAGGACCGTCTGAACACAAGAACCAGTAACCACTTGATGGAGTTAAAGCAGATTTGTTATTTAGCTGAAAATGTCCTTCTTTCACCACACCAATTAACCAGTAGTTCTCAGAAGGATTAGGTGAAACGGGCAACTCCACCTCCCAATAGTGACGACCAGAGGAAAATCTTTGGGCTCCAAATGCACGTAATTGATATGGAAATCCCTCTCCAGTGTGTTTATATTTATCACCGACACTCATTGTTTTACGGTCTTCAGAAACTGTCAAATCCGGAGATACAAACTGTTGGTCAATAGTGATCTCATCTGTGAGGTATAAAACAAAGCAACAATTATTCATCTTCTTAAACTTGTGTGAGATCATATTTACACACATATGCATATATTATTGAGATGATGTCCTACCTGCATATTTCCTCAGTTCTTCAATATTTACGTCTCCCACAACTACAATGAAAAACAAGCAATTTGATGTTTTGAAGAAAACTACATTTGTACTTGAGGATATCTATAGTTATCAGTATATAACAGAGATGAATTTGACAAATATGAAAGATGAGTGATTTATTATGTGACTGGTGAATCATCAAAGCAACAAAATGACATTGATCTGTGAATGTATTTTGTGTTTTAGTGTATTTTAGTGTGTGAATAGTAATTAGGGCTGCCCTCGACTAAAGATTTTACTGGTCAAATAGTAGTCGTTCATTTTAAGCATTAATCTACACGTTTATTAATGAACCATATAAATCATAATTATGGATAGAAATAATAATTATGAATGTGTCAGGTAAAACAGTAAGGAGACTGCATAAACATTTTAATAATTTATTAATAAACTAGTGCTTTCTTTGTTTTCTGCTTAAGAGATGAAGTCAGCAACAGTGGTGATGCGCCTGTATGTGTGTTTCATACGGATTACATAATCTGAGAATATTTGTTTCCCATTTGAATTGGTTCATTTAAAAGTAGACATTTCACACTCTCCTTAGATATCTTTTTCATGTCGGAGTTTCGAAGTTTCACGCTCAAGTTCACAGAGACCACTCTACTATTCAGCTTCCACACTCCACACAGACACTTCAATAGTGCACATTTTTCTACACTGACATTAGATTGAGCAGCCATGTAAAGTTGCTACTACATACATCTTTCAGATGAAAAGCCATATTTGAGTTCGATGAATGATCCTGATGTGATGATCCTGAATGATGTCCTGCCCAATGTACTGTATTTCCACACAGACCAGCTGTTGATGATCTGTTTGTCACTGACTTTTTTTTCTGCGACTAACAAAAGTTTGGTCGACCAAGCCTCTACAGTTAGGTAACGGTTAGTCGACTATTAAGGGGCAGCCCTAGAATAGTTCAGTCCTGGACTAGCTGTTTTTTATTCTGTTCATTCTATTTTCCACCAAGTCTGTTATAGTCATGTTTATTATTTATTACAGTTATTATTATACTATATTACTATGTAATATATTTAATTATATTTCATTTAAATACAGTTCTTATATAACACAGAGCAAACAATGTCTTCAAATACATTTTTTGTCAGTTTCTCTGTAGTTTTCTCTTCACAAACTAAAATAAGAAAAAATATCAATGGAAGGCTTAATTATCAATCTACTTCACAAATACACAGACTCTGTAAACCACATAAACCATAAATTACGTTTATGTTACTTACTTTGTTTAGCTGGTTTCTTCCCTGCAAAAAATGTCAACGCATTAGATTAATAAAAACAAAGCCTGCTAAAAGTATCTTTAAAAACATTTCGACCAGGTTGTACCTGTCAGTTTGTTTCTGTATTTGTAGAGAATCAGCCCAAACACACCCAGAAGAGCACAGATGAGGATGGTGAAGAAAAGAGCCTTCCATAGACCTGACGAATCTGATGGATCTGAGAAAGAAAATCCAGATGAATTTAAACTCTCGAAAAAAAAATAAATAAATAAATAAACTAGATATATGGCACATGTGGTAATGAACTGTAGTTTTTGACTGACCCGTGATTTTGAGAGCCACTTCTCGGCTGTCGTATGACGTGTCTCCACTCACATAACAGTGAAATGAACCTTCATCCTGAAATGTGAGTTTGTCCAGCCGTAGAGAGACGTCTCCATCCTTCAGTCCGCCAGACTGATCTGACCACCGCATCAGTGAGCTCCGCTTCCTGTACGATTCCTCCTGGATGTCCTGGATCTTTCCATGGTTATAGTGGAGAATGGGGTTGTCGAACTGATCCTGACGGTACCAGCGGATCTCCAGATCTTCAGCGTTCTCAGGAGGAGAGATCCAGCAGGGCAGAATCACTGTGGATCCCACATGAGCCACTACAGGATCACCAGGAACCACTACAGTGAACGACACTGACACACACAGAAAGACACGCTCAATGAAAAGTACAGTGTGTTAATCTTTGTGTACATACTGTATTTATTTACTATATTTACTTTTTATCTTTTGATTTTTTCCTAAATCTGCAGCAATGCAGTAGTTCAGTAGTAGTTCATGTAAGGACAGTAAACAATGAGATTTGCACTTCAGACCAGGGCAGTGCACTGTAATAGTGAGTATTTCTCAAGATCGAGACTTGGTCTCCGATCACACTAATTCACCTTCCATGTCTAAGTGCCATATCAGATTTAAATTGATCTCTATATAAATTACTCAATAAGTATAAACATTTGTTGATGTCAAATCACTGTGGAATATTTAAGCCACAAAACAGAATGAACAGAATGTCGTGTTCCTACCAGAAGTCTCTATGAGGAGATTCACCAGTAAAGCGACAATAATTGACAACATGCCTGTGAAAATAAAACAAACTCTCAGGGATATTTTTTTCAAGAATAAATGACATGAGAGACATAATTGATCAGACTGTCATTTTCAATGAGAAAACAAACTCACCGGAGACAAAGACTTGACCGTTAAACCACAGTAAACTGGATGAATCTGAACAGATAGACTGTGACGGGTCTAGTGACAGATCCGGAGACGTTAGATCCATGTGCGACATCTTTAATGAACAATGAGAGTAGTACACCAGGCAGAGTTCAAAAGCCAGCAAACGGGAACAACAAAGGTAATCCAAGAATAACCGTAAATCCAGGCAGTAGGTCGGGGCAGGCAGCAAGAATCAAACACGATAACAAACAGTCCAGTCGGTAACAGGCAATCAGAAAAACAAGGGAAAACGCTCGGAATTGCTAGACAAACTAAACAATACTTCGCGAGGGAACCCGCCAGACTGACGGTCCTAAAATGGCCGCCAGAGGGGAAGTGAACCCGGGTGAACCGGGACCGGAAGCGGGGGATCCCAGGTACGGGGTTATGGGAAATGTAGTGAGTCAATAGTCCGGAGACGGTTCCCGCTGACGGCGGTTAGAGGGAGCCACAGAGACCGCTGTCGTAACAGAGCCCCCCCCCTGCGAGCGACTCCTGGCGCGAGGAGGTGCCCGACGCCGGGGTCTACCCCTCCTACGGGGAGCAGGTCGGTCCGGGTGCGCCGAGTGGAAGTCGAGCGTGAGAGAGGGGTCGAGGATATCCTCAGCCGCGACCCAGGACCTCTCTTCGGGGCCGAAGCCCTCCCAGTCTACCAGATACTGGAGGTGACCTCTGCGGCGTCGGGAGTCCAAGATTGCGTTGACCTGATAGGCCTCCTCGCCGTCGATGATAATGGGGGGAGGTCCCTGTGGTGCGGTCTCGTCTAGGTCCTCCGCTCCTCCCGGCTCGTCAGCAGGCTTCAACAGAGAGACATGGAAAGTGGGTGAGATACGATACTCAGGAGGTAGGTCTAATCTGAATGATACGGGTGTAATTTGTTTAGTTATTTTGAAGGGACCCACGTACCTGGGACTTAGTTTCTTGCAGGGAAGGCGGAGACGTAGGTCTCGGGTAGATAGCCATACCCATTGGCCCGGTTCGTAAGGGGGGTTAGGCCGACGCCTGCGGTTGGCCTGGGTCTGGGTACGGCGGACGGCTCTTTGTAGATGAACATGGGCGAGATCCCACGTCTGCTCGCTGTGCTGGAACCAGGAGTTGACTGCTGGTAGATCTGAGGGTTCGCCGGACCAGGGGAAGAGTGGCGGCTGGTAGCCCAGGATACATTGGAACGGGGTGAGTTGAGTGGCAGGTTTGAGTAGTGAGTTCTGGGCATATTCGGCCCAGAAGAGGTAGCGGCTCCAGTCCTCCTGTTGGTCATGGCAGTACGAACGGAGGAAGCGAGTCAACTCCTGGTTCAATCTCTCGACCTGGCCATTGGCCTGAGGGTGGTAGCCCGAGGTGAGGCTCACGTTGACTCCTAGGAAGCGGAAGAAGCAGGCCCAGAGACGAGAAGAAAACTGAGGTCCCCGGTCTGATACTATGTCCTCTGGCAGGCCGTAGAGTCTAAACACCCAGTTACAGAGAATTTCTGCCGTTTCCATGGCGGTGGGGAGTTTAGCGAGGGGAATGAGTCGGCAGCCTTTGGAGAACCGGTCAATAACAGAGAGGATGGCGGTGTAACCGTTGGAGGGAGGCAGATCCGAGATAAAGTCCACAGCGATGTGTGACCAGGGGCGTTGCGGTACGGGCAAGGGCTGGAGCAGCCCAGCGGGCAGACAGCGGGGAACCTTGGAAACATTGCAAGTCGTGCATCTCCTGATGAACTCTACGGTGTCTGCACGTTGAGTGGGCCACCAGAACTTGTTGGACAGCAGCTGTAGTGTGGCCTCGATCCCTGGGTGACCTGAGCTGGGGGTAGTATGTACCTCCGTAAGGATCCGGGGTCGAAGGGTGCGTGGAACATAAACGAGGTGGCCTGGACAATCGGCTGGTGTAGGGTCCAGAGCCTGGGCCTCTGTTATCTCACTCATGATATCCCAGGTTACCGGTGCGACGAGAACGGTGGGGGGTAGGATGGTCTCCGACGATTTGACTGGCTGGTCGGGCTCTTGCTGTCGGGAGAGCGCGTCTGCTTTGGTGTTCAAGGAGCCGGGACGATAAGTAACTTGAAAGTTGAAACGTGAGAAGAACAGAGCCCACCGAGCCTGGCGGTGGTTGAGCAGCCTGGCCGAGCGGAGGTATTCTAAGTTCTTATGGTCGGTTAGCACCGTGAAGGGGTGCTTAGCGCCCTCTAGCCAGTGCCGCCACTCCTCGAGGGCCAGCTTGATTGCCAGAAGCTCACGATTGCCCACATCATAATTTCTCTCGGCTGGACTCAACTTGTGCGAAAAATAGGCGCAGGGGAACATTTTCGGAGGTTCTCCTTGACGCTGGGAGAGCACAGCTCCAACACCCGTGCTAGAGGCGTCCACCTCCACGAGGAAAGGCCTTTCGGGGTCCGGATGATGGAGAATGGGTGCTGAGGTGAACCTCTGACGGAGGTCGTCGAAGGCCTGGAGTGCCGGTTCGGACCAGGTGAGACGTGTGGTTCCCTTTTTTACCATGGCCGTGAGTGGGGCTGCTACGGTACTGAAATGGCGGATGAAACGCCGGTAGAAGTTCGAGAACCCCAGGAAGCGTTGGAGTTCCTTGAGCGTGGCAGGGCGAGGCCAGTTCAGTACCGCGTTCACCTTCCGTTCGTCCATAGAAACCCCCTCGGGGCTGATGACATAGCCGAGAAAGGAGATCTTTTCCAAGTGGAACTCGCACTACTCCTCCTTTGCATAGAGCTGATGAGAAATGAGACGCTGCAGCACCGCCCGGACGTGAGTGACATGTTCCGAGAAGTTGTCCGAAAAAATGAGGATGTCGTCTATGTAGATGATCACCCAGCGGTTTAGCATGTCTCTGAACACCTCATTGACGAAAGCCTGGAAGAACGACGGACTGTTGGCTAGCCCGAAGGGCATCACCGTATATTCATAGTGGCCTGAGGTTGTGGAGAAGGCGGTCTTCCACTCATCCCCCGCACGAATACGAATGAGGTTGTAAGCGGATTGCAGGTCCAGCTTTGTGAAAACCTTGGCCTTGCGTAACTGTTCAAGGGAGGCGGGGACGAGCGGGAGTGGGTATCTATATTTGATGGTGATATCGTTGAGACCTCGATAATCGATGCACGGACGGAGGCCCCCGTCCTTCTTCTTGACAAAGAAGAAGCCCGCCGAGGCGGGTGAGGTAGAAGGTCTTATGAAGCCCTTGACTAGTTCCTCCTGAATGTAGGTGTTCATTGCTGCTGTTTCCGCCTGAGACAATGGGAAGATGCGCCCCCTAGGTGGAGTAGTTCCGGGGATCAGGTCGATGGCGCAGTCCCCAGGCCGATGGGGAGGTAACTGAGTGGCCTTGATGCGGCTGAAGGCCTCGAGAAGATCCTGATACTCGAGGGGAACGGTTCTTCGGGATGGTTGAGGTGACGTCTCAGGCTGGAGACAGTGTTCCGTGCAGTAGGGTGACCAATTGGAGATGGAGCGATCCGCCCAGGTGATGGTAGGGCCATGACGGTCGAGCCAAGGGTATCCTAATATGACGGGTGAGTGAGGTGATGTGATGACGAAGAACCGAATTATTTCATGATGGTGGGGTCCGATCTGGAGGGTGAGGTCCTGAGTGGTGTGGTGGATCTTGCCGGAGCCTAGCGGTCGCCCGTCGAGGGCGGCCACTGTGACATGTGAGGAACAAGAGGAGACAGGGATTCGATTAGCAGTGACGAAAGCAGCATCAATGAAATTACCCGCAGCCCCAGAGTCAATCAAAGCAGTGGTCTTGAGAGTAACATTCCCCGCCCTCAGCATGACTGGTATCTCACAACGTTTAAGAGAAAGTTCCTCCGTACTCACCGAGGCTGGCTGGCGTGGCGGGCGCGTGGGGCAGTTGGCTCGGATGTGTCCTGGTTGTCCGCAATACAAGCAGAGATTACCGCGGAGACGCCTCTCTCTCTCCTCCAGTGATAGCTTTGTTGCGCCAATCTGCATAGGTTCGGGCGCCGCCTCGGCAACGGGCGCAGCCTGCGGGATGGGTACGAGCAGCCTACCAGGCCTGCGAGCCCGCATGACGTTATCCACCCTGATCGAGAGATCGATGTACTGTTCACAGGAGAGACCCTCGTCCCGACACGCCAACTCCACCTGCAGATCCGGATTGAGTCCCCTTCGATAGTGCAGCTTCAAAGGGCCATCGTTCCAGCCGCTCTGGGCCGCGAGGGTTCGGAAACTCAGGGCGTAATCCGCTGCGGTTCTCCGGCCCTGTCGCAGCGTCAGGATCTGCTCCCCCGCCTCTCCATCCTCCGTGCACGGCTGAAAGACCTCCTTGAAGCGTTGCAGGAAAGCGGAGAACGAAGGGAAGGTAGGCTGGTCTAAGCGCCACACCGCCGTGGCCCACTCCAGTGCTCTTCCTATGAGCAGCGAACACACAAACGCGATTTTACTCTCGTCGGTGGGGTAGAGATGTGGCTGTTGACCAACGAAGAGGGAGCATTGGAGAAGGAAGCCCTTACATTTCGTGGGGGACCCGTCGAATTTCTCGGGAAACGCCAGGCGAGGGCTGGCGGCGGCCGGTGGTGCCGTCGGAGGTGATGTTGGGGGCGCTGGTGGTGAGAACGCTGGCGGAATCAGCTGGAGTCCCTGCAACGCTTGCACGAGCTGTCCTGTTAGGTCGGTCAGACGGTCCAGCTGTTGTTGGTGTACTTGCAACGTTGAGGCTTGAGCGGACAATTCCGTAGCGATCTGTTGTACCGCCGTGGGGTTCACGGGTGACGTTGTCGGAGAAGTCGCTGGATCCTGAGGTGGCGAAGTATTCTGTGACGGGTCTAGTGACAGATCCGGAGACGTTAGATCCATGTGCGACATCTTTAATGAACAATGAGAGTAGTACACCAGGCAGAGTTCAAAAGCCAGCAAACGGGAACAACAAAGGTAATCCAAGAATAACCGTAAATCCAGGCAGTAGGTCGGGGCAGGCAGCAAGAATCAAACACGATAACAAACAGTCCAGTCGGTAACAGGCAATCAGAAAAACAAGGGAAAACGCTCGGAATTGCTAGACAAACTAAACAATACTTCGCGAGGGAACCCGCCAAACTGACGGTCCTAAAATGGCCGCCAGAGGGGAAGTGAACCCGGGTGAACCGGAACCGGAAGCGGGGGATCCCAGGTACGGGGTTATGGGAAATGTAGTGAGTCAATAGTCCGGAGATGGTTCCCGCTGACGGCGGTTAGAGGGAGCCACAGAGACCGCTGTCGTAACATAGACGTGTTCAACACAGTAACAGAGTCAAATATAAGTGACAAAATAGACAAAACTCAGAATCCAAATGTGCTCCTGAGTTTCCTCCAGTTCTGTTTTTACTTTCAATCCAGTTTACGACCATCAAATAAAACTCGGCTTGAGCGCAGAGTTCAACCCGGGAGGTTTGTGACTGTCCCATTAACTGCCAAGTAACTACCACTGTCGAGACCCAGAAAAGTATGAAAGACATCGTCAAAATAGTCCATCTGCCATCAGTGGTTCAATCTGAATTTTATGAAACGGCGAGAATACTTTTTGTACACAAAGAAAATAAAATGAACCACTTTATTCAACGATTCATCTCATCTGCGTCACCGTAGCATAATTTTGGAGAATATCCAAAATGCAAACTGCAAAATATGGACGCAAACTGCATATGTTGTTCTGTGTCAGCTGCACCACACAGATAGGCTGTGTATGTAAGGTTTTATTTAACTATTTACAACTCAATTCTTACTAACAGCTACAGAATGGGACAGGAAGAGAGCGTCATCTACAGACAGGTCAGGAAACGTTTCGTCCACAGATAACTGACAAATCACAGCTCTGTTTTGTTTTTGTTGATTTGATTAATATCGCAACTGAGCGGTTTATTCACAACCTACAACACCAAATAAGACAAGTAAGTCATAGTTTTGTCCTAATTAGACACATTCATTAGAAGTGATGAGTGTCAGGACTGTCAGCAATCACACCAAGAGGCAGAGATAAGTGAAACGTGAAAGCAGGTTTATTGAGATCAGAGAGACTGTGGTGACTGAAACTCCCTGACATAACCCCCTCCTGCAGGAGTGACTCCTGATGGCCTATTGTGGTGACAGGGATGACCTCGGCCCCTGGGTGCGGGAAGATCAGGGTGGCTGTGGTGGAATTCAGTGAGCAAGGAAGGATCCAGAATGTCGTCCAGGGCCACCCAGGATTTCTCCTATGTCTTGTACCCCTCCCAGTCTATGAGGTACTTGAGGCGACCACCCTTTTGCCTAGAATCCAGGAGTTATTTGACACGATAGATGGAGGGTTCTTCCATGACTTCAGGAGGAGGAGGTACTGCCTTTGAATTTACAAAGGTTTGAGTAGGAATATGTGAAAGGTGGGGTGAATACGGTATCATGCAGGGAGTTCCAGTTGGTAGGTGACATCCTTGATCTGCCTCTGGATGGGAAAAGGACCTATGTACCAAGGCAGATGGAGACGTAGATCCCTAATGGATAGCCAGACTCTATCTCTGGGGTGATGGACTGGGGGCGTTGGAACGAAGAGAGTCTGTGAATTCCTTGTGTCTCTGCACTGCCTGCTGGAGTTGGATGTGAGCTGATGTGATCTCCAGTCTCCATTGAGGGGAAAGAGCTCTCTGAACATTCTGCTAAACAACTCCTGTGTTTGACTGAAGAAAGAGCATCATACGGGTGAAGAGTGACTGTGGACCCGACCAGACCTGCTGTCTGAATATGAGGTACCACAACTGTGATTGTTGGAGAAAGGAAGAGATACAAAGCATTTTACATTCATTGGATTCAAAATGTATTGATGCACATAAGTCACGTATAAATTAAATCAAGTTTAGATGAAGTGTCTGTATCTGCATGATCTTTTCTCTTTACCTATATTATTTTTCAGCTTGTATTTTGGTTGTTTTTTAGTGGATGCGTGGCGTGAGTTCATGACCTCAATTTATAAAGAAAAGCCTTCCACAATATTCAGATTTTTGATTTATTTATTGTGTCTTTTATTAAAATAACAAAAACACAAATCAACCAGATCAATAAAAGTGTACTTCAGTATCAGTTGCAATATGTTTTATAAAAGAAATATATGACGTAAGTTCAATTGAGTCCAGTTTTCTAACAGTGAATTGTTGCGTCACATCCGGTGTGGACAGTATCACTGATTATAATGGTTTTATTTGTTTCTGACTTGTTCCACTGTCCCACTCTCATCTGATATAAACTCACTTTTAGTCAGTAAAGGCTGACTGGCCTCAGCTGATTCTTCAGCTTTTGGATTCACAGGTTTTGGACAGTCCAGGATTTTTAGTGAACTCTCATCACCCACACCAGGATTGAACAGAGGAACGACTGATCCAGAGAATGTGGTTTTCATGGTCAGGAGATGTTTACTCTCGTTGACGTTGTAAAATGACAGCTGACGGACATCACAATCTAACAGAACTCCCAGTCGTTCAGGTCTCGGTCTCAGTGAGAGTTTAACTGTTGGATCAGTGTTACTGTAAAAGCCATTTTGGCCGTCTGAACACAAGAACCAGCATCCGTTTGATGGAGTTAAAGCAGATTTGTTTTTTACACCAACGTTTTCATGTTTCATCACACCAATTAACCAGTAGTTTTTGGGAGGTGTATTTTTTTGTACCAGCCCTACCTCCCAATAGTGACGACCAGAGGAATATTTTTGGGATCCAAATGCACATAATTTGTAAGGAAATGCCTCTCCAGTGTGTTTAAATCCTGGATTGTCCTTCATGGATTTACTGTCCTGAGAAACTTTCAGATTCGTATATACATGCAGACGATCAATAGTGAACTCAACTGGGAGGAAAAAATAAACAAAGCAGCAATTATTAGTTCTCTTAAACTTGTGTGAGACCATATTTATACACGTATGCATTTATGTAAACATCTATGTGCATATATTACTGAGATAATGTCATACCTGCAAATTTCCTCAGTTCTTCTATATTTACATCTTCTCCCACAACTAAAATAAAAACAAATTATTTAATGTTTTGAAAACAAAAAATACTACAGTGTATTTTTGTTGATGTGTGTGGATCGTTCAGTCCTGTATTGACTGTTTCTTTATTCTGTTCATTCTATTTTCCACCAAGCCTGTTATACCCATGTTTGCTTTTACTACAACATATTTAGCATTTAACATATCACTTTTTTTTATTTAATAATTACTTATACTTTATAATATAATTATAAATCTTCAAATACCTTCTTTTGTCAGTTTCTCTGAAGTTTCCTCCTCACAGCCTAAAATGAGAGAAAATTTCAATGGAAAATTGAATTATCTGCTTCACAAATACTCCACATGTTGTAAACTGCATTAAATCACATGTTACACTTTGAAGGCACAGAGACAGACTCTCTGATTAAATTCTATCTATAATATTTAATTATGAAAAAAATAATAAGAACATTCCTGTTTAACATAATTGAAAACCATTAATAATAAATTAGAACAGTGTTAGCTAGTCAAGTATTTTACTATGCTTGAATTAAATAGCTTCAGAAATACAAATAGTGAAGAACAAAGACACCCATTACAAGCAATAAAACAAATTGAGTTCTGTCAATATATAACTGTTGACATTTGTCAGAGAAGAGCAGTGGACAGCGTTTCTACTTTTGATTATTATATATATTATTTTTATTTTTTTTGATTATTGGTGATGACAGCACACATCTCAGTAGTTCTTATAAAAGTACAGCACAGAACAAACAACATCTTCCAATACCTTCTTTTGTCAGTTTCTCCATAGTTTCCTCCTCACACTCTAAAATGAGAGAAAAATATGGAGTGAAGTGGAAGGTTTAAATAATAATCTGCTTCACAAATACTCCAGACTCTGTAAACCACATAAAATGGCTGTGTTCAAATGTTAAATGAAGTTCATGTTACTTACTTTCTTCAGCTGGTTTCTTCCCTGTAGAACAGATGAAAAATATCAACACATGAGATTATTAAAACATAACCTGCTAAAAACACATCTTTAAAAACTTTCTTGTACCTCTTAGTTTGTCTCTGTACTTGTAGAGGATCAACCCAGCCAAACCCAGAAGAGCACAGATGAGAACGATGAGAATGCTGAGAACGGTGAAGAAACGAGTCTTCCATAGACCTAGTGAATCTGGTGGATCTGAGAAAGAAAATCCAAATTATTTAAAACTCTGGAGCAAAATATATCAATCAATAATATTAAGTAAAAAAATAAATAAATCAATGAAAGTCAGTGTGAAATGCCATTCGCATTAGTGCTCCTGTTCAGTTAGTGTGTGTCAAAGCAGTCTTAGCTTCATGATGTAAAAGTTTTCCTAAAATATATTTCAATGACAGTCTGTTCTTCATAAAAAGCTACTGTATGACTACACAAGGCTTACTAGAGAATGCATATTGTGTCATAATTAATTGTCATTTTTGACTCACCAGTTATTTTGAGAGCCACCTCTCGACCATCATATGCTGTGTCTCCACTCACATAACAGTGAAATGAACCTTCATCCTGAAATGTGAGTTTGTCCAGCCGTAGAGAGACGTCTCCATCCTTCAGTCCGCCAGACTGACCTGACCACTGCGTCAAAGAGGTTCGGTTCCTGTACGATTTCTCCTGGATGTCCTGGATCTTCCCATGATTATAGAGGAGAACAGGGTTGTTGAACTGATCCTGACGGTACCAGCGGATCTCCAGATCTTCAGCGTTCTCAGGAGGAGAGATCCAGCAGGGCAGAATCACTGTGGATCCCACATGAGCCACTACAGGATCACCAGGAACCACTACAGTGAACGACACTGAGAACAGAGAAGTAAATATATACTATGCATTAGTCTTTATTTATTATATTTACTAATTATAATGATTCCAATTCTGCAGCAATTAGAATCTGCACACATTAGAAATACATGTAGCCATTATAAACAACAAATTTGTGTTACTTTTTGTACTTTAGACTTTAGGCAATATTTTATAGTAGAGTTAGAGATGAGATAAGATTGTCTTTCATTAGCTTAAACCACCTTCCACATTCGGTATTAATCTAGTGCAGTAATATCCATTTTGATTGTTTGCGTTACTCTCACCAGAAGTCTCTATGAGGAGATTCACCAGTAAAACGATAGTGATCGACAACATGCCTGTGAAAATACAAACAGACTCAAGTAAAACAAACTCTGAAGGAGATTTTCTTCCAGAATAAATGATATGAGAGGCATAAAGGATCAAACTGTTGTATTCAATGAGGACACAAACTCACCGGAGATAGACTCGTCTGTTAAACCACAGTAATCTAGTTTAGATCTATTTAAGAGGTTAGACGCGTTCAACAAAATAATAGTAAAATTTAGATGATGAAACGGAATCAAATGCTCTCCTGTTCTTCCTTCTGTTTTATTTTCACTTTAACTGCAGTTCAGTGACCCTCAATAAAACACACACACACACACACACACACACACACGTCATCAGTAGGTCTGTATATTCTGTTCCTCTGCTCACGGTAAGATGTTGATGGTCAACTTTGGGAATTTTGCATTTTGTTTGCTTCTGTTTAAGTGAACAGTTTTAGCTTTAACTGTTGTCACAGCCTGGGCTCAGTTACAGATTTATTCTGTTTTATTCTGTAAATCCATCCATCTATCAAAAGTGTAATTTATTAATTTTGTAGGCTATGTATGTACATGTTAATAACACTTGGATCATTCTGTATTAATGAATAACTGAGAATATATAACCACTCAAGCACACATTATAACCAGCTTAGAGGAAAATACCGGTTAACAATTTTATTTTTTCTTTTCTCTGAATTTTTTTCTTTCAGCAGTAAAGCTAAGGTTGTGCCAAAGCCCTTGCATGATCAGGTCCCCGCACCCACATGTTTCCTGTTTTAATCTGGACACGTTTAGCCATTTAATCACCTTAAAGATCTTCTGACGCAGAGACTGAAACACAGATTCAGCAGGACCTTCAGATCCTCAGCATCTCTGCTGGAGAAACTTCATCTTCAGTCTGTTCCTGCGTCTGCCAACGGTAAGATCACGTCTAAAAACAGCTGCTTTGGGGATTTCACAGTAAATTAGAGCTTTGCAATCACATTTGAGCGTGTAGTTTGAGATATAATGTGGTTTCAGACTGAATCTCTATAGAGTTAAAGATGGTTTTATTTGGTCATTTTTGATTACATTGGAGATCTTCAAATACAGAATGTATTCTGGAAAAAATATCCTAAATGAGAAAAAAAAGGATATTTTAGATATTTTTTTCTGGGAAAAAATTAAATATATGCTACACATGGTAATTAAATACATTTTCGAAACTGAGAATATACTTGGTTTCAACCTTCATATAACAAAATATTTAAAAAAAAAAAGGAAATTAATTTGATTGGATAGCAAAATACGTAGAAATTTAAAAAATATTTATATATATTAAATATTTAAATTAAATATAATTTTTTATATTTAAATATATTAAATATAAAATGGCCAAGAATATATTTTGTTAAAATATATTTATGTAAATATATTTTTATAACTATTTTATTGCATTTAATTTTTTTAAATATATGTAAAATATATTTGAAAATATATGTTGTTTATATATAAGCCATTTGACATGTGAAATAAAATGGGAGTAGTTTAGTAAACCACAGATTAAAATGTATACAGTGTATTTGTGAGTATGTTTATTCATTGAATGAGCTGTTGTGAATTATTGGATGCCTCTTTGATATTCTGGCTGTCTTTTATTAACAGCTGTAGAATATGGCACAGAAGGCAGACAAAACTCCATCTACAGAGAGGTGAGGGAACATGTGCAGTGATATTCTGAATGAACTGAACTTGTGTTAAACCACAACCAAAAAATGTATGAAGAAAAGAATAATGCAGAGCATCCTAACCAGGATTGATTCCATTAAGTTTCTTTTATCTGAAACAGCGTTACATGTGAAAGTTTCTGATAACCAGTTTCTCACACATCTGCATTTTCTCCTTCATCAAAATAAACCACATCCAGCCCATCGGCTGATGGCTCCGCTCCCAAATCCGCCCTCCGCAAGACGGCAACCGCCGACGCCACCAAGAAGAAGAAAAGCAAGAAATCAAACGAGGACGCCATGAACAAGGTGTACACTAACCTGCTGAACAGCGTCTTTGGACAGGTATCTCACACTATGTCTTATTACGATCTTAAGCACATGAATCAGCTCTTTAAATTAATCATTTATGCAAAAATGACAATTCTGCACAGGCATTTTGTGCTCATCGTCCTTCTTCTGCAAAACAAAAAGTTCTTTCATTCTGCTTGTTCTAATGACACTTCAGTGTGTTCACAATCTGACAAGCTCCAAAAAGGAAGAAAATGCAATAAAATTCCACTTAATCATTTGCACCCAAAGCACAAGCACAGTGCATGTAATATTACAGAGTACATGCGTATCATCCATGTTAATGGATCGCTGTTCATTGCTGGGATTTAATTCAAATATACATGAGATTCTGCACAAATGATAATGAGTATATCTGCTGCCATGGGGAAATCAAACACAGAATGCCGTGAATCCGTATGTATTCATTGACTCTTGCGGTTTGTGAGCGTGATGTGTGCAGTACATCTGTTAAACGCTCATTAACCCCCGTAATCGCACTCGGACTGTAATAATAGCACAGGACGCGGTTCAGTGTCACTCTTCATTTACTCTAACGACGTTTAACGAGGCTTAAGGAGACGGAACGAGACTGAAGGACAGTGCTGCTGTTTGATTCATGACTTCACTCATGCTCCACACACGTGTGTCTGTCACACACACACTGGACACAGAGTCTGAGGATGTTTTTAACATGTTTCAGATGACTTTTGCAATTCAGATGACTTTCAGATTACTATATGATATATAAACGACTGTTCCAAAATTTGAACCATTTAAATTTGAATTATGTTTATTAGTTTTGACATTAATACCGTTTGATAAACAAATTTAAAGTGTGAAAATTGCAAACCTTATATTAAGTCAACTGAAAATAATAAAACAGCATGTTTCATACTCAGTTTGACCTTTAGAGGTCACCATCAGTTACATGCTGTATTTCAAAAAATTGGAAAAAGTTTTTCATTTGCAAATGTACTAATCTATTATTATTATTAAATATAAGATTTAAATATGAGTTAAACTGAGTAAAATATATATAATGAAAAAAATGTAATACTTTGCAAATTACAGTAAAGAGTAAAGAATCAAAATGGACAATGACAATCTAAAAAATGTATGGGAAACTTTGTATGAGATTATTTAAAAACATTTGTAATTTGCAGTTTTAATCATTTAATTTTTTTCGCAAATCACAGCAAGTGAAGCAAGGGTGTAGGTTTGATTTTGGCATTTGTGGGGATATAACAGCAGACGAACGTTAAAAAAGAACAAAACCCATGGTTACTATAGTTAAACCATGGTAACCACAAATTAACCATGGTTTTGCTACACTAACCATAGTTTAACCATAGTATTTGTAGTAAAACAAATATAATTTATAATTATAAATTATTTAAAAAATGTGATTACTACACTTTTACTAGAAATCTTTCACAAACCCCCATCGAAGTCCGAATCTAAATCAAATGATTTGCGATATGCGCTACGAAGTCCCGATCTGAATCAGATTCGCGATTCGCGCTCCGAAGTTCCGATCTGAATCAAATGATTCGCGATCCACCCTCCGAAGTTCTAAATCAAATGATTTGGAGGGTCATTTCAGATCGTTCATTAAATTTGCGAAACGATTAGCAAAACCGCTCCGAAGTTGATTTGCGAACTCGATCTGAATCAAATGATTGGAGAGCTTCGAAATAATGAATCATTTTGCGACGGCAATGGTAGGCTAACTGATTCGGAGTTTCCAAAAGCTCCGTTTCACTATACATGCTTTTTAAAAATCCCCGGAAATTCTAAAATTAATTGCACTTCTGATCTGGTTTTTGCTAGTGAATCGCTTGAACTGTATTGAACTGAACTCGAAGTCATAAGTTTGAATCAATCGGATCGGTTCCAGAGTACCACTGAAGTTCAGTTGGTGACAGTTCATTTGACAGCATCCAATCATCTCGTAATCTCGTACCATTAGAGTTAATGTTTAATTTATCAGTTTTCTAATAAATACTTGAGAGATTTTTGTTGTAGCCTTGTTTTTGTTGTATGAGTCTGATCTGTATGAGTCTAGAGTGATAGTCAATATAAAAAGAGCAAAAAAAAAAATAAAAATGCTCAATAAAAAAAAAAATATATATATATATATATATATACATACATACATAAAAGAGCAAATGGGAGAAGCAGATGAACAGAAAACATCATAACAACAAAGTTAAACTTAAGAATGCACGTATGTGCAAACACTTTTGGCTACTTTTACTTACTCCGCCCATCTATTAAATGCAGTTTTTTTAGTGAATTTCTTTAACTTCTCAGGCAATATCGTATGACCTGTTTTTCAGATGCAGCCGAGATGGTTATATATGGTTATACAGTGGTTATATATTTGATTGTTTGATCAAAATTATTCCTTGGTACAATGTAGTAGTCGCTGGATATTAATGGAAAAATAAATAGGAAACTGTCATTAAATTATTTTTTAAATGTTTTTAACTTGCCATTTTATTAATTTGGTCATTTGCAAATTTCAGCTTGAAACTTTAGGAATGGGAAAAAAAAAATGGGAAAAATAGGAAAAATGAAATAGCAAAATGTATTTATTTAAATTTGTGTATTTATTACACAAATGTGCAGATGTAGTAAAGGTTATAGCATCATCTCAGGGATCCTTCAAGTAAATGTTCTAGAGGTTCAACACAAAAAGCTTGTGAAGCTCTATTGTACATAATTTCACAAACAGATATAAATGTGATCATGTTTGCAGTAAAACATCTATGCTGATCCAGTGACGATATGAAAGAGATGCACAAAAGGAAACAGTGACGATGCTGTGGATTCTCGAGTGATTGTTCTGTGACCCAAAACACGCGACGGAAACTCGGATTGAGTCTGAAGCTTTAATCTGAACGTGTCCTGATTGATTCTGAGCCTCTAATCAAATGAATGCTTGATTCTTCCCTCCATCAGATCATCAGCTCTTATGACAAACACATACACAAGCATGATGAGCTAACATGATCTCTGTGTTTTCTGTCAGGAGCGAGAGCTGTCTCAGCCGGAGCTGGACGGTGAGTATCTCACAGTCTGACCACATCACATCTTACATCATCACATCACAACTCAACCACAGCACGCGACTGCTTGTGTTCCAGAGCTGGCCGAGGCCTTCAAGGAGTTCGATTACGATCAGGACGGCTATCTGAACTACAAGGATCTGGCCGAGTGCATGCGGACGATGGGTTACATGCCCACGGAGATGGAGCTGCTGGAGATCATTCAGCAGATCAAGATGAGACGTCAGTATCTGCACACACTAATATAATAATAAACTGATGCATCATATATCAGCGTCTCAGGTCACCTGCTGTTTCTGTGTGTTCAGTTGGAGGTCTGATGGATTTCGATGATTTCTGTGAGCTGATGGGCCCCAGGATGATGGTGGAGACGGCGGATATGCTGGGACTCAAAGAACTCAAAAGTTCCTTCAGTCAGGTACAATCACAACCACATCCGTCACTTCATAGATATACATGTTACACTATAATATACACTGTTCCAAAGAGTTTTTAATATTGGTATTCATCAAGGATGTATTAAACTAATCAAAAGTGCCAAAAAACACATTTATACTGTCACAAAAGATTTCTATTTCAAATAAATGCTGTTCTTTTGAACTTTCTATTAGTCTGTGAATCCTGAAAAATTAAATGTATGACGGTTTCCACAAAAATATTGAGCAGCACAACTGTTTTCAACATTGTTAATAATCAGAAATGTATGTTGAGCAGCAAATCAGCATATTCAAATGATTTCTGTAGGATCATGTGACACTGAAGACTGGAGTAATGATGCTGAAAGTTCAGCTGCGCATCACAGAAATCAATTACAGTTTAGAAGATATTTACATAGAAAACAGTTGTCTTAGATTGCAGTAATATTTCACTATTTTGTACTGTATTTTTGATCCAAGTAATGCAGCCTTGATGAGGAGAAAAAACTTTTTTCAGAAACATGTAAAAAAAATCTCACTGAGCAATTTCACAGATGGGTTTGTCTATATTTCATTCACACTGATTTACAGAACAAGCTCTAATATATATTAACAAAATCAAACAAGAATTTTGAACTAGTGTTCAAATTTCTGCTCTGGAAATGAATTTGAAATAATGCACGTTTAATTAGATAATGCCTCATTTGCATTTTTAAACAGCATTTCAGAAAACAGAAATCAAAAATGTTTGCAGTTCTAAATGTCATCAATCAACAGAAGTTTGATAATATCTGCCTTATTCAACTGTAATGTCTTCTTTGAATGTAATTGATCTGAGCTGTGTGTGTTTGTGGTTAGTTTGATGCTGACGGTGATGGGAAGATCTCTATGGATGAGATGAAGGAGGCTTTGAAGACACTGTTAGGAGAGAAACTTAAGAAAGGAGAGCTGGAGGAGATCCTAAAGGAGCTGGACCTGAACGGAGACGGAACTGTGGATTTTGAAGGTGAGAGATTTGATTGAACTGCAATATAATATAATGTAATGTAATGTAATATAATATTATATAATAACATGTTGAAATGGAACATTGTGAGATGTGAAGCAGGGGTGATCTGATCTGATGTTGTTCGTTTGTGATGTGAATATAATTTGATGTCTGTGTTCCTCCAGAGTTTGTGATGATGCTGTCGGTTCGATAACATCGTCATTCTGATTGATCAGTCAGCACCTACTTTCACTGTTCCTCATCCAACAGCAGACGACACGGGACAAACTGCAAATATCTGAGCTCATAACTGTGATTTCCAGGTGAAATCATAAATGGCCACAGTCATTTCTGTAATGAAAATACATTTCTCTAATTTTGCTCTGCTCTATAATATCTTATGGACTAGATATAGGTCTTTATGCACTAATACTAACAGCTATAATAGTTTGAAACTATTCATTTTGAGCATTGGTTCTTAATATCTGAATGCAAGTTGGCAAGTATTTTCTGTTAAATGAGTTCATGAATGTCTTGAAAGGTCATGGGAATTGATTTGGGAAAAGTGTGAGACATCTCATCATATCATAGAAGTGTGATTTCATTACAAACTAGTTTCAGATAGAACCAAAAAACCCAACTTTAACATTTTTACATTTTCTAAATGATTTGTTAAATTAAAGCAGTGCAGTACGTAGATGTGACTTTATTAAAATACTGTATATGTGTCTGATATGTAAATGTATAGAGATATTTTTATGCATAGACATTTGAACAAGTGTCAAGTTTATTTTTTTCAGTTTTGTTAATAAAAAGCAAAAGTTTGAAAATGTGTGAGAATTTATATGAACATTTAAAAAAAAACTTTTTTTTGAGAACAGAATCATTAAAGTGTTTTAAATAGCACAGAAGCAAAACGTCACATCTGACAGAAGAGAGACAGAAAGTGAAACTCTAAACCATCAGTGTGTGAAACTGAATTCGTTTGCCCATTTTTCTGTCATTCTCATTCATTTGACAGTGTTTTACAGCCTTACAGCAGGTGTACAGTAGTGTAATCAGATGACAGTGTCATGGAAAGAGTCTGGAGGAATAAATACTAATAAACCGGCAGGAAGAGGAACCTACTAACCTCTTCCTGGAAACACAAGAGCACAGGATTATCATGTCACGGTGACCTCCAGCAGAACATGATAAACACAAACAGCGCAAGGTCCCCAGATCTGTGACTGACCCCTACAGGTCAAGATAATTACTACAGCTCAAATCGACCAATAAACAACTACAGAACAACTAAGAAAACATATACTACACTTTACCTGTATTTCAGGGACTGTTAATCAACATTTCAAACAGATCAGAAAACACTGATAACTTTAATTATCTAGTTAAAAGTCATCTCCTTCGCATAGAGTTGATCAGGTTGTTGATTGTGGCTCCTCTTCAATGGCTGTGCGAAGTTGCTGGATATTGACAGGAATTGGAACACGCTGTCGTATACGCCAATCCACAGCATTCCAAACATGCTCAATGGGTGACATGTCCGGTGAGTATGCTGGCCACGCAAGAACTGGGATGTTTTCAGCCTCCAGGAATTGTGTACAGATCCTTGCAACATGGGGCCGTGCATTATCATGCTGCAACATGAGGTGATGGTTGTGCACAACAATGGTCCTCAGGATCTCGTCACGGTATCTCTGTGCATTCAAAATGCCGTCAATAAAATGCACCTGTGTTTGTTGTCCATAACATACGCCTGCCCATACCATAACCCCACCGCCACCATGGGCCACTCAATCCACAATGTTGACATCAGCAAACCGCTCACCCACACGACGCCATATACGCTGTCTGCCATCTGCCCTGTACAGTGAAAACCGGGATTCATCCATGAAGAGAACACCTCTCCAAAGTGCCAGACGCCATCGAATGTGAGCATTTGCCCACTCAAGTCGGTTACGACGACGAACTGCAGTCAGGCTGAGACCCGATGAGGACGACAAACATGCAGATGAGCTTCTCTGAGACGTTTCTGACAGTTTGTGCAGAAATTCTTTGGTTATGCAAACCGATTGTTGCAGCAGCTGTCCAGGTGGCTGGTCTCAGACAATCTTGGAGGTGAAGATGCTGGATGTGGAGGTCCTGGGCTGGTGTGGTTACACGTGGTCTGCGGTTGTGAGGTTGGTTGGATGAACTGCCAAATTCTCTGAAAACTGCACATTTTAGAGTGGCCTTTTATTGTGTCCGGCCTAAGGCACACCTGTGTAATAATCATGCTGTCTAATCTGCATCTTGATATGTCACACCTATGAGGTGGATGGATTATCTCGGCAAAGGAGAAGTGCTCACTAACACAGATTTAGACAGATTTGTGAACAATATTTGAGAGAAATAGGCCTTTTGTGTACATAGAAAAAGTCTTAGATCTTTGAGTTCAGCTCATGAAAAATGGGGGCAAAAACAAAAATGTTGCGTTTATCATTTTGGTCAGTGAATATATATAGTGCTGTCAAGTGACTATTCGTGATTAATTGCATCCAAAATAAAAGTTTTTGTTTGCATAATATATGTGTGTATGCTTATGTATATATAAATACACACACATACAGTATAAATTTTAAAAATATTTGTATGTATTTACATGTATATATTTATATTCATATAATTGATATTATACATAAATATTTTTAATATATAAACATAAAATTTTCTTAAATATAAACATGCATGTGTGTGTTTATATATACATAATAAATATACATAGCACACACACATTACTCTTATTTTGGATGCGATTAATCAAACTTAATATATACAGCACTAATATATATATATATATATATATATATATATATACATACGTGGTAGAACTGGCCTTTTGCCAGGTATTTTTTATGCACAACTAATTTTTTGCTGCACATTTTTGTTTTGTTTTTTATTTATTTTGCATCCGTTTATTTTAAGATGATGAAATACTACTTTGGTATTTTAAATTCAGTTTTATTTGTTTTCAGCATTTACAATAAACACAGTTTGTGCGCCCTCTTTTGGTGAATTCTGATCATCTAAATATAAATATTTTAGTTAACGTTTCTATTTCATTGTTTTTTTTATTAACAACTTGTGCATTATTATTTACAAAAGTTTGCTTTTGTCATCTGTTCATTATGGTCACACACTTGTTTTCTACAAATAACTTCAGATCCGTTTGTATGGATTTATTGATTTGTGTGCTCTGAGAGACTCTTCGACCCTCAAAACATCTTCAGCTGAGAGGAATTATGGATTGAACGGTGTTTTTCGGTGAAATTATTCGCTCTCATGCATTTAATATGTTCGTTTTATCATTTTCCCCATTGTCGAGTGTATTGTTCGTGTGTGTTTTGGGCAGTTTCTCCAGTGTTTTTGTGTTGGATGTGTCAATGCGTCATCCGGGTATTTCCGCGCATGTGCACGCGCTCGCTTACTGTAGAGTCACGGAGGCGCGCGGAAGGAAAGTGTTGTTGCGGTGTGTCGTTCATTCTTCACTACAGCCCGGAAACGTCAAAAAGCGACAGAGAGTGAGCTGAGCTGCAGTGACGCGCGATATGGACGGTAAGTCGAGTGTTTTTATGGCGCGTTTATTCATGTGGACGGCGGGAACGGCATGTTGTGGTGTCCGCTCGGAAGGGAAAGTCCCGGAGCTGAAGTTTTGCTCTCGGTTTCGTCTGAGAGAACCGGGCGTTCCGCTGCGCCGAGTGTCTCCGGTTGATCGAGACGGTGTCCGCCGAGTGACGGGAATCAAACACGCCCGTGATCGCGACGGGTCAACGCGACTTTAGTTCTGACGCGCGCTGACGCATTATGGCCTACAGGTGTGTGTGTGTGTGTGTGTGTGAGAGTGTGTGAGTGTGAGGGACAGATCTTTGAAAAGTCCTCACGAATAAAGTGAAACGCGGAAAAGAGGTTCAGGCCAGGTTGTAATGGTTAATTCCGCTGGTTAGTGGTGTGATGGGTAAGTTAGTGGGGAGGGGGCGGGGTGGTGGGTGGGTTACAGCTGGTTAGATTTAACCCTTAGGGATGGGCTAGTAAACATCATCACCCCCTCATATTTTTATGATCTCAAAAATAATAGTGAAACTGAATCTGCTTTAACAGAGCTCATCAACTGCACAGAATGAAGGGATACATCTTTCTTTTAGGATATTTGTCTATTACATAAGCAAATATCATTCAGTATGTTTTATGTTTTTCAATAAAACAGTAGTCTACGGCAGAAGTTTTCAATATTTTTTATAGCAAATATGAGAGAGACCCCATTCTAAAATGCAACAGGCATTGATGTATATTTTTTAAAAATATTTATATTAATTTAAACTGGTATACCAGTTAAGTTACAGTAAGTTTTTTTTTTTTTCCCCCCACTCACTGTGGCACTGTACTGTTACCTTTATTATAATTTTTAATTTAATTGCATGTCTATTTGACATTTTTATTATTATTATTTTATAGATGAATTTTGTTTTTATTTATTTGTATGTTTTATTTATACACTATTATAATCAGTTTATTGAAATCGTTTTTTTTTTTAATCACATTTTGTTTTATTTATGAGTACTTTTTCCTTTATTTAATCTGTTTATTATTTAAAAGGAATTTTATTGTTTAAATCAAATAATGTGTTATGTAATTGTTCCTTAGTTTTATTTATTTACTTACTTATTTTGTATATTTATTTATTTATTTATTTATTTAAATCTTTTTTATTATTTATTTTAATCAAATATATTATGTAATTATATCTTATTTATTTGCGTATTTGAATCTATTTATTTAAATCATTTTTTGATCTAAACTTTTTTATGGACCCCCAGCACTCTCTTGTGGCCCCTGGTGAGTCTTTGGACACCAGTTTGAAAACCCGTGGTTTATGGTATTTGCTCGTTAACATACTTAAATAAGCGTGACTGTGCGTGCACAGGTTTTGATATATTTGTGTCAGATGAGATTATTATTATTATTATATTTGTGATGAGGGGCCCTGATGACCCCTGTACTGCCCCACAAAGGCAACAAATGGGAACTACAGCAACACTGCAGTGATGATCGCAATGATGTAAGATGTTTTGGAGGCTTGGGAAGATCATTCCTCCACAAACGTTCCTCAGAAGATCCTGATGATCAGATTTAAAACCAAAAAATGATTCATGAAGAATCAAGTAAAGCCAAGCTGCTTCAGTCCAGTAAGTGTTCATCTAGAAGTATGACTACAGTTATTCTGACGTTTGCTTGCTAGAAACTCCTAAACTATCAATGAGACACCAGAAGTCATGGAGTAGATGTGTACATGTGCGTGAAACAGGTTTAGCAACAAAGATTATGTTGATCATTTAGAGACTTTAGAAATTCATTATCAAATATGATCTTTCTCTTTTAATTCGTGTCTCAGGAAAGACAGCAGCTCTTCTCATCTGCTCTGCTCGCTCATGTCAGAATGGACTTTATCTCCTCACAATCATGTTTTCTTCTGTCATTACTGTAAGATGCAGTGATAGAGCAGGAGAGCGTTCACGAGTCCTTCTGTGTGCTGTTTGTGTGTGTTTCTGCTGCTGTTCTGAATATCTGCACTTCATTCGTCACAGGGTCAGATCAATGATGTTGAACTCGAGCACTTTATCAGTCTGAGTTCCGTCAGTACATGATTCTTGATTCAGATTCCCACAATGATTCAGCGATGATTTCACTTTCTCTGTTGGCTGATGTCATCGGTCATGCACATTTTTAGCTTTCATTATCAACTTCATTCCTGGTGTTTTTGCTTTCTTGTTGAATGTTATGAAAGACGTGACGTTACTGAAGTGTTTGTTAAAAGCGTTGTCCTGGCTGAATGTTTACATACGGGTCTGAGACGGTTAAGTGCATTAAGTGCGCTTCAGCGCGCTAGCAGACGGGTTAGTCACAAAAACGCGACACATCCAGGTTTAAGTAGGTCAAAGTGTGTTTGCCGTCTCCCGCCCTTTCTGGATTTTCTTCTTTGTCCGTCCGTCTCTCTCTCGTGATTGTCTTTCGTTTAGTGTTAGATTCGTGAATCTTTATGAATCTTATGAAAACACTCTTTGAGAAAAACTGTAGAAAAATGGGAAAGGTGCTGGTCATTTCCTGACAGGATGTTTTCTGTGAAGTTTACAGACATTTTTTAATGCCAAGAATCACAAGAAAATACAATGTGTAATTCAAAATACAGGAAAACAGCTGTGATGATTGAAAAATGGAAAAATGGAAAATTCATTCATATTGCACAGTGTTTGAACTATTATTTGACATTTTTTAGATTGCAGTGAAGAACATGTCGGGCTATATTTGACCCCAAAATCAAAGTAATAAAGAAATTATATTTTACTTAAAGTAAATGAAGGCCATTTTCTTTTCAGTGAAGAGCACACACATTTTTCAGTAACACTCAGATGATTGCAGCATTAGACCAAATGTGTCATTCCATCACATGCTCACCAATAGATCCTCTGCAGTGAATGGGTGCCGTCAGAATGAGGGTCCAAACAACTGATAAAAACATCACAAGTAATGCACACCACTCCAGTCCATCAGTTCACGTCTTGAGAAGACAAAAGCTGAAACAAATCCATCATGAAGACGTTTTTAACTAAAATACGAGCCCGTAATCCATAATAACGCTTCCTATGGTAAAAAAAAAAAAAAAAGTCCATCTCCTGTTGTCTCTCACATCAAAATCCAGACACGTATTTGTTTAGAGCTGTTTTGGCTTGTAAACAGTGCTTGATCTGTGCAGATTTCTCTCCTGATTCAGACCAGACCACTTTCTTCCTTGGAGGAAGTGTTGTTATGGATTGTGGACTCGTATTTGAGTTAAAAACCTCTTGATGATGGATTTGTTTCAGCTTTCGATGTTAACTCGTGGACTGGAGTGGTGTGGATTACTTGTGATGTTTTTAACAGTTGTTTGGACTCTCATTCTGACGGCACCCATTCACTGCAGAGGATCCGTTGGTGAGACAGTGATGGAATGACACATTTCCACAAATCTGATGAAGAAACAATCTCATCTACGGCTTGTATGAACTGAGGGAGCACATTTACAGCAACATTTCATTTTTTGGCTGAACTGCTCCTATAATTTCAAATCCATAATGACTAAACGCCATAAAGGTGTGAGTGAGCACCGTTATGAAATTATCATTTTATTGTTAAAAGCCAATTTTCTGAAAAACATTTGTGGATTATAAGCAGATCTAGTGGTGTCATGTAAACTAAGGTAGCTGCTGAACAGCTGTTCTTAGATCAGCACTGGATTGACCAATCAGAAGACTGAACCACAGCTGTTTCATTCACTTCTCTCTCCTTCTCTCAGGCTTTGTCTCGTTCAGGTGTGTTATTCGCTGCTTTGACTTGTATGTTGTCTCCAGAGAGAGTTTATCTCTATGTGCTATAAAGTGCTTTGTGTCACTGATCTCTTGTTATTTGTTCTTTCAGGACTGTTTCACCAGTGGGGACAGCCCCCGGTGTCCCAAGGTAGGAAAATCTGCTGTATTTATGTCACATCATTACACTGGGACTGTGTTTGGGATTAACTGTAGTCTCAAACAACGGCATTTACCTTGACATCTGCTAAACAGAAACAATTATGTTTCATGATAATAATAGATCAAGCTGTGCATGGCTCACTGCACTTTCAGAGACGTGTCTATTCATACATTTATAATGTTTTCGGTTTCAAATAAATGCTGTTCTTTTGAACTTTCTGTTCATCTGTGAATCCTGGAAAATAAAGTGCATCACAGTTTCCACAAAAATATTGAGCAGCACAGCCGTTTTGAACATTGCTAATAATCAGAAATGTTTGTTGAGCAGCAAATCAGCATATTAGAATGATTTCTGAAGGGTAATGTTGCTGAAAATTCAGCTGCGCATCACAGAAATAAATTACAGTTAAACAAATATTCACTTAAAAATCAGCTATTTGAAATTTCAATATTATTTCACAATTTTTACTGTATTTTTGAAGAAAGAAATGCAGTGTTGGTGAGCAGAAGAGACTTTCAAAAAACATTTAAAAAGCTTACAGGCCCTGAACTCCTAAACACTAGTGCATGAGATTTAAATTAGTTACAGTGTTGTTTTTGATCTGACAAATACCCAGACGTGAAACATTGTAATCCTGCACAGTTAAGCACTTTGTAACCATAATTGTGTTTCTGTGTGTTTTTCTAAAGGCCCTCCGTACGTAGAGATAATCGAGCAGCCCAAAGCACGAGGGATGCGCTTCCGCTATAAATGCGAGGGTCGATCCGCCGGCAGCATCCCGGGAGAGAAGAGCAACGACACCACAAAAACACACCCTGCCATCAAGGTGAGACGCCTGAGATCTGCTCCTAAACATAGACGCTGCCATCTGAGGCACTCCCCATGTCATCCTTCTTTGTTTCGTGCCGCGAAACACATGCTGTATCGGATACGTGACACTGCGTGGCTCTTTTCCTAGGTTCACAACTACAGCGGGGCGCTGCGAGTGCGGATCTCCTTGGTAACCAAGAACCAGCCGTACAAACCACACCCACACGAGCTGGTGGGCAAAGACTGCAAACACGGATATTATGAGGCTGATTTACAGGAGCGCCGGATACACAGGTGTGTGTGTGTGTGTGTGTGTGTGTGTGTGTTATGAGGGTTTGCCAGCAACCAGTGATGGATGAACAACACAAATCAAATACTTCAGCTCTAATAAAATATTACTCCAATATAAGTATTTACTTTAAAGTTTACTTGAGTAAAAAAACAAAATGACTTGATTGTTAACCAACCTACACTACCAGTCAAAAGTTTTTGGACAGTAAGATTTTTAATGTTTTTTAAAAAAGTCTCTTCTGCTCACCAAGCCTGCATTTATTTGATCTAAAATACGGTTATATTTTTACTAAATATTTTTACTAATAATATTTTAATATTATTATTATTATAATATATTGTATAATATTATTCTGAATATTTAAAATAGGTGAGTACATTTCTTTCAGGAATCTTTGATGAATAGAAAGATACAAAGATCAGCATTTATCTGAAATAAAAAGCTTTTGTAACATTATACACTATGCCATTCAGAAACATGGAATCATGGAAGAAATGACAGAAATTAATACTTTGATTTAGCAAGGATGTTTTAAACTGATCAAAAGTGATGATAAAGACATTTATAATGTTCTAAAAGATTTCAGATAAATGCTGTTCTTCTGAACTTTCTTTTCATTAAAGAAACTTTCTACTCAGCTGTTTTCAACATAATAATAATAATAATAATAATAATAATAAATCTTTTTAGCAGGAAATCAGCATCTTTAAATGATTTCTGAAGGATCACGTGACTGGAGTAATAATGCTAAAAATTCAGCTTTGAAATCACAGGAATAAATTACATTTTTAAACATTTTTCAAATGGAAAACAGTTCTTTTAAATAGTAAAAATATTTCAAACTGTTACTGTTTTTGCTGTACTTTGGGTTAAATGAATGCAGGCTTGGTGAGCAGAAAATACTTCTTTAAAAAAAACATTACAAATCTTACTGTTCACAATTTTTTGACTGGTAGTGTAGTTATTAAAAGTAAAGATAATGACTGATGAAACATTTATTATTTATTCTAGTTAAACTAATCATTAGTCTAAAACTAAGAAAAAAAAATTAACAATTAAAATAAAGCTGAAATAGTGTAATGTATTAGAATGACTAAGCTAAACCTGAAATAAAAATAAATTAAACATTATCTAAATAGTAAGAATATTAAAAAAGAGAAATTAATATCAATGATAAAAGCACAAAATAAAATTAAGAAAACTTAAAGTAACATTAAAAAGAAATCAAAAAACACTCTAATAATAAAGATTAGTTTAGACATTTTATGTATTGATCTCTGAATAATCAAGCTTTTTTTGTTATCACCAAAACTTATGCAACATCAAACTGATCAAATTGAACTTCGTTATACTAAAATAATACTAAATGTATAATAGAAGTGTACAAACAATTGTAACCCTGGAGCACAAAACCAGTGTTAAGTATCACGGCTATATTTGTAGCAATAGCCAACAATACATTGTATGGGTCAAAATGATCAATTTTTCTTTTATGCCAAAAATCATTAGGATATTAAGTAACGATCATGTTCCATGAAGATATTTTGTAAATTTCTAATTTTTGATTAGTAATATGCATTGCTAAGAACTTCATAACAAATAGATGTTTCTTAGCCACATATTATCCTATCTTAACATATATCAATGGAAAGCTTATTCTGACTGGTTTTGTGTTTTTATACGTGGCTACAGATAGTAAAAAAACGAAACCGAAAACAAAACACATCATTCAGACGTCACATGGCGTAAAATGCATTAACGTGTTAAGAGGAATGTTATGAAAACATATTAGTTTTATATCATTTGGAGCTGCAGCAGTAGGGAAGACATTATGGTCATTGATTCGTGTTACTTCACCTAAAATCACTATTTCAAACATGCACACCTGACAATAATGACCTAAATATGACTTCATATTTTTGTATATGACTTCATTTCTGTGCCTTTCAAGCTCTGACATCCCAGTTCGTAGCAGATTTTGAGTGAATCAGTTGGTACTTGAACAGTTTGATTCACAAATGAATCGTTCAGTGTGATTTGTGAACTCATTCAACAGGTTCGTTCTAAAGAATCAAACATCGGTCAAAATAAGATGTTTTTGTGAATGCAGTGGAGTAAAAAGTAGTGAAGAAAAGGTTTCCCAAATAAAAGTACTGTGATCATGTACTGACTCTTGACAGCAACTGATTTAAATTCATTCAAACTCTATTGAAGCGACATGAAAATTAGCAGATGAGAGATGAGATTTTGCTGCTTTGGTCTCTGTCAATCTCTCGTATGTATGTGTGTGTGTGTTATTTTTGGTCAGTACTAAATTTAGCATCTGGCCCTCGGAAACATCACATCACAGTCGTTGCTTCCTGTTTGGGCTCACAGATGCGCGTTCGTGGGAAGCTCCATCTTGTGGCCGAAAGCCGTTCGTTTCCAGACTTCAGCGCTGCCTCTGCTTTGATCCGTTTGCCGAACGCTCTGCCGACTCATTTCTCTCTTTCAGTTTCCAGAATCTGGGTATTCAGTGCGTTAAGAAGAAGGATGTGGGAGATGCAGTTTCCTGTCGCCTGCAAACGCAGAACAACCCCTTTAATAGTAAGAGAAACACACACGACCGGACAGGCAGGCGGTTTGTGGAAACCGTGATTCATTTTATTTTTCAGGATTCACAGATCAATAGAAAGTTTAAAAGAGCAGCGTTTATTTGAAACGCAAATCTTTTGGAACTTTATAAATGTCTTTGCTGTTAGTTTTTAAAGAGTCCCTGATGAACGAAAGCTATGATTTCTTTTTGAACCCAACCTTTTCAGTAGTAGTGGATGATGGTTTACACAGAAATATTGAGCAGCACAACTGTTTTTGACATCGATAATAATACGAAAGGTTAGTTGAGCAGCAAATCAGCATATTCGAATGATTTCTGAAGGATCATGTGACACTGAAGACTGGAGTAATGATGCTGAAAATTCAGCTGCGCATCACAGAAATAAATTACATTTTAACACATATTTACACAGAAAGCAGCTGTTTTAAATTATAATAATATGTCAATTTTTACTGTATTTTTGATTAAATAAATGCAGTCTTGGTGAGCAGAAGAGACTTCTTATTATTATAGCAATTATTTCAAGCTTTGGAACACTAGTGTATTTATGTATTTTTAATGTATTTTAAAAATTTTAAATGATGTTTTTGGTATAAGTTACATAATATGTTTGCACAATGAATGAAGCTCATTGTATATTTATAACTCATATGATCTTTAAACAGAGCTTAACTTTAAGCGTCTATCTAATCATGTTTTATCAGTTTGTTATGCATGAATATTAATCTCGGTGATTCAATGTCTGTGTGTCTGTGTGTGTGATTGCAGTTCCTGAACCCAAGATCTGGGAGGAAGAGTACGACCTGAACGCGGTGCGCCTGTGTTTCCAGGTGTCCATCACGCTGCCCAGTGGAGATCTGTATCCTCTGGAGCCCGTCGTGTCTCAGCCCATCTACGATAACCGTGAGTCACGCCGCCGAACACGCGCCTGAACGTTCAACACGCGTGACCGTGACCGTTCTATCCGTATCTCTCTCGTCCTCAGGAGCTCCGAACACAGCCGAGCTCAAGATCTGCCGCGTCAACAGAAACTCCGGCAGCTGTCGAGGAGGAGACGAGATCTTTCTGCTGTGTGATAAAGTGCAGAAAGGTGTGTGTGTGTGTGTGTGTGTGTATGTGTCAAGCTCAGAATACACATAAACCACAAGCCAGTGTGAATTTACTGTCATTGAGATACTGCTATCGTTTTATTTGTGTTGAGTTCGTTTTTACTTTTATATTTTGTTTTCAAATTTATAGAAAATTTGTTGTTTTTGCCATTTTTATTAGTTTTCTAAAATGTGTCTATATAGCTACATCAGTTTTGTAGAAAATGTATGAAATTGTTATAAATTATTAGAAAAATGAGAGCAATGCCTTGGCAGTTAGCTAAAACAAAAGTAAGTTTTACTAAAGTATTTTTTATATTTTGGGTTTTCATTTTGATTGTTTTTAGTGATTCTGTGTTTTTTTTTTTTTTGTTTTTTTGTTGTTAGTTTTAATATAAAACGAGGTAAGAAACGATGATTTGTCAACTAGTTAAAATCTATTAACAATTATTCTCCACACACCTGACGGCAATCAGTAGGTGCGTAAAAAAAACAAAGACCAAAAAGGACAAAACTGACCAGCAAAAACAAATCCTGCACACTACCACACTATGCAAAAAATATTAAAAATGTTTATTACAAATTCAACCATCGTGGACATGATGTCTTTTTAAAATGTACTTGAATTAGTAATTACATGTTTGAAGATACCTGATGAAGGTCATAGGTCATGCGACCGAAATGTCATAAATAAACATTTTTGATACTTTTTGTGTAGTTTGGTAGTGTGTGGGATTTTTTTTTTTTTTGCTGGTCAACTAGTTGATATAAAATACTTTTTTTTTTTTTCTTTTTTTTTTCACTTAATTTATTTAATTTCAAGGAACAGCTTATTTTTATTTTTATTTTAGTTTTCCAGTAAAATGTTACTTTTTCTAGAGAAATATCTAAACTACATATTTAAAACAAGTTTAATTTACTTTAGAACCCAAATTATGTAAAGAAAGTATTTTATAGACTATTCATAAAAGACTAACCCTAACCCTAACTGTACTTCAAAAAAAAATTGTGGTATAAGAAAAATAAAATTATTTCAAAATGTCTTCTGTGGGGGAAAAAAATAAATAGATAAATAGATTTTGTTTTAAGGTTTTTAAGGTACTTTTCAAGATGAATCCTGATAATGCAGCATGTAGAAATATGACTGATCTGATGGTTGTCGGTCAGATACTCAAAAACAGCCCAGTGTTATTTATGTTTTTTTTTTTTTTTTAATTTATCTGTATAGCTCTTTAAAAATGTTATTACAGTTACTTATTTTAGTACTTAAACTAAAAGAAAATGCGTATTGATTAGTAACTAGCTGAAATAAATACATTATCATTATTTTTGTGTTTGTTTTATTTCAGTAAATGTTTATTTTTAAGTAATAAAAATAATAGTTGTTTTTTTTTTAATGGTTCTAGTTTTAATTTTAATTTTAGCTAATGATAATAACCCGGATAGTAACCTCTTCTCTCTGCCTCTCCTCTAGACTTTTTTAAATGTTTGTTTTATTTCAGGAAATGTTAATTTGTTTAATAAAAATGTTTTTTTTAATGGTTTTACTTTTAATTTTGGTTAATGATAATACCATTAATGTGTTCTCTCTCTCTCTCCTCCAGAGGACATTGAGGTGCGTTTCTTCCAGGACTCGTGGGAGAGCAAGGGCTCGTTCTCTCAGGCCGACGTTCACCGGCAGGTGGCCATCGTGTTTCGCACGCCGCCGTACCGCGACACCAACCTGACGGAGCCGGTGCGTGTGAAAATGCAGCTGCGCAGACCGTCTGACCGCGAGGTCAGCGAGCCCATGGACTTCCAGTACCTGCCGTCCGACCCGGGTGAGAAGGTTACTGGGTTACTAGCGTTCGTTCTGCATATTCTGATTGACAGTTACGTTCTCACCCAGGATCATTTACTTCCTCTCATGCTGTTGGTTTGTTCTTTCTGTCTTTATTGTGTGTTAAATGAGCAGATGAGCACAGGCTGATGGAGAAGCGCAAGAGAACAGAAGGGATGCTGCAGAACCTCAAACTGAACAGCATCATCACAGGTGTGTGTGTGGATCGACTCAATCAGAGCATTTACTGCCATTTCAGGTCATTTTAGCTTGTTATCAAATAATTAATACATGTGTTTCGTGTGCAGGATCCTCCATGCCTGCAGACAGACGGCCGTTTAGTACTGCTAAACGAACACTAGGCATGACTAAACCCCCAGTGCCCAGCAGCATCCCAGCAGGTAACTAGTTATCCAGATTTAAACTGATTAATGTGGAGGATTAGGAGTTAAAGGGATAGTTCAGCCAGAAATAAAGAGTTGCTGAAAATGTGCTCACCCTCAGTTCATCTGAGATGTTGATGAGTTTGTTTGTTCATCAGATTTGTGTAAATGTGTCATTCCATTGTCTCATCAGTCTGCAGTGAATGGGTGCCGTCAGAATGAGAGTCCAGACAGCTGATTAAAAACATCACAGTAGTCCACAAGTAATCCACACCACTCCAGTCCATCAGTTCACATCTTGAGAAGACAAAAAAATGAAACAAATCTATCATTAAGACGTTTTTAACTAAAATACAAGTCCATAATAATGCAAAAAAATGGTCTGGTTTAAATCAGGACAGAAATCTGCACAGATCAAGCAGCGTTTACAAGCCAAAACAGCTGTAAAAACACATGTGGCTGGATTTTGATGTGAGAGACAACAGGAGATGGACTTTTTCACTGGGGGAAGCGTCATTATAAATGATGGACTTGTATTTTAGTTAAAACACCTTTTATCAGCTGTTTGGACTCTCATTCTGACGGCACCCATTCACTGCAGAGGATCCATTAGTGAGACGGTGATGGAATGACACATTTCTACAAATCTGATGGACTGAGGGTGAGCACATTTTCATTTTAGGTGGAACTATTCCTTTAACATGTTGTTTTTTTTTTCTGAAAAGCACTATACTAATAAATTGAGTGGACTCGTTGAAGAGCTGTGTTATTTTAAGCAGCGTGGTGTAATGTTAATGACACAGAAAATAATTTCCACCCTGTCAGTTGGTTAAAAGGTTTGATGGTTTAAAAGCAGTTGTGTGTAGCCTGTATGTTTGTCAAAGTGACTTACAAAATAAAATCCACTTTTGAGCTGTAAAATCATCCCTACTAGGGTTGTGACGAGATCCGACTGGTCTTGAGAATGTGACAATATCCCAGGGTTCCCACGAGTCCTTGAAATCTTTTTTTTTTAATTTCCATATTATTCCCTCCGGTCCGCTAATGTGTTATTTCACCAACATTTCATGGCTTATGCATGCCAGCTTGCTTGATTTACGTTAGTTACGTGCATTTACGTGTTACCAGCGCGTGAAACTGCTATGACAGTACCTCAACATTTTACAGAGACACTGTGAAATATTGCAAAAATGGGCTGTGAAGTTTGAATAAAATGCTTTTTTGCATAGTTGTGTTTGACACTTGAAAATTGTAACAATTTCAAATTGTATCTTACTAGGTGACACGATGTAACCATGCTCTCGCTTGAAATGTGTCTCCACATTAAGTCCTTGAATTTGAGGGTATTGGACCTGGAAAATCCTTGAAAGGTCCTTGAATTTGAAGTTAACCAAGGTGTGAGAACCCTGATATCCTCGCAAAACATTTTGCAGTGTTTACATTAGAGCTGCATGATTAATTGTCTCGACTCAAACACCCAAGATTCTCAATTTATCCAGAATTGTGAAGCTCTAGTTTACGTTATTTATTACTGCATATAATTCATTCAAATAGAACAAGTTGATTGCAAAACGCGCCTACATTTTTTGCATCTTGTGTTTTTCAGTTGAATAAAATACACATTTTCCCTGTATTTTTCAACATTGAGATTTCTTTATAAAAAGTCTAAAAATCTCATCTCGTCTCGATCTTTGTGAATACTTAAACTACTGGTTAAAAGTTTGAAATAATTAGTTTTTTTAAAATGCTTTGAAAAAAGCCTCTTCTGCTCACCAAGGTTGCATTTAATTGATTAAAAATACAGTAAAAACAGTAACGTTGTGAAATATTATTACAATTTTAAACAGCTGTTTTCTGTGTGAATATCTGTTAAACTGTAATTGATTTCTGTGATGCGCAGCTGAATTTTCAGCATCATTACTCCAGTCTTCAGTGTCACATGATCCTTCAGAAATCATTCTAATATGCTGATTTGCTGCTCAACAAACATTTCTGATTATTATCAACCAACATTTTTGTGGAAACCATTATACACATTGTTTTTCAGGATTCAAAGATAAATAGAAAGCATTTATTTGAAATAGAAATCTTTTGAAACATTATAAACATCTTTTAGTGGCACTTGTGTCCAGACTCGGTCACGTCTGTTTCTTCCACATATGCAGAAGTACATATTTTTTCTGTCTGTTTCAGCGGCGTCGGCGTCTGCAGGTGTGTCAGTGAAGCCGCAGACGTCCTCGTTCTTTCCTCCCGGTCCGGGTCAGCTGTTCACTCCGCCCGCTCAGGCTTCACGCAAACCGGAGCCGCCCACCTCCACCGGCGAAGCGTGGAAGTTCTTCCAGAGTTTGACGGTAGACCCTCAGCCCAAAGCGGCTCCGGCAAACACCTTCACGAGTCATAGCACGGCTCCGGCCGGCCTCGCGCAGGACTTCTCCACCGTCAACCTGTCCGACCTGAACGACTTCACGCTAACCAACTTCATCACGTCGGATCAGATGAGCGCGCCGGTCACCGCAGAACCCGTCCAGAGCACCGCCGCCGCCGCCACTGCCACCGTTTCCCAAGAGGTTCATAACATGTTCGCCGCCGGACCGTTCAGAGTCGACGGCGACGACGAGCTTCCCGAGTTTCCCAGCTTCTCGGAAGTGCAAGGCTCCGACGTCGACAACATCAACATCGAAGATTTCCAAGCCCTGCTGGTTCAGAGCGGCCTTCCCGGCGAAGCGGGACTCGGCATGGGGAAGCCGGCGTGTCACGGCTCTGCGGCGAGCGACGCGCAGGAGCCGGCGGCCGATCACGCGGGGAACGGCTCCACGTGGATGTCCTTCCCCCCCAGCATCGCCAGCCTCATACACAACGAGAGCATGATGGAGAACACGGCTCCTCCGGCTCCCGCCGCCACCGACCTCGATGACCTGGAGGTGCTGAACTCCATCGACGACGACCGCTTCATGTCCATCTTCACCAGCAGCAACCAGGTCGGCTTCTTATCCGGACACCCGACCTAGAACACGCCACGGAGGTGAAAGAATGATTTGTTTGAAGATCCTGGTGCCTAAATGTATTTAAACTCAGTGCTGTTTTCAAACCCCATATATATGAGATTAATCCAGACTGTAACAGCTTTAGCGGGTGGCGGTTTTCATCAGATGTGCGTCTCGTGTACAGTGTTTATCTCATCACATATCTTACCTTGTGCGCTAGGAGTAGGTTCACCAGTTAAACCAGATTTCAAATGAATAAACTGTCTCTGAAAACACACATAGTGGCTGATTGACCAGCTCAGCCAATCACTGCACAGCCTCATCAACCAATGACTGCTGAGAACATTTTTAGTGCTTACAGAGAAACAATAATAATAATAATAATAATAATAATAATACAGTTTATTAATTCACTTTTAAAGGAATATCGCATACCGAATATTTTTTCGTTATTATGTTTTGTGTCATTTAAACAGTAAACCTCCCGTGTGCAGCCAAAAAAATGAAAGCAATTGTAACATTTTCAATTGATAATCTGTTTAATCTTTTAAAATGTAATCAAATTAAGGTATAAAATATTAAAAAAATGTTGATGAATGTTTGTAATACAAAAATGAATGTTTTGTATTAAAAAATTGGAAAAAAAGGAAAAAAATGATTTTCTGCAAAATGAATAATTGTAACTGTAATGTAAAATTAACAAATGAATTAATTTAGCTGTTAAAATGTTTTATGAATTCAATTAATTAGACATGTTTTTGAAGTTTAATTAAATCATTAAAATGTGCTCAAAAAATAAAACTAAATTTGTTAAAATTAAAACCAGGGCCCAAAAATGTGGTGGTGTTTTTTTTTTTTAGTTTTTTTTTTTTTTAACTTTTCATAAATTGCGGCTTATAAAAATTCAATAAATCAGACATGCTTTTTAATTACTACTTTTATACTTTTATTAAAACTAAAATTGCATTGAACCAGTAAAATAGAACAGAAACGTGAAAACAGAAACACATGAAATACAAATCAAACCAATCCATGGGGCCCTAAAAGTGCCATTGTCATGTTGATAAATGTTTGGTAAATTGTTTGTAAAACTTTCATGATGATTTTAATTAATTAATTTTAATTAATTAAGTTTTTTAATTACTAACCATTTAATGAAACCATTAATAAAGGATCCAGAAAAATTCAAAAAATGCTATTAATGCCAAAATAAAACAGAAAACAAAACCTGTTTGATAGTTTATATTGGTTAGAAATTGAAGCTGTTTAAATGTGCAGGATTAGCCCTGAATCCCCATGAGCACTAGTAAGTGGTCATGTTTATCTAGTGCTGGTCTAGATATCCAGTCTCTCTGAATGTTTCTCGGGTTCTTGAGGCGTCATCCACATTCTCTGTTGTTGTTTGTTGTTTATTCTGGTGGTCCATTACTCACTTTAGGCATGGGTTCATCTGACAATATCTGGCAATTTGTGCCAAAACTAGCACTGACAGCTGCGCTCCGCCTTCACATGCTTGCAAAAGGGAAGCGTGCAACTGAAAGGACTTGTAAATAACCATAAACTATCTGACCTGATGAGGAACAACTTGTATGTCAATGACAATGGTAACCAAGTTAGTACTTCAGTAAACCCACTGCTGCAGCTTTAATGCAATAATCCTTCATTATGTTCTGTAGTATTTGTAGGCAATCATGTTACTGCAAGCACGTTTGACGTTCGTTATGCATCACAAACGTTAATTGCTCAACTTGCATGGAAAGAGAGACGGAGGCGATCGTTTGTTTTGTGGCCTTACTGCAGTTAAACCTCCTTTTCTGACACGATTCGAGTGTTGTACAAATGAAATATGCTTTTGTACTATTATTTGAGCTGTAATAAATGCGTTTGTATCTTTTAATTCAGACTTTTTCATATTTTTGAGTTTATATTTTACATCTCAGTTTACATCTTACAATTGACTTTTCTTGTGATTTTGAGTTTATATAACACAATTCTTTTTTTCTCAATTTAGATTTTTTTTCTTGTACTTTTTGAATTTACATTTTTGATTTTTAGATGTAAATTTTTAGTTTACATCTCACAATTCAGATTTTTTTTTTTCTTGTAATTCAGATTATTTTCTTGTAATTCTAAGTTTACATCTCACAATTCTGATTTATTTCTTGTAATCCAGTTTTTTCATTATTCTGATTTTACGTCTCACAATTTATTTTTCTTGTAATTCAGATTTTTTTTTTTCTTGTAATTCTGAGATTTTCTTTTTATTCTGAGTTTACATCTCGCAATTCAGATTTTTTCTTGTAATTCTGAGTTTACATCTCACAATTCATATTTTTTTCTTGAAATTTAAATTATTTTTTGTAATTCTAAGGTTACATCTCACAATTCTGGTTATTCTGATTTTACGTCTCAATTTATTTTTCTTGTAATTCAGATTTTTTTTTCTTGTAATTCTGAGATTTTCTTTTTATTCTGATTTTACATCTCGCAATTCAGATTTTTTCTTGTAATTTAGATTATTTTCTTGAAATTTTAAATTTACATCTCACAATTCTGATTATTTTTTTGTAATTCGGTTTTTCCTTGTTATTCTGATTTTACGTCTCTCAATTTATTTTTCTTGTAATTCTGAATTTTTTTCTTGTAATTCTGAGATTTTCTTTTTATTCTGAGTTTACATCTCGCAATTCAGATTTTTTCTTGTAATTCTGAGTTTACATCTCACAATTCATTTTTTTTTTTTTGAAATTTAAATTATTTTTTGTAATTCTAAGGTTACATCTCACAATTCTGGTTATTCTGATTTTACATCTCTCAATTTATTTTTCTTGTAATTCAGATTTTTTTTCTTGTAATTCAGATTTTTATTCTTGTTCTGATTTTACGTCTCACAACTGATTTTTTTTTTTTTTTTTAATTCTGATTTTTTTCTTGTAATTTAAATCTTGTAATTCTGAGCTTTCTGATTTTTTTTCTTGTAATTCTGACATTATATCTCGCAATTCAGAATTTTTCTTGTAATTCAGATTTTTTCTTGTAATTCTGAGTTTACATCTCACAATTCAGATTTTTTTCTTGTAATTCAATTTTTTTCCTTGTAATTCTGAGTTTTTCTTGTTATTCTGAGATTACATCTTGCAGTTCTGATTTTTTTTCTTGTAATTCATTTTTTTCCACGCAATTCAGATTTCTTTCCTATAATTTTGTTTACATCTTGCAATTTGATTTTTTTTTTTTTCCTCATAATTCTCAGTTTACATCCAACAAATCTTTTTTGTGTAACTGTGTTGTGCGCAAAAGAAATATGCTTTTGTATTGTTATTTGAGGTGTAATGAATGTGAATAGCTGCTTTATTTCCACAGAGAAACACCGTTTGAACTGTCCCAGATTTATTTGGCAAAAAGAACGAATGAACAAAACCAACCTTGTTAAATGTAAAAGATGTTTTAAAAGAATAACTCAAATATCTCCAAGCCCTTCAACATTTCGGCTGTATTTACACACGACGGCATGCAGTTTCTGCGTCATCGATTGACATCATTAATGAAATAGAACGATTCTACAAGACAAATCTCCTCCAAAAGTGCCTCGTGGGAGTTACAAACGAAAACGAAAACAAACAAGAGTTCAGGAACCGGAGGAGCTTCACGTGACCTCCTGATTGGTGACCTTGTTGATGATGTGCGAGCGGCGAGGAACGCTCTCCAGGTCGAACATGCTCTCGTAGATGGTGGGGCAGATCTTCCAGCGGTTGTTCCGGTAGATTCCCAGGTACGTGTAGACGTCGGGTTTGTAGTACAGGACGCATTTGACGCCGGCGGCCCGGATGGTGGCGTCCAGCCGCATCACCTGCTCCTCGTCCGTGAAGTTCTGGTTGTACACGCAGATGACGTGTCTGGAGTCGGAGCGCGGGTCTCGGGGACTCACTTTGGCCGTGACGATCTTCCCGTCGAGCGCGGCTTTGGCGATGCACTCCCAAGCGCGGTCCACCTTGAAGCCCGTGTCCAGGTGCATCAGCCACTTCCCGTGCAGCACGTTGTGATTGAGCGCCAGCTCCTTGATGGTGCCGAAGGTGACGCTGCGCCCGCTGTCCAGCAGCGTCTCCCAGCTGTCCTGGAGCCCCTCCACGTCCGACGCGTCCGCCCAGTACTGCGGCCCGCGTACGGCGATCCAGCCCACCGGCCCGCCGCCGTCCTCGCCGTCCCCGTAGCGGCTGACCTGCGAGGGCCTGTTGGACGCCAGCCAGCTGCTGAATTCGGCTCGGGGCGTCTTGCGGGCGTCGAAGACGATCCAGGGGTCCATGTCGGCGGCCATGGCCTCGGCGGCGTAGTCCTCCGCGGAGAGATGCTCGCCCTGCCCCGCGGCCTCGTCCTCCGCCATAGCGACCCGCGTGAGAGACAAGCTGCTGGTGAGGACAAACACGCACGTGAGGGACATGAGACGTCTGAGGAGCTCAACAAAAGCCGTCTGTCCGATCACACGGCCGATGATGAGATTATCAAGTGCTTTCTGCCACAAAATGGAAATACATAATCACACCTTTCTTTCCTTAGAATTCTTATCTTAGAAGTACATTTATATTTCACAATTTTTACCTTTTCTCTCAACTGAAAATGTATTTGACAAATCTGACTTTTTTCCTCATGAGTTGACAATTTCGACTTTTTTCTTGCAATCACAAATTTTTCTCTTACAATTTAATTTTTTTTTCACAATTGAGTTTTATCTCAGAATTCTTGAGTTTCTAAATGTTTCTCCAAATTTTGACTTTCTCCTCTCAACTGAGTGTTTATCTCAAAATTCAGACTTTTTCCTCAGTTGCAGATGTCTTATATTTCAAGACTGACTTTTTTTCCCTAAAATTACGAGTTTATATCTCAAATCTGATTTTTGCCCTGAGCTCTGAGTTGACATCTTGTCATTGTTTTTTGTTTCCATCTGATAATAAGAAAGGTAATTGAGACTTTTCATCTCACAATTCTTTGTTTTTATTTCACAGTTCTGACTCTTCTCAGAACCGCGAATACGAACTTGCAGTTGCGAGAAAAGTGAGAAAACGCAGTCAGATTTGTGAGATAAACAGTCGCAGCTGTGTTTTTCTATTGTTTGATTCGGCGCCGGAAGCAGCTCTCACAGCTTTACTGTCTGTTCGTCTGTCAGTGTTTTTATCATCGGCGCTTCACTGATGCGCTGCGCCATACAAAACCACATATTTCATCACACACTTAAGTACCGTCATTTTAATATGTTCATCGTCGTATTAAAAGTGTAAAATTCTCACTCTGCTGTGTGTTTTTCTAGCAAAACTCTGCTGAGTCACTGCGGCTCTCACCCGCTTTCCGCCTCAACACTTCCGGTTTCCGCTGCTGCTGCTTCTTCTTCTGCTCTCGGTTGTTATTTTCTGTTGTTCTTTTCCGCCACCTCCTGTGATGGAGTGTGAAGCGCTGGTGTTTATGGAAAATAAAACCAATAATAATAATAAAAATAGCATCTTATCTATGTATCTTTGTCTACATACTATTATAAAAATGTGTTTTTGTTTTAAGTAGTTTCGGTTTCCGACTTTGTAACTTTATTTAAACACCCGGAAGCACAAAAAGCACCGTAAAGCAGCGAGAAATCGTGCAGCCAGAAATCACGCAAAAAATCCACCGTAAAATCTCACGGACTCACGGACGGCGAACAATGATGGCGCTTTAATCGCTTTAGCGACGGATCTGCGGGAATCCAACGAGTTTATCCTTCATATTCATTGAGTTTGACAACAGACTGTGACGGAACCGAGCGAGAGCCGCTGCTGCCGGTCCGTTTGTGCGCCGAGATGCCGAGCAAAAAGAAGAAATACAACGCCAGATTCCCTCCGGTGAGACTCCACACACGCGCATCACGCACACGCCCGAGCAAACACACACTTAGAGGCCTTTAATGAAGGTTTTGCGCTTTAAAAGAACAGACACGAGAGAAGTTATTGAGAGAAACGCGCGTTCAGTCAGTCAGTCAGTCAGTCAGGTTAGTGAGTTAGCCGCTAGCTCGCTAAAACGAGTGTGTTTGCGATTAATCTGCTTTAATCGGGTTTAATCTGAAACAGTCTATCAGTCTGTGACGTGAGGGAGTATATTCGATCGTATTTACGCAAAAATAGTCTTTCAGTGAGGTTTGGCGTAACAACTTGAGCATCAAGGGGGTTAGCATGAATGCTAGCTAACCTCCCTCTTTCTCTTTCTGTGTTGTGCTGTTGATCCTGATGTGTTTAACAGGATTTGAAGATGTTCAGGCCGTAATTCGTGCGAAAGCACAAGTGCTGTAAGAACAGATCCGTCCAGCAGCTGATCCGGTTTACGCTGCGTTCACACTGGAGTCATGCAGACTGACTCCAGATTGTTTTGTTGTTGTTGATTTGTGTTTGTATGTCAGATACAGTCAGACATGTGCTTGTGTTGACATCTGGATGGAGACAGACTCTCACACACATTTGCACATCACGCATGACTGATCTCTGGCTTACGTGTTTCACTTTTAATATAGAGCTGACGTTTCCCTCCTGCATGCCGGTGAATGTCTGAAGGGTCTTTGTTTCGTTTTCAGGCCAGGATTAAGAAGATCATGCAGACGGATGAAGAAATCGGCAAAGTCGCCGCCGCAGTTCCTGTCATCATCTGTATCCTTTGACCGTCACAGTTATGTCTGTAGTGCTGAATAAAATACAGACTGTTTCTAAGCAGCTTCTTGTTAATGAATAGTTCAGCTGAAAATGAAAATGTCCTCACCCTCAGGCCAGCCCAGATGTAAATGAGTTTGTTTCTTCATGTTTGTGTCATTTGAATCACTGTCTCACCAATGGATCCTCTGCAGTGAATGGGTGCCGTCAGAATGAGAGTCCAGACAGCTGATAAAAACATCACAATAACCCACAAGTAATCCACACCTCTCCAGTCCATCAGTTCACATCTCGAGAAGACAAAAGCTGAAACAAATGCATCAAGACATTTTTAACTAAAACACGAGTCTATAATAACACTTCCTCCAGTGGAAAAAGTCCATCTGCTGTTGTCTCTCACATCAAAATGCAGCCACATATTTGTTTAGAGCTGTTTTGGACTGTTTTGACCTGTAATCGGTGCACATTTGTCTCCTGATTCAGAGCAGACACGCTAAAAATGTCGGTTAAATGCATGAATGTAAATGTGTTGTTGTCTCATCATATCTGCTCTTTCCTTGACTGTGATTTGAGCTCGTGCTCTTGAGCTCTTCCTGGAGTCTCTCCTGACGAAAGCGTGTCACGTCACACAGTCGCGCAACGCCAAAACCATGACCATGTCACACCTGTGAGTCACGGCCGTCACGTGTCATTCCAGCAGCTCCTTGGTCCGTTTCCTCATGTGCGTGCCTGTGTGTGTTTGCAGAAAGCAGTGCATCGAGCTGGAGCAGCAGTTTGATTTCCTGAAGGATCTGGTGGCGGCGGTGGCGCCCGACATCCAGGGCGAGGGTGAGGAGAACCACACGGAGGGCGAGAAGATCCCGCGCAGGTCAGATACGCCGTCTGTGAGTTCTGAAACGCGCGTGTGTGGTGTCACAGCTGAAGTGTGTCGTGTTGTGTGTTTCAGAGGTCGTAAGCCGGGCTCAGGACGCAAGAACGGCGGCGCCGGAGCCAAAGGCAAAGACAAGAAACTCTCAGGCACCGAATCAGAGCAAGAGGTAAATTGAATGCATCCTACAATGCCATCTTTACCTTGACTCATTAATACTCAAAATTAGACATGAAACTGGCTTAAAAATGCTAAAATAATCTACTCTATTCCCAAGAATCATGTTTTTAATCATCTGAAACATGCTGTGATTTATATTCCAAAGCAACTTGTAATGCAGTTAACATCAAGCATGCAAAACCTACTCAAAGCATTTGCAGCAAAAAGTTTTGAAGGAAATTCATGTGGCCTCTGAAAATCAGAGGAATGATGTAATGTGAGTTGGTGCATTCACGCGTGTATTGTTTTGTGTTCAGGATGATTCAGAGGACAGCGAGACAGATGGAGAGGAGGACGAGGACACGTCTCACACCAGCACAAACACACAGCCTGCAGCTCTCTTCCACAGGTACAGATCAAACCACCACAACCACCTGAGACTCATGTGACCAGCGGTATCCCTTTGTCTTTAAAGAAGTCCACTTCCAGAACAACAATTCGCAGATAATGTACTCACCGCCTTGTCATCCAAGATGTTCATGTCTTTCTTTCTTCAGTCGTAAAGAAGTTGTTTTTTGAGGAAAACATTTCAGCATTTTTCTCCATATAATGGACTGATATGCTGCCCTGATTTTGGATTTCTAAAATGCAGTTTAAATGCAGCTTCAAACAATCACAAATGCAGGATTTTTTAAATCTATGAATTTTTCGTTTCACTAGATAAGACTCTTCTTCCTCGGCTGGGATCGTTTACAACCGCATTTGTGATCGTTTGAAGCCGCATTTAAACTGTATTTTGTAAGTTCAAAATCAGGGCACCATATCAGTCCATTATATGGAGAAAAATGCTGAAACGTTTCCCTCAAAAAACATAATTTCTTTACGACTGAAGAAAGAAAGACACGAACATCTTGGATGACAAGGGGGTGAGTACATTACCTGTAAATTGTTGTTCCGGAAGTGGACTTCTCCTTTAACTGTGCGTAGTATGCTCATCCAATCAGAACTTTGTATCAGTGATTCCAAAATACATTTAAGGCTTATGTATTTGAGTTGCATATTAAATTTTCATGCTTCTGGATTGCATGGTTTTAAAATGAGCAAAATGGTCAACTAATGTGATCATATTTGTTAATTATACAGAAATGAAATGGGTCAGATTTCTGCACTAAAAATTTTTTCCCATCTTTAGCATTCAGATACATCTGAATCTTACTCGGTTACAGTATAAACATTGTTCAAAATATGACCAGTGTTATTTTAGTCTCACTGAGATACTGTTGTAGGTTATTTTTTATTATTATTATTATTATTATTATTTTTGAAGTTTTGAATAGGTTTTTATTTTGTTCTGTTTTGTAGGGCTGTGAGTCGATTCCAAAAAGAATCAATTCCTCAGTTCTGAGGTGTTGGGAATCGAGAGTCAATTCCAAAGTTTGGAATCGATCCCATCAAGGGGAATCGACTCTCCACTCACAGCCGTTTTCAGTTTAACAAATCTTGTCTGTGGGCGCCTCTCAAACGAAAGGCTGCATCATCTGAAGGCTGCATATCTCAGCTGTTGTCATTAAACGTCACTGAACATCGATTCACGAAAATAAACTGAATGAAAAGAGTTTCTGAGGATGCAGCCTTTCTCGATAATAGTGATTAGAAGTCTGATTCATTTCCCTTAAAAGGTTCTTTTGGATCATTTTATTGAACCAGTTAAAAAACGATTTAAAAGTTATTTTACAGTGAAACAGCCTTACATTGTCCACAGTTTTAAGCGATGCACGACAGAATAGATCATGATGTGATCGAGGGTCTTGACTCTATTTCCATCTTAAATTAAAATGCTATTTCTAACCTTTCTATCAGCCATTGATGATTCTGAAAGAAAACGCAGAGAGCACAGATCAGTGGCCGAGAGCGCATCCGATTCGACAGATAAACTACTAGCTCTTAACAGAACAGTGTTGTTGTTCTGGTTATTTTGTTTCAGTGTACAGTTTGTTAATTTTGTGCAACGCATACCATTGAAGTAAACATCATTCAGCTGAACTGTGCCTTGTTCCATTCATTCAATAAACGCATGTCCACTGTTGCATTGTGGGCTATGACTAAATTCATGTGCAATGCAGAAAACATTACAATTTAAATACAGAAATGTGTCATCATTTTTACAATTAAAGCTTCATATTATGATTAGGCTACTTTCTAAGACCTTTATATCCTACAGTCATGGTGAAATTAGGTTCCTCCAATCTATAAAAAACAAGAATCGAAAACAGCAGTGAGGAATCGATTCCAGAACCAGAAATCAGAATTGGACTCAATTCCGAAATTTTCCGAATCGAACCGCCCTAGCGTTTTGTCATTTTTATTAGTTGTTTAAATAAGTATAGTTCTTGTTTTAATGTAGTTTTAGTTATTTTTCAAGTTAAACTAAAGGAAAAGTTGTGTTGGCAAGTAGCTGAAATAAAGTGTTTATATAATGTTTATTTTATTAACATTTATTTCAAGTAACAAAGTTTTAGTTAACTCTGTTAACTCTGTTCAGGCAGTATTCAGTTTGTTAATGTATGAGAATGAAACCAATTGGATTTATTGCTAAATGTATAAAGCTGGTTAATGTGTAATTAAAACACATTCAGTTCATTAGCACTATTCCAGAAGTCTGACCTGTTTTATTCATGTATGACTGACAAATATGATCACATTGTTTGTTTACAGTCATTCATATTGTCACAGAAATAATGGGATGAAAGTTTGTAGTTCAGATATAGATATTGATGGTAGTGATCAAAATAGGGCAAATCAAAAGTTTTCTGGAGCTTCAAATGACCTTTGTGTCAATGGCACCTAGATGGTGAAAAGTGACTGTTAAAAAATGTTTGTCATTGAATCATTCATTCAGGAGATTTGTACAGAAACGCTGTTTCTTCCAGAAATGAGAAGTTTATGTATTGAAGTGTAAATGAAGTTTAGTATGTATGAGTGAGTCATTGAATCAGTTATTCAAAAATATATATATATATATATATATATATATATATATGTGTGTATATATGTGTGTGTGTGTATGTATATATGTATGTATAAGTAATCATCTCTGTTTGAAAAAAAAGATTCTTAATTCATGCAGAATCATGCAGCTCTAATGTAAATTTAATATGCAGTTCAAATACATCCATCTTACATTTAGACCTAAACATTAATGTGTGTTTCAGTAACCAAGTAAAACTGACACCCTTAAAAATTGTTACTTAAATGTTAAGTGATATTTCATTTATTTGTATGTTTTATTTTGTGTTCTGTCTGCTAACGGTCAGTGTTTTTGTTGTGTTTGTTCAGTCCGGACGCAGCGGTGGCGCCGCAGGTGCCGTACGCTCCGATGGGCTCCCAGCAGGTGGCGCCGGTGTCGTCGTTGGTCCCGCACGCGTCTCTGATGGGTCTGCTGCCGGCCGCGCCCGTCCCGCACAAGAACGAGGACGACGACGAGGACTACGACTCGTAGCTGCGCGGCTCCTCTGCCTCTTCTCTTCCGTTCTTCTCTGTGTGCGAACAGAGGGACAGGCGAGCCGTGGCGAGCGGTGAGAGCGGCTCCGAGTCCAGCGGCCGCGGCGCGCCACGACCCATAGCTTCTCTATTAGATACGTTTTAAGTTCTTTTTTTAATCTTATTTTATTGTCCAGGAAGAGTTAAAGTTGTTTTATTGAGTCGGCGTTTTCTTTTTTTTTTTTTTGGATAAACGGCCCCAGAAGCGAGAGCGTGTCGATTTCCCCCTCATGTATTCTTGCACTTTTCTTTAGTTTCCCGTCTGTCTTCATGTTTTAAGAGCATATCACTCCCGTCGGCTTTACGTTGCGCTCTTCTGGTTACGCTGAGGAAGTTCAGGAGATGTTTTGTTCGTTTTAGCAGCAGATGCTGGCGAGAGCGGCTCGTCCTCACCCGCAGAGAATCCTTGAGTTGTTTTGTAAGGGAAATGCAGAGCGAACAGTTCTGTTCTTTTGCTTTTGTGACTTATGTTTCTGGTTTTGTCCTTTTTAAGCTAGTTTTACGATTAAAGCTTCTCTCTCCCAGCGATCAAACTGTCTAGCGGCACTTTCATGCAGTTTTTAATTCATTCTGTTCAAGGTTGTTCACCGGATGAGAACGCGTCGGTTTGGTTTGCAGCGAGTCCTTCCAGAGCGTTTAATGGTTTCTCTGTTCATTTCCCCAGACGATGCACGTTTGTATAGATGATTTCCCCTTTGTTTTATATCTTTTAGACTCTTTTAATGTTTGCTGTGAAGTTGGAGAGTGTCAGGTGACTTCTCTCGTCTCGCTCAGACTGTCTGTTCGCTTTTAACATTCTCTTGATTTTGTATGAGTGAAATAAACTTTGAGGTTTCAGTAATTTGCTCTTTCGATGTGCTTTACTCACGGCTCCAAAAACATGAAAACGCTGAGTTTGTGGTTCTTATCATCATTCTTTAATTTGGTTTGTGGTCCTGAGAGTTTAAGTCAAACTGTTCAAAAATTGCATGTGGTTTAATGGCACAGACTTTTGAAGAAACCAATCACGTCTTGACTTACTGAGGGTTTTAATAGTAGCAGTATGTACTACAGTGCTGCACACTGAAATGCGTTAGAGTTAAACTAAAACCATCATAAATAAATATTACTTGATGTAATGTGAAAAAAAAATATAAAAACAAGAGAAAAACAAAACTAAAACTGCAACTAAGAAAAAGCAAAAACAAAGCATCAAGATTATTAAAACTTTAACTAAAATTAAAGTGAGATGCAGTAAATCTCAAAATATTAACAAAAACTACTCTGACTGACTGATTCACACATACACACGATAGTTCCCTAAAACTAAAACCATAAAATTGTTACTTGAAGTAAAATAAATGTTACCCCTAAAATAAAATATGAAAAATGTAGTTTGAACAATTATTCTAGTTCAGCCAGGTGCCAAGGCAACGTTCCTTACTTTTAAGTTTAAGAATGCTAAAATTTGATTCATTAGATTAATAGTTTTATTGACAGAAACACAAAATAAAATATAATAAAATAATCTGTCTGTGTACACTGCCCTCCGAAAGTTTGGAAACACCCCTGGCAAAGTGCGGTTTTGGACGATATCAGCATAAATCCTTATCATTTTTTGGTGCAAATACATTAAATTAACTTGACATTATCATTGAAGAGCAGCAATAATAATTTTCATTTTGATGACATAATAATGGCAACATACTCATGTCAAAGTCAGACATGCCCCTTTGTCAGCTGTGATGCTGGTTACTGGTTTAAACTTGGCCCAGGTTTTTAAAAGATGTTTGGGTCAGCACACCTTAATAGCTTCAACAACTGATTGACAATTAAGTTTAGAATACAATGAATTTAGGCCCAGATTATGCAGAGCTGTAATAGCTGCTAATGCTGGATATTTTGATGAATAGAAAATTCACGTTTTTTCTACGCATAAACCGTTTATATAATTTCTTAGTTTGTGTTGTCCCTTATCAGTGCAAAAAAGGATTCATTCCAATATTGTCAAAAACCCCACTTTTCTAGGGCGTTTCCAAACTTTTGGAGGGCAGTGTATGTGTGTGTGTGTGTGTATATATATTTTGATTGTTTATTTAGTTTTTTTTTTTTAATCACAATTTTTTTTAACATTAAAGTTGTAGATACCCTTTTATATTGCAATAATTTCACATTCTATCTTCAAATTAATGTAGAAACAATTACTGAAACAATATTACTGGTGTCTCTAGAAAATTGTTCCTAATATTTAACCACTAAGACATTCAACAGTATAACTGAGAGCTATCAGTTTTAACGTTTATTAGACATTAAAAAATAACTTCTATTTTAACTTGGAACAGTTTTTACATGAACCTATTATTTACTCGTGCCCTGAATAAACTTATCAGACACTACATACTACATTAAATTTAGATGAACCAATAAAGGTACAAATGTTTTTGATTCCTTTTTTTTTCAGACATCACAGCAGCTGGGTTATTAGCTTATTTTTGGCTGCTATTACTTTAAGAGCCGACGCTGCTGAACGTGACGCGGATCTGACACGTGTGCTAGTAGTTATATTCGTACTTTAATATGAAATGATACAGGCTCCAGTGCGCACTGTCGCATTTATGCATGCAATTACGAGTGTGCACGTTTGATGTGATCGTAAAGATGTTGTGTGTCTAAATAAATGCAAACAGAGAGACAGGGTGGCCAGGTTTTCACAACAAAACCCACCCAATTGCAACCCAAAACTAGCCCAATCGTGCTTCAAATGGGGTCCTCTGTTAAAAATCACATCCCAGGGGGTAAAATACATGTTTTTTTGGCAGGTTCCCTGGTAAACTTTGCATTCCAGGAGCTAAATATCAAGTTATTGGAGTCACTTCAAGCCACGAGCATGAAAAACAACCCACAGCAACAGTGTTAAAGTAGCCCAATTCCACAGGAAAACACTGAAGAGACAGAAGCCGCAGTTCTAAGGTGGATGGCCAACCCTAGCCCCGCCCCTCATTAAATATTTTTAATGCTGTTAAACTGGAAGAATTACTTGCCTGTGGTAATGTGCTAATTTTGACAGCATATAAACAACATATGTAAAATGAACAGTTTTTGATGCTCAAAGAGGACCAATGTCAATTCTTTTATGAATCATTTGTAGCAATTTTTATTTTGTCTTGTTGGATGTATTTTAAGCAGCTTCTTCAGAGCAGTCATTCTAGTGTGTGTGTGTGTGTGTGTGTGTTGTAGCATTCAGAAGGTCAGTTGTGACCGACACACTATATAAACAACTGCATCCTTCCTGCAGAAATGATGATTCAGGCCTCAGCGAGTGTGTGTGTGTGTGTGATCTTAAAGACGAGCGTCTTGTGACTTTTCTTTAATAGTGCCAATAAATCAGACAATATGTGGCTGTTTTTGTTCTGGGCATCGGAATCGTCTCCTGCGTCTCTTCCAGCAGCCTTGATGAGTTCAGATAATTAAAATATTTGTGGTCAGATGAGTGCTGAGTTGAAATGTTCAGGTGACGCTCCCAATTAAATGTGACATTTTGAAGTAGAAAGACTGAAAGAGTGTTTTCCTGTCAAAGGTGCTGTAAGAATCATTTACCAGCATGTGAGTGAATATACAGGTGCGTGTTCAATGTAAGCCTTTCGTCTCATTTGTTAGTCTGCGTTTTACCCGTGGTTTCCGATGTAATGAATGCGATTGAGCTCATGCGTGTTCTGGTGGAAATGACACAACTGCAGAGGTAAAACCATCAAAGGCCTGACCAACGGAAAGCTTCCATTTCCTCTAGACTTATTTACAGCCGCCGGCTCTGAGAGCTCAGGAATCATGGGTAATAATGAGACTTACGCTGTCTGAATTACACTCACGTTTTGGATTAAAGTACATGGCAGATCAGAACTTGTCAAACTAATATTTCACATGAGTGATTATAGAGACTCTTAAAGGCAGCTTCTGTCACAGTGCTGGACTTTTCCACTGTTTTTGCCCAGGAAATGACACTGACACACTCTGACTGCTTTAGCGGGGCATGTTGTCACACTGTATGGAATAAGCTTTGATAATGACAACAATGTACAGATGTACTATACTATTTTATGGCTTTTCATTACACTGCAAAAATGATTTTCTTTCTTAGTATTTTTGTCTTGTTTCCTAGTAAAAATATCTAAAAATTCTTGAATCAGGATGCAATTACTGGAAAAGTAAAATGACTTAAGATGTTATGTCTTGTTTTCTGAAAAAAATTAAAACTGTGTTACCCATGTTTTTGCATAAAACTTAAAACATACTGCTTGTTTTCTTTACAAAAAAAAAAAAACTAGCTCCTCTGTTCTTTTTATATTCTACCTATTTTTTTCTATTTATTTATTATGCAATTAATAAAAAACAAAAAAGCCTCTAACACTAACTTGCTTTTATATTCTATCTGTTTTCTTTTTTATTATATAATTATAAAAAACCCTTGCGATGTGTACTGCGTTAGGCTAAATGAGACTTGTAATATCACATGCATGTTATTGCTCTTTTGTTGATTTTGATTGCTTCCGCTTTTTGGATAAAAGCTTCTGCTAAATGTCTAAATGTAAATGTAAAACAAGCAAAAATAATTTTGATTAGGCTTTGATTTAAGATTATTTTGCTTGTTTTAAGCGAAAACTAAAACAATTTGGATATTGTTTTCAGAAAACAAAATATCTTAAGCCATTTTACTTGTCAAGTACATGCATCCTGATTCAAGAATTCTTAGATATTTATACTACAAAACAAGACAAAAATACTAAGGAACAAAATCATTTTTTGCAGTGTAGGATTTTAACAATAATACAATTGTGAAAAAAAAAAAAAAAACTTTATTAAACCTTGATCAAAGTCACACCCACAATAATGCAAAAAACTTAGTGAATATTATTATATGAAAAATCAAACTGCAACTTAATGAAATTATGCATTATATTGCAGGTGATTTAGAGCGTTTAAAGGCACTCCTCTACAAAAACATTTGCCAAACTAAACAAAGCTATAAAACTATAAACCATTTTCATAGCTATATTTGTATTATAATTATATAATAATGATAAGTTTAATTTATACACCGACATGAAATTCAGAAAAATAAAAAACAACAACAAATATATAAATAAATATAAACACGTAGTTGCAGACAAACGCAAATTGTGCTTTAGTGTGACTTTATTTACAAACCTGAAATATATGTATTAGTAGTGAAGAAAAAACAGCAGCAAGAGTTCAGCACACAGGGAAAACAAATAAAGCGATATATATAAACATAAAGAAGCTGAGTCTGACATTTGCGCGCGCGCACACACACACACACACACACACACAGTCATGCTGCGGCCAGGAGAGGGAGGAGGAGAGTCGACAGTCATCTGATTCTTTTCCTGTCCCACCCTCTACCGGACAGACGGGAAGAGTTCACGGTAAACGGTCTCGACACACCGACTTTGCGAGCGTTTGTGAGCCAAGCGAATGAAGACGATCGACGTGGAGCGGCAGAAATGACGCGACGCCATTAGAACAGCGCGACGCGATCAGCTGAGCGGCCCGAACGCGCGTCTCTTCCTGCCACAGACGCCGAGAAAGAAGTTTCCGAACTTTAGGGTTAGGGTTGAGAAGTTGAGAAAGTGCTGAAAGAAGACCCGCGATGGTCGGTCCGGACGGGGAAACCTGACGACGCGATCCACGCGATCGTGAGAGAGCGTTTCTCCGCGCGTTTCTGCGCGTTTGGCCGCGAGTTGAATTGGCTTTTCCTGCTATTCTTCTTCTGAGCGCTTCCTGCTCGGGCAAAGCCACAGCGAACCAGCAGCTAAAAATACTGTCCTCTCAATGGAGCGCTGAACTGAGACTGTAACTCTGCTGGGCTCATGCATCTCCACCAGTCGACTGGGAGTTTTAGAAGGACTTTGAGATCTTGGTAAGTCGGAATCAGAATCATGTGTTCCTCTCTCGTGTGACGTTCATAAGTGGTGTTTTCGGAGTATGCAGGAAGAAGCGCTCCTCGAGTGACCGTCGGAGAGTCCGTTAGTCCGTGAGGATTGATGTCTGATGGAGACGCGTTCACCGATGATCCGGACGCACAGAGATCTGAGGGCGAGAGGGGTCGTGACGTACCCACCTGAACTTCCACATCACTCTTCATCTGACTCGATTCAAAGCTCCTTGTAAACGCCATGGAGCCGCTGAAGAACATATTCTCCCGCGGGCCGCTGTCCACCTGGAAGGGCCTGGAGCAGAAGGGGAACTTCACCAACCCGGTTTGGACCGCGCTGTTCGACTACGAGGCCTCGGGGAAGGACGAACTGACGCTGCGTAAAGGGGACCTGGTGGAGGTCCTGTCTCTGGATTCGGAGATCTCCGGCGACGAAGGATGGTGGGCGGGAAAGGTCAACAACAAGGTGGGAATCTTCCCCTCCAACTACGTCTCCTTCAAACCCAGCGGGTACGGCAAGCTGCCGGGTTCGGCTCTGGGCCCGGCCGTGGTGAGCGACTTGGAGCCGGAGACGGTGGACTTCGGCGAGCTGAGCCTCGAGGAGGTCATCGGGGTCGGCGGCTTCGGCAAGGTCTACCGGGGAACCTGGAAGGGCGAGCTGGTGGCCGTGAAAGCGGCCCGCCAAGACCCGGACGAGGACATCAGCGTCACGGCCCAGAACGTCCAGAACGAGGCCAGGCTCTTCGCCATGCTCAGGCACCCCAACATCATCGCGCTCAAAGGCGTTTGCCTGCAGGAGCCCAACCTGTGTCTGATCATGGAGTACGCGTCCGGCGGCCCGCTGAGCCGCGCTCTGGCCGGCCGACGGATCCCGCCGCACGTGCTGGTCAACTGGGCGGTGCAGATCGCCCGAGGGATGCAGTACCTGCACAACGAGGCCATCGTCCCCGTCATCCACCGAGACCTCAAGTCCAACAACAGTAAGTTCACGTCCTTATTGGCTTTCATGACTGCTCACTTTCCAGCAAACGTTTACATTCATGCATTTGCTGTTTCATCCAAAGCTACCTGCGTTGAATTCAAGCCGTATAAGTGCGTGCATTCGTTGGGAATCGAACCCACGACCTTGCGTTTTTATTACCGAACTCTACTTTTTGAGTGCCTCCAAAGTTTAGACCAGCTAATGATCATAAAGAATCCATTTCTGTTACATTTACATAAATACAATTGGTAGAGATGCGTTTTTTAAAGGTATTTACATTGCATTCAGTCTAGACATTTGAATTTACATTTACGTAAATGCATTGGGAAGATGCTTTTTTAAAAGCAGTTTACATTGCATTCACTTCATTTGGTCAGTTCCTGCATTCCCTGAGAATCGAACCCATGACTTCTGCGTTTCTGTTGCTAAACTTTAATTTTTGAGTGCCCCAAAAGTTTCGATCAGCTAATGACCATAAAGAATCCATTTTACATAAATACATTTGGTAGAGATGCTTTTTTCCTTTCAATTTACATTGCATTTAATCTACACATTTGGTGACCTTGGTGTTTCTGTTGCCAAACTTTAATTTTTAAGTGCCACAAAAGTTTAGATCAACTAATGACCATGAAAGATTGGGGGTTTTTTTGTTTGTTTTTTGTTTTTGTTTTTGTTTTTTTCTCCACATTAGCGCATTTGGCATATACTTTTTTTACTGATGCAACTAACCCTAACATTGATTTCAGTTTATGCATTCTCTGGTAATCGAACCCATGACCTCATACACCATGTGCCACATACATTAAAGGATCAATTTCTGAAGCAACTTGCATTGCATTCAGTCAAAACATTTGGTCAGTTCATGCAATGCCTTGGAATCGAACCCATGACCTACTCAGGAATGCTCAAGTTTTCATTTCTGTTAGAGTCCATCTCCAAGTTGCACGCAGATGCATCCAGTCTGGTCCGTTCTCGGGCTCGTTCAGCTGCTGCCGGTGTTGTGTTATGGTTTGGGATTATTATCAGGCCCACATGGAATCTCGCCCGCAGAACTCAGGGAAAAGCTCTGCAGGTTTCCGTAGAATCGCAACGCCCTTTATTTACAGAGTTCTACATCCTCTGCCCGTCGTTTGGTTTGGTATTGTGTCTAATTCAATTCTGTATTCAGCTCTGCTGTAGTAAATTTAGCTCTATCCACAGAATTCCTCCAATATCCTTTTTAAAATTCCATCTGGGCCTAAATAGTATTTATTGGGGTTATTTGGTTGGGCTCCAGGACTCTGAGAGAATCGCCTGTTTTGGGAGAAGAGGATATTCCCATGGCATGTATCACACAGTTGTGAAGGGAATGTTGTTGGCCTGGATATCAAATGACTCACACACACACACACACACACACATACAGACACACACACTTTGCCAAGTTGTGAAACTCGATAACAAGACCACACAGGGGTCAAAGATCATATTAGGACGCAGACATGTAGTACTGAGCTGAACTTTGCGTTTGCATTGCCCATTATGTCGTATCATGTCGATTCCTCGTGTACCGACTGATACGTACGTACCGTAAAACTCTACAGCCTTGATTTTACTCAGATAAACGTAAATGTAGGCTATTATTCTTCAAATGAACTGTTGTGCTCATCAGGATGTTCTGTTTAGATGCTAGATGACACAAACATGGTAAAATCACTGGTTTATGCTTTTATAAATTGGATGATAATATGTTAAATGTATTAATCATAATAATCCAAATGAACAGTACTATTTCATTAGTCTTAACTGTAGACTCTTTGGTATTTTGCAGCATTTGCAAACACTTTGATCACAGCGCATCCAATCAGAATTTAGAGTCACAAAAGTTGTTTAAAGAGAATTTTTTTTGTTGAGTTTCCATAATCATGTGACAAGTTTTTAAGACTCTTTACTAATACACATATAAAATTTGAACATGTGGTGCAGGAGTGTGTTTGTCAGCGTTCCCAGGGATCACAGCTTAATCAGAATTTAGTCAGAGCTATGAATATTTATCTTGTAATCACCAAGTACACAGAGACACACTGTGCTTTTTAAAAGCGAGTATTTGTAGTCTTCCTTCCTCAATTTTTCTCTCTTTTTTCCCACCCTCTTACACCTTTACCCAGTGTCTGTTTGGTTATTGTCCGCCCACATATATCCCATGATCCTTCACTTCCCTCCCGAGTCAGGAGAGTGCGCGTCCGGCGGGCTGGAAACCACCTCAGTTGCGTAAAACAAACGTTTTAATGCCGGCTCGCAACACACTGCAGCCAAAGCAGCACAATTCACTAGCTGGAGCTGCGATCTTATCTCTCTCTCTCTCTCTCTCTCTCTGCCTGTTGTTTTTTAATACTTTCCAAACTCTTTGTCCCAGACCTGCCCTCACTTGTCTCTCGAGCTCTGTCGTTCCAGATTGCAGCATCCTGTGTTTTTCTTTCTTCTTTCGTCTACTTCTCCCCCCCCACCCCAGCTAACTTCATTTTTCGCTTCCTACTCATTTTCTAAAGACAGCCTCCCTCTGTTCCTGTGCTGCGCTCGATGACTGAGCATTATGGGCCGGCATCAGGTCACTGCCATGCATTCGATTAGTTTTCATGTTGAAGACCTTCTTCATGTCCCGTTATTTCTTTAGCAGTTTAATGTCAAGAGTTTATTCTTTAATTAGTAGTTAAATTAACAGTTTCTACTTTAATGTTTAATGTGAAGAGTTTCTTTAATATCAGCAGTGTAACCGTTTATTCTTCAATCTATTTTTAATGTTCACTTGAATCAATAGTTCAGTGTGAAGGGTTTCTATAATTGGTTTATAATTTGAGTTTTTTTGATTTCATGTGTAATTTAATGAAGTTGATCTTTAACCAGTATTGAGGTGAAATCTAGGGTTCGGTGATTCAGTAGTTTAGTGTGAAATGTCCTCTGTGTTTAAATGGTAGTTTAAAATGAAGTTTCTTCTGTGTTTAATCAGTAGTTTTGTGTGTTTCATTATTGAATGAGTAGTTTAATCTGAAGTTTAATTAGTGAGATTTGGCGTTATGGATAGGTGAAGCGAGTATCCAACGTGACAGTTGTGGGTTTCTGGTTAAAATATGAATTGATCAGGTCATTATGTGCTCGAAATGTTTTGCTGGGTGTTTTATTGAATAAAAGATGTATTCAAACACTTCAAAATGAATTGCTACGAGCTGTGATTCTGTGCCGATCCTCACGCGGTGTTGGATTTACTCCTGCAGGTCCTCGCTCGGCTCCTTCTGCTGTTTTCGTCGAATGACAACAGTGGATCTCATTAGTTGAAATCTCCCTCCTGACAGCTGAATGTTCAGCTTCAAATAGGATCTGATGTTTGTGAATTTCACCTCTTCACATGTCGTTTCGCTGTCAGTAAACTAAAAGCTTGGCTTGATTTTCGTCTGGCTGTGATTTTTGTCCTAAACGTGGCTCATTTCCATCTGCGGTCCAAAGTCTGAGCGTCTGGTGTTTTACAGGTGAACGCAAGGACAGAAGATCACTTTACAGGAGCTGCAGAGGAATCGAAGTCAAGCCAAGTCAATTTTATGTGTCGTGCTTTTGTCAATACACACTGTACACAAACTTACGATGTTTATAATCTTCATACCTTACAGTCCCATGAAGCAGATAAGAGCCGGATGAGAATATAGTTACACTATGTTATGGTATAAACAGGTTTGCTATGTAGTATACACGGCTTCACGTGAGTGAACTGTATTTACGCAGGTACAGATGCTCAAATATCAGACTTGATTTATTGATCTGTGTGACAATAGTTAGATTTTGCAGTGATCTATAGAATCACACAATTGAGATTTGCTCCAGGTGGAGTGTTTGGGGATGATGATAGATTTTGTGGTCTGTTTGCATTGACACAGACAGCCGGTAATCGTGGGAAAATGAAGTCATATCCTCCACTGTGTTGATTTCAGATCTGCTCAGTAAATCAGCGGCGATCTGGAGGAAGTTTGTGAGGTGACAAATGTGTAAATCAATTTTGATGATTTGATTACACTGTAATACATGATAGTAGTAGATTAACCGTCATATCTGCCATGTGCTTTGTTGAAATGTATTTCTCCACTTGTTTTTGCATGCTTTATACTTGTTTGTCGGTTAATCAATTTTAAGATTCTTCGCTATTTTGGCTAAATGTTAGTGTTACATTTTCCCTTTTCATTTGAATTTTATTTACTTTTTAGTTTTTTTCTTATTTGTGTGCGAGAGAGAGTTTTAATATATCTTTATAGCTAATAATTGATCATTTGAAATAATTTTAAAGTTAATTTAATTTTAGTTTCAAGTGAAAATAAAAGGAAAACGTTGTAATAGTATTTCAGTGATACCAAAATAACCCTGGCATGGATTTGGTGCATCAGAATTTTACAAGTGCATGTTTAAAGTGTTGACATGTTCTGTTTCATGATATAATAATATTTTAATTGTTCATGCACAGAATGAATGGTCCAAACCGTCCAATGTGGTGTTGTAAATATGGCCTGTTTCTTCATCATGCATGATTTATTGCTGATGCTCTGATATATCTTTCATTTAGGGTCAAATCTGTAAACTTTAGCTCTGTTGCAAACCTTCGTGTTCGTCTTTGTTTACTACAGTCTGTCAGTGCAGTCGCAGTCGTGATATGTGTGATTTGTCCTTGTCGGCTGTTTCTCTTCAGAGGCTCTTTGGTTTAGACACATTGCAAGCGTGTAATTTTTGCACATGCAGATTTAAAAGTGATGCATGCCTTAGCGCTTCTAGCTTTTCAGATGTTTGGTGATGATTATAATAATGCAGTCTGAATTGCATTATTTGCCCGTTTTGTTTTAGCCTGCTCGTCCATTGCTAATATTTAGACGGTTCCCTTCCTAGGCAGCATCTGATGCTGATTGATTTGAATCGTACGAGAGGCTGGACTTGTGTTGTGTTTGACGCCGCAGTACAGCACACTACTGAGTTTAACAGCGGTCGGACTGCGAACTTCATCATCTCCAGAGCTGAGGAGGAAGCTGTTTGACGTCAGCTGTGCTTCCGTGCTGATGTGTGCAGAAATCTGCTGGTTTGAAGTGTTTCTGTGTGACTTTTGTTTAAAACAGGAACACGGTTTTAGAGCGAAACTCCGATGCTTTCGGTCTGTTCTCAAGCTCTGACATTGGTTTGGGGTGGGACGAGCGCAGATGAATGAAGGCGTGGAGGATATCAAATGCGGTTTGACTGAATGAGAAACATTCAAACACAGACAAACTTAAAGAGATGGTTCACACAGAAATGAACGCTCTGCCATCATTCGATCCCATACGACTTACTTTCTTCTGAGAAATGTTTAGCGGAGTCACAAGAGCTGCTCCTTAGACGGCAAAAATGACCATAAAAGTGTTTGACCACTTTAGTGCATCAGCTAAAAGCAAAAAAACAAAAAACATTTTCATTAAAATATTATAAAAAATAGTATAAATGAAAATAATAATTAAAAAAAAACACATATTTCAACTTAACAACCAAACAGTTGACGGTAGCCAGTTGAGTTCCATAGTATTTTTTTTCCCCCATACTTTGGAAGTCAATGGCTACCGTCAGCTGTTTAGTTACCAGCATTCTTTGAAATATCTTCTTTTGTGATCAACAGAAGAAAGAAGCTCACACAGGTTTGGACTTGATGTGAGTAAATGATGACAGGATTTAAATTTTTGTGTGAACTGTCCCTTTAAATCATTGTCTGAATTTGCTCGCTCATTTTCATTCACTGCATTTGAAGCTTTTGCTTGTTCTCTTTCATGATGTGCGGCGGCTTTTATTAGCTTGTGTGTGTGTGTGTGTGTGTGTGAGAGTGTGAGATAAGGACGAGCAGCTCATGGCCTCGCAGTCTCTTTATTTTGGAAAGGCCACATCCGGAGATTGAGCAGGCAGATTTGGGGAGGAGGCAGGTACGATCTTGGCACGGGATTCCCCTTTTTTCCAGCCTCAGAAATATTTCCCAGCATGCACCGGGAGTTCAGCTTTTTCCCAAAGACAGCGGCGCTCTGGAATGAGCATGTCAAGGGGGCAGAGAATTCCAGAAACACACACACAGTGACCCAAATCATTCGATTCATGGCGGAAACTTTAGATCGAAGGGAAAACCGGAGCGTTGTGTTTCCTAAACAAAATGTGCAGTTTCCCCCCGTAATACTGCTGCGTTCCCCATCGTGAGATGTAGTCAGGATGACTTGTAAATGAATCTGTTTTCTAAATGCGTGCTATTGATTAAGAATGATTTAGCCATGCCTGTTTCATTTTTAAGAATGTTTTGACCCTGTAGGTTCATCCCTGGATTTCCTGTCTGGTGATGGTTAGTTTGCGTGTGATTTTTACATCAGTGTATTGATGAGGCAATTCCAGTGCTATTTTAGTATCACTGAGATGTTGTTATAGATGAGGGTCGACCGATATGTGGTTCTCAGGGCCGATGCTGATACGATTATTACAGATCAAGTCAGCCGATAACCGATATTTCGAACTGATACATATGTCTGGTGTAAAAATGAAAATTGATGTCAAAATTAAGAATAACAAGGGCTCTGACAAACACTTTCTTTAAATGCTTTTAAATTATTTTATTGGCAAATTGATTTTAAAAATGGCCGATACCGATAACCATAAAAATGCTTAATATCTCCACTGATAATTGGTCGACCCCTAATTATAGCCTTTATAAGTTTTAGTCATTTTGTTGTGTATTTTGTCATTATTATTATTGTTATTATTGTTATTATCATTATTTTAGTCGTTTTAGTGTTTTTTTTTTTTTGAAGTTAATTATTTTACCTAAATTAAGAGAAACGAAAAGAACATGAGAAATGATGTCTTGGCAATTCATTTAAATATATATACACTACTGCTCAAAAGTTTGGGATCAGTAAGACTTGTAATGTTTTTTAAAGAAGTCTCTTATGCTCATCAAGGCTGCATTTATTTGATCAAAAATACAGAAAAAAATGATAAAACTGCAAAATGTTATTACAATGTAAAATAATGGCTTTTATTTTAATACACTGTAAAATCTAATTTATTCCTGTGTTGCAAAGCTGAATTTTCATCAGCTGTTACTCCAGTCTTTAGTGTCACATGATCCTTCAGAAATCATTCTAATATGCTGATTTATTATTAGAATTATTAATGTTGGAAACAGTTGTGCTGACAAATATTTTTTTGAAACCTGTGATTCTTTTTTTCATGATACTTTGATGAATAACAAGTTAAAAAGAACAGCATTTGTTCAAAATATAAATCTTTTCTAACAATGTAAATCTATGCTGTCACTTCTTTTTTTTATTAATTTAACACATCCTTGGTGAATAAAAATATGAATTTCTTTCAAAGAAAGAATAAAAATGTACTGACCCCAAACTTTTGAACAGTAGTGTATATTGTTAGAAAAAAAAAATCTATTTTAAATAAATGCTGTTCTTTTTAAACATTTCATTGATCAAAAAATCCTGAAAAAAGTATCACAGGTTCCAAAAAAATATTAAGCAACACAACTGTTTCCAGCACTGATAATAAATCAGCATATTAGAATGATTTCTGAAGGATCATGTGACACTGAAGACTGGAGTAATGATGCTGAAAATTCAGCTGCGCATCACAGAAATAAATGATATTTTTAATGTATATTAAAATAGAAAAACGTTGTTTTAATATTTCACAGTATAACATTTTTTTTTCTGTATTTTTGATCAAATAAATGCAGCCTTCATGAGCATTAGAAACTTACTTAAAATAAATTTAAAATCTTACTGATCCCAAACATTTTGATTGGTAGTGTATGTATATATATATAGCTTCAGTTAACATGAATAACCCTGCGCACAGCTGTAGAGTCTTTCTTTCATCTTTCTTATATGGTTGCAGGCATTAAATGAGTCGCTGATGTTTCTGAGGGGTCAGAGGTCAGCACTAGCACCCGGTTCTGGTTAAACTTCAGCGCTCACAGCGGCACACAGGAGAGTTAATTAGTGACCGATTTCAGAGATTTCAGAGAACCTTTTAATGAACCTGCTCTCAGTGAGTGAGGCTTTCTCTCAAAGTGACTTTATAGATGTTAGAAAAACCACAGTATTAGGCTTTGTGGGTGATGTGGGTGGTTGCCAGGGTGTTGCTACATTGCAGTGATAACTAGTGCATCGCTGGGGTGTTTGGATGCATGCTGGGGTGTTGCTAGGTGATTGTCAACATGTTCTGGGTGATAACTAGGTGTTTGTAGTGGTTTCTGACTATCTGAAGCGTGAGAGAGACTGTCTGTCTCTGTGTCGTGCTGTACTACTACTGGTGAGTGTTGTCTTATGACTGCACTGTGGCCTAAAAACACACACACACACACACACACACATTTCAACTCATCGCTGAGGTGCATTCTGGGAGCGGCGTGAACAAGGCCCCCTCTCATACGGTAAACAGCCTCCGCATCAAAACAAACACGGCCGGTTGCCACGGTTACCGTCGGCCCGTGTCGAGTGGCATCCAGCGTGCAGGTGTTATTTCGGTCGCATTCCTTAAGAAAGCCCGGCGTAATTACAGAGTGATTTCTGAGCTGACAAGCGCGTTGAGCCGCACGAGCAGATGTGCAGAGACCTGATCACGTGACAGAGCGGATCATTTAGAGACACGTTTGCACTCAGAACACTTGACTGGTGCTGTGTCTGACTGATATTTACTTGCATTTGATTAGTGATCTACAATAGGGGCAGATTTATTGATGCATTTATTTGCACCATTGTTTTAATTGATTATTTATTTAATGAATTAATTATAATTTTAAAGATTTTGTTTTTCATTTTTAAATTATTTTTTAACTTAATTTTTAGCATTTAAAGGAAAATAGCTACATTTATAACTAGATGATAAAGTTGGCTTGAGAAAGCCGGACCAGAAAGTTTTAAAAAGTTTTAAAGTCTTAAAAAGATGTAAAAGTTTTAAAAGATTTTAGAAGTTTTAAAAGTTTGATGGTTTTCAGTCTGAAACAGATTGAAGTTTAAAGTACTTTTGAAGCTTAGTATGATTCTAGTTGCTAGGGATGGATAGATAGATAGATGAGTTTGAATGAGTTTAAATGGATTAGAAATACAGTGCACAGAAGGAAGTTTGATTGAGTCTTAAAGGATTCTGGGAGTTTTGACAGTTGAAATTTGAATAGTGCTGGCTCATTTGAACATTCCGTCAATGTAAGTCTAAGGGATTTTTCCCAGTTTTAATCCCAGTTTTAAGTCCGATCAGTTAGAAAAGATATAGCAACTAACTTCAGATCAGTCTGAAGATCTGGGCTGAGTTTGGAGTTTGTAGAGTTAAAGCTCTAGGACGAGTTAGAGTTGATCATTTTAGTCTCAGAAGTTGTCTAAGTTGGCTTTCTCAAAACTCATGCACTCTGTGCTGCCTGTTTAGGCTGTTTTCAGCAGGTTTTGTGTTTCAGCAGCGGTAGAGCAGACTCCAGCAGGTCCTGGATCAGTGATGACTAACGCTGGAGACGGAGCTGAACTTCACATGCCCTGATACTGCAATACAGGAAGTGCAGAGAGCAAGACTCACAGACATGCTGATTTTTCAGAATCATTTCTGTGTGGCCGATAAAAGGACGGAAATCTCTGTATGAACGCTTGTCTTTGCGTTATGCGTCTGATTGATGAGCCTTTCCTGTGTTCTGCTTAACAACCCAACACAAACTCATAAACCCTGATCGACACATGTTGATTTCATTCTCCGTTTACCTTTTTGCATTAATGTCAGATTTTAACTTAATGTCTGTTCATGTTATTTTTCTCCATTTAATCAGTTCTTGCCCTTGATGACTTTGGCTCTTCTGATTTGAGTTGTTGAGTTGATTTTGTTCCTCATTTGCTTCAGACAGAAGCGTCTGATGAATGAATGTCAATGTGAAGGAACACCTGTATCAGAGCAAGATGTGAAAGAACTCTAATAGTTCGAACAGGAACTCAGATGAGTGAAGCGTTTTCTTGAAACGTGCCTTGAAGTGAACTCAAGAAACGTTGCTGTGTGTCTCCAGATTTTGTCGTTTTTATTTGGAAGTGTGTTGATTTCATTTGCGTCACTTCCTGTGGGGGGGGGTAGCCGCGCTAGAGCGGCCGACGGAAGCCAGCGTTACCGCCACAAAGGAGTGTGAGTGTGTGTGTGAGTGTGTTTGTGTGTGTGTGTGGTCAGTGGCAGAGAGACAGACAGATTCTTCTAGTTGGATTGAAGGCAGGGCGGTAGTTTCACTTCTTCATGTTCTGCAATTTCGTTCCACATTTCCTTCATCGTCCAGAACACAGATGTGTGTGTGTGTCTAAATATTCACCACAGCAGAAACTGGCCAGTTGAAGGCCTGCTGAGTGTGTGTGTGTGTGTGTGTGTTTAAGTGTGTTTGTCCAGGCACAAAGCTCTCTCTCTTCTGCAGACTTTTGCAACAGCTTTGACGTCACACACACACACACACACACACACACACTGCTGTCTTCCTGCTGACAAAGAGACAGGCAGACCTCTTGTTCTTTGTGTTTTTAGAATTTTCAACTTATAATCTCATTTCATATATAGAACATACACTATACGGACAGAAGCATTGAGACGCGCCTCTTAATGACTGAATTCAGGTGTTTGGGTCAGACCCGTCGCCACAGTCGTATGAAATCAAGCGTTAGCCATGCAGTCAGCATTTACACACATTTGTGGGGAAAAAATTGAAGAGACACTGATAGGATTCCAGCTTTGTAATGAGTTTCATCTCTGCTGGATATTCCACACTCATCTGTAAGTGGTGTTGTTGGGAAGTGGGAAGCGTTTAGGAACAGCAGTGATTTGAAGCTGAAGAGACCAGACTCTGGAGCAGTGAGCCACCAATCACACAGTCTGATGGGCGGCTCTGGGTTTTTGGAGAACGGCTCCTGTCTGACTGCGTCGTGCCAGTTGTAAAATGAGCTGGAGGAGGGGTGATCGTGTGGGGAGTCCTGACCTTAACCCCCTTACAACACCTTTGGGCTGAACTGTAACAGAGGTTGTGAGACAAGCCTTCTCGTTCCTGAGCTCACAAATAATCTGCTGAATGAATGGGGAAAAACTCCCACAGAAACATTCAAAAATCCGGTGGAAAGCCTTCCCAGGATAGAAGGGGGACCAATTCCATATTAAAGGAGAAATCCACTTCCAGAACAACAATTTACAAATAATGTACTCACCCCTTGTCATCCAAAATGTTCACGATCTATATATAATAAATTAAATTTCTTTTTAATGTCTAGCACAGTAATTTGGGAGCAACATATGATAGATAAGACAAACAAGAAAGGCTATTAATAATCTTTCATTGTGCAAAAGTATTATGATACGAAAAGCCGCAAACTCAGAGCGGCACAGAGCGCTTATGCACATCCTGTGTGTATCGATCCATAGTGTATTAAACCTGTGCGTTAGTTTATTGAGCCTTTTCTTTTAACAGTTTTAGATTTCAGTTACTGTGCTCCTGAAGAACAATTCATAGTGCACTCTTCAAAATAAAGGTGCTTTAAAAGCTTCTTCACAGCGATGCCATAAAAGAACACATCAGTCAAATGTTCTTTAAAGAACCATCTCTTTCTTACCTTTTTATAATCTGAAAGAACTTTTTTGTGAAACAGAAAGGTTCTCCAGATGTTAAAGGTTCTTTATGGAACCATTTAAACAAAAAAGGTTCTTCAGTGACATCGTGAAGCACCTTTATTTTTAAGAAATGCTCTGCTCCAGTGTTGTGATCCAACAGACACCGGTAGAAAAGTAACACGATTTAGAAACGGCATGAAACTCCAGCAAGATAAAGTCCTTTTATGCAAAACCATTGATCTTTTTTTACAGATTAAGTATAATATTAGGGACATTTAACCAAGAGTTTGATCGTCTCGACTGTCATAACCCACAGCGACACACAGTTTGAATGTTGAATGGAGGATGACAGACATCCACAGCGGAGAGAAGAGTTTACATCAGCCTGACTTAAATATTCATCTCTTCTTCACATTAAACTATGAAATGGCTTTAGAACAAATATAGTGAATGAAAAATTTTTTGTGCTTTATAATGTTTTTGTGGCTTTCATGCGGGGCTTAACAATAACACAGAATAGTCGGTGTACACACATTACTGGATTTGGACCAGTCTTGTCTGAAAATGCCAGTATCAGAGCGATACCAATACTGAATATAGGATCAGCGCACCCCTACTGATTATGTAATTAGCTAAACAAGTGAAGTATTTATTTATGTACCTACTTTAAATGTGATTTTTTTTTAAATCTTTCTCAGCCTTCCCTGTTCCTCTCTAAAATATTTCAACACATTTCACGACATTGATCTCATACATCCAGGATCACAGGACTTCTTTCAAATAATCTCTATTGTCTAAAGTGCTATAAAAATAAAGGTGACTTGTCAAACTGGACTACAAAAATGAAACGGTTAAACAACAATTGACAAGTAAAGTGTGATTGTTGATGGCTCAGAGGAGGATGTGAAAGATTTTTGTCTGTGTGTGTGTGTGTCACATTGTTTTTGAAGAGAAAATATTATCAAAAGCATTATTTCTGACATCTGTGTTTGTGTCAGTTCTGCTGGCAGAGCCTGTGGAGAAGGGCAGCATCGAGGGAAAAACCCTGAAGATCACAGATTTCGGTCTGGCGCGCGAGTGGCACAAGACGACTAAGATGAGCACAGCGGGAACCTACGCCTGGATGGCGCCGGAGGTCATCAAATCATCCACCTTCTCCAAAGGCAGCGACGTCTGGAGGTGAGAAAGATCCTCTGAGATCTGAGACACGTCTGCTGCGAGATCACATGCTCATCATAATAACACCTGACATGTTGTCATGTGGTTGCCAGATTTTGAGAATTTAAATCTCCAGTCAGAGCTTCTTATTTAAAAGAGTTTAGTTTATATTCACAATCTGGCAACTCTCTCTTATTATTATTTACAGCTCTGTTTAATGTAGTTCACAATCTGGCAAGCATTTGCACCGCTGTCTCTTTCACAGAAGGAATATTGTGAAAATGATGAAGTCTTCACATTCATGTTCTCAGCACTTTTACTCGTGATTTAGTTTGATGTTTTCACTTGCTAAGTTTGTAAACCGTACATACAGTCATTGTGGCTTATTCTAGATCTGCATGTTGATAAGTGGTAGTTATTGCAGTCAGTACTAGATGACGTTCATCTGCTCTTCAGGAATTACCGGTTGACCCACTACTAGAGATCATACGATCGACTCGCTGCCGCATAATCACGCAATAATCGCTGAAATCGGGAGCTAAAGATGAAGCTCTGATGAATCTCTGAAAGGGAAACGCAGACCTGGTGACGTCAAACTGCGTGAATGAATCATATTTCACCCAAAACCTGATAGTCAGCATGAGTTATCATTTTATCCTAAAAATAAAAAGCATTTCATTTAGGCTAAATTTCTATCAGGGATTAATTTGATGTTTCTTAATGTTAGAAAAATAGGTTTTGTCCACCTGAACATCATCAGCTTTTAAATACTGCTATATTCTTATCAAAGCATATTTTTAATATTATGTAGAAATGGTCGAATCATCCAAAGCAGCTCATTTCCCTCAGACGTGCCGTTCATTAACGTGGCGCTCAGAATGACGGCTCTAGATTGATCAGCCGCAGACACAAATGAGACGTACAGCTTCACCGTTTGCCCTTAAAACCACACTTACCTTTGCAGAACATCATGTTGTTCTGGTTTAATGGTTTATGAGGACACGCGTGTATAATGATGTAAACATGGTTTATGAGGTTTACACTTCCCGTGTCCGCATAAACCAAAAGGCTTTAAAAAAATACTAAACTTTGTTTTATGAAAATCAAAACTTGCCAGTAGTTTCCTGTGGTGAGTAGGTTTAGGTGTAGGGTTGGGGTAGAACATACAGTTTGTGCAGCAGAAAAACCATTACGCCTAAAGAGAGTCCCCATAAACCACATATGCACGAATCAGTAAGGTGTGTGTGTGTGTATTGTGTGTGTGTGTGTGTGTGTGTGTGTGTGTGTGTAATGCTGTAATTAGACAGCTATATAAAGCGTCTGTGGGCCGTCTCTCTCTCATTCTGTGTGTAGTTATGGTGTGTTATTATGGGAGCTGCTGACCGGAGAGGCTCCGTACAGAGGGATCGATGGTCTGGCTGTGGCTTATGGAGTCGCTGTGAACAAACTGACCCTTCCCATTCCCTCCACCTGCCCCGAACCCTTCGCCCAGCTCATGGCCGGTGTGTTCATTCATTCATTCTTTCAATCATCCATTTTCTCTAATAGCCAAAGATAAAAAGAAAAAAAAAAAGTTTCAATAAATGCTTGTTGGACTGGACAGGAAGTCTTTAGGTTTTTATGACATGAGTTTTTTAGATGCCAAAACTTTTAAAAATTAAACGAAAATTAAAACAGAAAAATTTTAAATAAAATCATAAAAAATATTCTGTTACTTGAAATAAACATTTTTAACTTTAAATAAATTGTTTAATAAAATAAAATATTAAAAATTCTAAATTCTAAACTAAACTAGTAAATGAAGATTGTTACATGTTTGAAACATGTTACAGAGTCTGTGAAGGAAAACAGCTGGGAAAGAAATTGCATCTTTTTATCAGATCTGTGTGGCAGCAGCGTAATAATCAGTACCAGTAATATTCTGCCATCTGTGCTGTCAATTTATGACCTAAACAATAAAATAAAGACAGAAATCACTCACTGCTCTTGAATGAATCATTTCTGTAGCTCCAGTAAGAAGACATCTCATAATAGGTGCCCTTTAAACTTATTTTATTTCAGCTACTTGCCAAGACAACATTTTTTTTCATTTGGTTTAATGTACTAAAATAACTAAAACCAACACTGAAGTCAAAAAAAAAACAAAAAATCACACAGCAAATTAAAATATAAAAAATATAAAACAGAAAATATACAAATAAGAACTAAAACCATGAAGTACAATAAACTTTAACTGATAGAAAATAAAATAATCCTATTTTATTTCAGCTAGTTGGAAAGGCAACATGTCATTTTCATTTAGTTCACCATGTATTAAAATAACAAAACCTAAAACTGAAGTAAACATTTTGAAAAACCTTTTTTTTTTTTTAATCTAAATTTAAAATGAAAACAGATCAAATAAAATCAAATTTAAAATATGAATAATATGAATCATAGTGTTAAATTGAGTGTTATTGTGTGTGTCAGAGTGCTGGGATCAGGATCCGCACCGGCGGCCCAGTTTCTCCTCCATCCTGCAGCAGCTGACGGCTCTGGAGGAGCAGGTGATGGACGAGATGCCGCAGGACTCCTTCCATTCGCTCCAGGAGGACTGGAAACTCGAGATCCAGGACATGTTCGACGAGCTGCGGGCCAAAGAGAAGGTACGTGCATGATGGGATACGTTAGACCCGTTTAGATCTGCTCTCATGGTTTAACGGTCACTCACCCGCAACTCCTCAGCAAACACATGCACGCATTGATTCTGCTCAGTAAATGTGAAAATCTGTGGTTTTACATTAATAAGTCTAGTAATAATGGCATTTCAGTAGTCTTACCACAGTCTACATACATTTGTGAAAGGGGCACTTAAAATTATTTAAAATAAGACAGAACAACCTTTAAAAGAAACTAAGACAGCTAAAAAGGCCAGCCTTTTTAAAATTTGTATTCATTTTTGTGTAATATTTATTTATTATACTATTTGAACTGAACTGAGCTGAATGATGACTGATCATTGAATCCAATGATGAACTGCCTTTACCTGAAAATTGAGTGTTTACTGTTGCCCTTTTGCATTATTGATGCACTATTTCCTGTTTAACACTGTACAGCCGCTTTGTCACAATTGTGTATTGTTAAAAGCAGTATATAAGTAATGGTGACTTGACTTGACTTGACTATTAAAACCTGGATATATGGGGAAAAGTCATGGAAATGTCTATGATCAATATACATTTTTCTAGTAATGTCAGGCTCTAAAGAGTTTCACTGAGTAAAAATTGCCATTTGTGAGTTAAAAATAATTTTAACACCTCATCCCATAAATGCTAATGTGCTTTTTTTATTTTTTCTTTAAATTACATTTTTTTTTTTTTCTACTTTTCATTCTAATTTAACAGCTTTAATATTTTTGTGTTTTTGTCATTTTTATATATGTATTTAAATGTCAGTAAAGTGTTTTTTTTTTTAAGTTTCAGTTTTTATTTTTAGTTTTAGTTGTTTTGGCTCTTCAACTTGAGCCAAACAAAAATGAAAATTTGTAAAAAGTCATGGGCATTTCTATAATGAATATAGTTTTTTTGTAGTTGTATCAAGCTCTAAAATATTTTATTGAGTAGTAATTTGTGTTGTTTTTTGCGATTGATCTTTTGTTGTATTTCCAGTATATTGTCTTATATTGTAGTGTTTTAATGTAAGCTTTTATGTAACGTGCCTTGAGAAAGCAACTTTTAAAAGCACTATGTAAAATAAATGTAGTATTATTATTATTATTATTATTATTATTATTTATTATTATTATTTGTGAGATGAAAGTCATTTAAAAACCTTGTCCCATAAACACAAACAAGTGGAAAAGGTCATACAAATTAAATTACATTTTAGAAAAATAGAATTTAATTTATTATAATTATTGTAATTATTGATATATCAACATCGCTATTTTCTGTAAATTTAGTAAAAAAAAAAATAGAATAAAAAAAAATTATATTATTTCCATTAATGTTCATTTTAAGTAATAAAAATATTTCTAGTGGTTTTAGTTTTAGTTAATGATGTGAACCCCAGATTTCAGATATTGGCCTGGACAGTGAGGGTCTTTGGAGAAGTGCTGATCTACAGTCAGTTTCCATAGGCCGTGTGTGAATCGTGTGTGTGTGCAGGAGCTGCGGTGTCGCGAGGAGGAGCTGAAGCGCGCGGCGCTGGAGCAGAAGTCTCACGAGGAGTTCCTGCGTCAGCGCGAGCAGCAGTTAGCGCAGTGGGAGCAGGACGTGTTCGAGCGCGAGCTATCGCTGCTCATCCTGCACCTCAACCAGAACCAGAAACCCAACGTCAAGAAACGCAAGGGAACCTTCAAGAAACACAAGCTGAAGGTGAAGAACGGAGAGAAGATCAGCATGCCGCAGGGTGAGTCTCCATCCTAGTCACTTTCTGTGCAGTTACTGACTGGACAAGTAGACAACTTTCAGCACATTAAGTGTTGCTAGGCTGTTGCTAGGGTGCTGTCTGTGATGTTCTGATCTGGTTTGGATCGCTTCTGTCCTCATATAATCTGTTGTGATCGGTGTATGTGAGATCATTATATTAAGCTGAAGATAATTATTACACTCACTGTATTAAAGACATTAATGAGCTGCAGTTGCACAGTAATGAGCTGTTATGACACTAGAATAGAAATAATAATGTTACAGAACAGAACACGCACGCACACGCACACACACACACACACACACACACGCTCTTCTTCACATTGTTAGTAATAATTAACTGTGTTGTACTCAACAGTGGTTTTGCTATTAAAGCGAGACACTAAAGGTGAACAGGGTAAAAAAAATATTAACTAATAGATCTCAGCATACACCGTTAACTAATCACAGTACAATCATACAATAGTTTTGTACTTCTGAAATGTTTAATAAATATGCACTAATTTGCATAAATGTCCAGAATCGAAATCCAGTTTTAAAACTTTTTGTTGTCATATTAAAGGTTTTTACAGACGGTTTTGGATTTCTCTTTCTATCACTCCATAAATCAGAAAATACTGTCAACAGACAGAAAACAAACACCTTTTCACCATGTTTTAGGATTAAATGTGATAAATCAGTGTAAATGAAATGTGAACGGTAAAAATCTTCAGAATAAACGTCTCAGTGTGTGTGTAGGTGCTGCTGAAGTGGGAAAACAAACTCTTTAAAGATACAGATGCAAACAGACAAAGTGCAATAAGAAGTGCAATTTTTTTTGTAGTGTTGAAAGTATGTTTGTGGTGATTGTAAATATTGTTTTGTTTGTTTTCTGCTGTGTAGATTTCATCCATAAGATCACGGTCCAGGCGTCTCCGTGTTTGGAGAAGAGGCGTAATTCTCCAGATTTGGGCTCGCCGTCCATCGGCCCGCGCTTCCGAGCGATTCAGCGTGAGTGTGTCTGCATATCCAGCGCTCTCGCCTCTCATTACTTACCTTATGCTTCCATATACGCAGTACAAAACACAAAATCACATCACACGGGACTATCAAATACAAGTGAAAGGTAGTAAACAGATACAGAATTAAAATTAATATACAAAGGAGCAAAGTAAAAAAGACATCCAATTTGATGTGCAGTTAGTTTGACTAAATTGATTACTTAAAATAATCAGAAGACCCTGTACATAATGGTGAAAGTGTGTTTTGTCAGCACCTGGTGGCGCTGTTGTGTCTCATGAGTGTGTGTGTGTGTGTGTCAGTGAGTCCCAGTGAGAGTAAGTGGAGCTCGGTTTGGCCGCTGGAGTCTCTTCCTCTCAAACAGACCAACGGCGAGAGGAGATTCGCTCCTCATTTGAGCCCCAAAAGCCCCAAAAGTCCAAAGATCCTCCGTCTGAGCACACAGGAGAACAGGTACGGGAAACAAACTGTGTGTGTTTAATCAGCGTGTTTGTGTGTGAAACAGATGAATCTGATGTGTGTGTTTGTGTGTGTCAGTCTGTCGATGAGAGCCAAACTCCTGGAGGTGGACAGTCACGAGAGCGAAGACTCGAAAGCTGATTTTGAGGAGTACAGACCCATCACACCAGAGTCCAGCCACAACGGTAACTAACACACACACATGAATATATATACAGTGCTGCGTGTAAGTTTGTGAACCCTTTAGAATTTTCTATATTGCTGCATGAATATGACCAAAAAGTTCATCAGATTTTCACACAAGTTTAGAAAATTGACAAAGAGAGCACAATTAAACAAATATATACTTTGTCATTTATTTATTATGAAAAATTATCCATCGTTAAATATTTGTGAGTTGCAAAAGTATGTGAATCTGTAGTATTAGCAGCTAATTTTAAGGTGAAATTAGAGTCAATCTGTTCAGAAGTGTTTTTAGTCAATAGGATGACAATTAGGTGTCAGTTTATGCCCTGATTTAGTTAAAGAACAGGGATCTATTAAAGTCTGATCATGTTTGTGAAAGTGAATCACGGCACAAACAAAAGAGTTGTTGTTGCTCATCAAGGTTACAAAACCATTTCTAGCGTTTAGACTTCACAAATCCAAAGAACCCCAGGATAACTTCTGAGCAACTAAAGGCCTTTCTCACACTGGTTAATGTTGAAGTTCATGAGTCCATCATCAGGAGAACAATGAACAATCATGGTGTGCACAGCAGGGTCGCAAGGGGAAAAACACAACTCTCCAAAATACACTGCTGCCTGTCTGCAGTTTGATAAAGATCATGTGGACAAGTCAGAGGATATTGGAGAAATGTTTTGTGGATGTATGAGACCAAAATATAATTTTTGGTTTAAATGAGAAGTGTTATGTTTGGAGAAAGAAAAACACTGCACTCCAGCATAAGAAGAACCTTATCCCATCTGTGAAACATGCTGGTGGTAGTATCATGGTTTGGGCCTGTTTTGCTGCGTCTGGGCCATCACTGATGGAACAATAAATTCTGAATTATACCAGCAAATTCTAAAGGAAATGTCAGGACATCTGTCCGAGAACTCAAATCTAAAGCGAAAGCGGGTCATGCAGCAAAACAATGACCCCAAGCACACGAGTCATTCTACCAAAAAATGGTTAAACGAGAACAAAGGTAATGTTTTGGAACGGCCGAGTCAAAGTCTGGACCTTAATCTAATTGAAATGTTGTGGAAGGACCTAAAGCAGCAGTTCTTAGGAGGAAACCCACCAATATCACAGGGTTCAAGTGTTTCTGTACTGATGAATGGGCTAAAATTCCTACAAGTCGTTGTGCAGGACTGATCAGCGGTTACAAAAAACGTTACCTGCAGTTATTGCTTCAAAAAGGGGTCACAACAGATACTGAAAGCAAAGATTCACATACTTTTGCAACTCGCAAATATTTAACACTGGATCATTTTTCTCAATAATTAAATGACAAAGTATATATTTTTGTCTTGTTTGTTTGATTGGATTCTCTTTGTCAACTTTAAGAGCTTGTGTGAAAATCTGATGATGTTTTGCGTTATATTTATGCAGAAATATAGAAAATTCTAAAGGGTTCACAAACTTTTAAGCAGCACTGTATATTACATTTACATTGCACATTTACATTCAGCAGATGCTTTTATACAAGTGACTATGTGACTGAAAGAGGAACAAAGCAATCTGTCAAAGAGCCAATTTGTGTACATATAATATTTATTTAGCTGTTTTTATTTATTGTATTTTCATTTTTCAATAGCATGTGTTCCACACAATCATGCGTTTCACGTGAAAGTAAAATATATCCTCATGCTGATTTAGCAACAGTTGGTCACATGGATTCGCCGCACTGACCGACAGAACGCTGCTTGATTTGAGCTGCGCTTCATATGTTGCAATTCGACTGACAACAGACAGCGGATCTGCTTTGCCTGCGAGATTTTGTTGTTGCAACCTTATATTGTTTCTTCAGATTGCCACAAAAATAGCCCTTGATGCAGATAAAAGAAACATTTTAATAATAAATAAGACATATAAATAAAACTGTCTGTTTTATTTTAGAATTTCTATATATGTGACCCTGGGCCACAAAACTAGTCATAAGGGCCAATTTTTTTAAAATTGAAATGTATAGACTAATTCATAGAAGAAGTCACGGTTACGTCACTTGCAGTTGCACACGCATTGTGGTGGCAGAAAAACGCTGGTAGCAAGATGGAAAGTTTTTGTGGCTTTTGATGCCAGAATCGGATTGAAAATAATTTTTATGAAATACTGTTGTCAAAGACGCCATTTGAACATAAATGCAGGTGTTTAAACGGACAGATTCTGGATGAAAACTGCTATTATTACTGTAAGCATAAATTTGATTTAAACAACACGTAATATTCACATTTGCTGTTCGTAAGGGACACATTGTATTAGCCCTACAGTTACAGCATAACAATATTTAAACCTATTTCTATTTTACATAACATGTATTTTAGTTTTTTTTCTTGCAAATGCAAGTTTATATCTTCTAATTTGGACTTTATAACGTGATTTAACTCAACAATAGTGAGTTTTTCAATTCTCAGGGGAAGAAAGCCAGAGCCGAAGGGAAAATGGAAAATGACAGGTTGTTTTTTCATAATTTTAAAATATAAACTCAGATTTACCTTTTTTATTCCTTTATTCTATGACTCCATAGACTGCTACTTGAAAACTGTCATTTTCTGCAACCAGATAAGCTTCGTCCACAAAAAAAAGTCATCACTGTTTGCAAACACTGAATTGGTCTATACATCTTCTAAATAAATAAGCTTGTTAGGATAGAAAAATATTTAGCCAAGATACAACTATTTGAAAATCTGGAATCTGAGGGTGCAAAAAAAATCAAAATAGTAAGAAAATCACCTTTAAAGTTGTCCAAATGAAGTTTTTTAGCAATGAATTAAGTTTTGATATATTTACAGTAGGAAATGTACAACATATTTTTATGGAACATGATCTTTACGTAATATCCTAATGATGTTTGGCATAAAAGTAAAATCTGTCTATATTGTTGGCTATTGCTACAGATATACCCGTGCTACTTATGACTGGTTTTGTGGTGCAGGGTCACATATATAATATGAAGTGTATGTGTCTGACCCCTATTTCTCCGTGTGTCTCTCAGAGGGCTCTGAGAGCGAGGAAGGCGGATCGTCCCCGTGCGGTTCTCCCAGACCGGATCACCCCGGGCTGGTCTGTCTGGGTAAGAGCACACACCGCGCTCTGCTCGGCAGCGCCGCCCTGCTGGCGTCCGTGGCTCTGGGTCGCTGTCTGGAGCCGCAGCACCCGCCCACACCGCCGCCGCGGGCCTCGTCACGGACACACCTGCCCGCGTTGGAGCTGGAGCCGGATCGCTCTGCCGGTCCGGAGGTGGTGGGAGATCTGATCACCTTCAGCACGGACTCACTGCCGCGAAGCTTTCTGGACTCACTGAAGCCACCCGAGATCAAGCCGCTGCCGCTCACGCCGCCCCCGCCAAACCCGCGGGACAGAGATCGGCCGGGACGAAGGGCGCTCGTCGACTGGAGCGCACACGTCAACGGAGACGCGGAGGTGCCTCAGCAGAGCGGAGAGCGCAGGAGAAGGTCCAGCTACGGACTGAACTCCTCACAGCTCAGTAAGACGGCTTTTACATTTTTAAAAGTGGCATTTTTTAAAAAAATATTCCCTACTAACGGTCACTAATTCTCATCTCTGTCCTCTGTGCTAGTGTTGGATCTTCCGCTGTGTCAGGACACGTTCGAGGGCGAGGACAAGTCTCCCCTGCCGTTCGCCCTGTATCCAGACCCCCGCCTTTGGAGCCCCAAAACTCGCCGTCTGGAGGTCAACATCGTCCCTCGGCCGCGTCCGTCCCCTAACCGCCCCCGCATCGACCCGTGGAGCTTCGTGTCGGCCGGCGTGACGGACAGACAGGGCGCCACGAAAGCCGTCAGCAGTCCCACGAGCCCTCGACTGGGCTACCAGCCCTCGCCGACGAACCCCTTCACGAACTGTGACCCCTTCCCTTCCCCGGACTGCGACCCCTTTAATCTGAAGGTCGACCCTTCCATGAACTCGGATCACGGCTCGACCTTTGACCCCTTCTCCGCCCCCTTCCCCACCTCACGCTCGGCGCCCTGTTCCACCAACGGCAGTCCCAATCTGTCGCTCAGGGTGGCGCCGCTGAACCCGGCCGACTCTCCGCTCATAGACCTGGGCTGGATGGGCGTCAGCCGGCCGCTCGACGGCACCAAAGAGAGGGTCCATCCTCACCGCAATCTCGGCCTCAGCCCGTTCAGGTCGCACGCGCCGCTCAGAGATGACAGGTTCTGAACGCTGTCCCGTAAACGAGGGTCCGTGCCAATTCTGGGAAATGCAGGAGATTTCCATTTGACCCAATGCTGAAGGGTTCCAAATGCCCGTTTATGTCTTCCTCTCTGATTGGTTGGTCTTCCTGTTTTTCAGCACCGTCTCAGGGTCTTAATGGCCTCTAGTTGCGCTTAAACAGATCCGCACCTGCTGCGTCTCTTTATTCGGTCTCAAAAGCGATGCAGTCGAAGGATTTCAAAACGATTCCTTGTTTCAGCCCACATTCGTTGCAGTTGTCAACAAATGTTGCGTTATTATGCATTCCAAAAGCGTTATGTGTGGGAAAATACATTACACATTCAGTGTAGTCGCCAAAGATTGGAAGATTTTCACGTCCGATGATCAGTTATGATTTTTATGTTGAAGCCAGTCAACAAACAAGCAGAACAGATGAAGTAATTCAGGTCACGCGTCGCTTGAACGATTGGAGAAACGCTCTGCTGACCTCGCTGCTGGTGTTTGGACTGCTTTTTCTAAATAAAACGTTTGTGTCGAGTCAGAGTTTATGGGAGTGTCTCGGCAGACAGAAGCAGAAATAAAGATCAGTCTGAGATTATGAAATCACAAAGTCATTTCATAGACGCCGTCGTGTTGACTGAAGAACGTCAGGTAGAGTTGTAGTCAAAAGCAGTATGGAAACCCAAAAACCTCAGTTCACTTTCATCCTCAGTATGTTTGTCTTGTTTTCCAGTAAAAGTGAGATGCATTGAGAAGAGATCCATTTGTATTTCTCAAACCTCAATAAATGTTTACAGCTTTTTTTTTTTTACAGCTAAAACATTATGGCAATGAAATGAAGCCTATTTATTTAAATATTCTAAATTAAAATACATTTACTGGAGATGCAAAATGATGCTTTTTTCTGATAGAAATGACCAAAATGAAGTGGTTTTATGCTTAAAACAAGAAAAAAAACTGTCCATGAGTAATAAAAATTCACTTAATTCAAAGGGAAAATGAGTTTGTTTTTCTTACTTTCGTAACTCATTTCACTTTGATCATTTTTATCAGAAATCAAGACTATAAATGTCTCTTAATATCTGCGTTTAAGAACGGTTAGGTATTTGTACTGCAAAACAAGGCAAAAATACTAATAAAATCATTTTTGCAGTGCTCATCTAGACGTCATAAAGCATCTAGAACTGTTTTGATCTGATGAGAGGATGTTTCTCCGCTGCACCTGTAGTTCATTTGAGCAGGTGTTCGTGTGTCTCTGGCTGGTGCTGTAGATCCATTAGATGTAATGAGTGACTGTGGTCTGCTGTGTCTCCCCCTGCTGGTCGCTCCCACATTCTCCTCTCTGACGTTTTTTCCCGACAATGAAATTCCTCCGGGAGGCCGTGCCGTCGGGCGGGAGACGCTGCGCCTGAACAATGGCCTCCTTTGGCGTTTTGCTTCGTCATCATACACTTGTAGAGCAGAGCAGATAGGCCATTTTCAAGAGTCTTGAGATATCTTGCGTAATATTTCAGATTTTTGACGCAGGCATTAATAACTACATACAGCAATGGACGACATACAGCAATAAATACTGTGTTTGAACTTCAGGAGAATCCGTGTGTGAATGTCACAGAGTGAAACCTCAGTTTTCGGCACCGTAACCTCAACTAGACTAGTGCGAATGTGCGTTAACCTGATTGTCGTTCAGCTTTGTCTTTCATACGGCCTGCACAGACTCTGCTGAGCATCTGTGATTCTTCTTCTGTATTCCCGTCAGATCACCTGCGGTTTCCTTTCTGTTTCTCATCAGAACAAGCTGATGTCATGCAGGCCTTCGGCCGACTCGTGTCAAACATCAAACTACTGCTGAGAGCACTTTATTACCTGAACTCGTCTTCCCGAAGAGTCTCAAATCTAGCGCAGTGTCAATATTAGCCCTGTTTTCTGTGTTTGTGTGTCGCCGCTGGTTCATACTGACACGAGACTGAGGGTTTGATGGTGAACTCTCTTCATATGGAAGTTTATTTCCACCATGGAATAAAAAAGTAATTGTAACAATATCACAATTAATATCTCAGTGCTGAGTTTATATTCCAGTTAAAATCTGAACTGTGAGAACCTGGTATTGCCACAAAAAAGTCAAAATTGTAGAAAGTCCGTAGTTTGTAAATGTTTTTATTCTGTGGCGGAAACAAGCTTTCATTCAGTTACGATGTTGTTTTCACTACTGAAAAAATAGAGGTAATTCCACATTTTTATTTCATAATTTTGACTTTTTTTTCTCACAGTTTTGAGTCTGTATCTCACAATTTTGGCAATTTCTTGCTATTTTTTTCTCAGAATCGTGAGTTCGTGTCTGGCAATTTTTACTTTATATCTTGCAATTCTGCCTTTTCCCCAGATAAAAAAAGTCAGAATTGTGAGATACAAGCTTGCAATTACCTTTTTTTATTCTGTATTCTTTTTCTTATTCTTAATTCTGTAAGCTTCTACAGAATTGTGAGATTAAAATTCAGAATATAGAGGACAAAAAAACATCAAAATTGCTAGATTTTAAAAACAGAATTCCAAGGGAAATAAAAAAGGTCCAGAATTGTGAGAGATTGACTTAGGATTGTGAAAAAGAAAAAGTCAGAATTACGAGATGTAAATGTGAAAACTGAGATATAAATTCAGAATTGTGAGATAAAAAGTAGCAATTCGCATTTTAATCATTTTATTTTGTAGTGCAAGTTTCCATAGATTTGCAAAATTCTTCCATGGAATAAACTCAGAACTAGAGTAATTTGCAATTGTGATATATATGTTCACAATTGGGAAAAAGTCTGAATTGTGGGATGTAAACGTAGAATTTAGGGGAAAAGAATAAAAATGAAGATATAAAACTAGAATTCTGAGAAAAAGCTAGCTTTTACATTTTTTTTAGTTGGTGGTAAAAACAGGCTTCTATAGAATTGTGAGATGTATTGGAGAAAAGATGTCAAAAACGTAAGATCTGAAGTCAGAATTCAGAGAATTCAAAAAGCCTGAAGTGTCACAATTACCCTTTTAATGTTTTAGTTTGTGAAAATAAGCTTCCGTAGATATGGGCTGCTCCTGATGGATATCTTTGTTAACTCAAGCATCCTCAGCGTCTGTCGGAGCACAGACAGCACTACTAGCTGTGGTCAGATCAGATCGTTTCTTCTCATTAGCGACGATGGCATGTGTCAGACGCGTGTTGACGTCAGCTTCTGTTTTGGCTGGTGTAATGTCACCATCTGTTCGCTCGTGTGAAATCAGAAACAGAACCCGAGACGCGTGTGATTCACGGCTCTGGCGCCGAAACTGACACAAACACTCGACACGGCGCGATTAGTTATTATTGTTCTGGCCGAACCGGTGGAGAATCGCCGTCATCCTCACACGTTTGGCCGCCGTACTGTATGCAGATCCCCGCTCAGAGCGAATAAAGCTAATCGCAAGCTATTAATATTTATTACTGAGGCCTTTAACACACTGGATTCAAGAGATTTTAAGGGGCCCGAGACACAGTCCACGTTAGGATGCTTTATTGTATTTTATATTGAGAAATATCTTTAGGTTTTGTTCGGTTCTTCACTGGAGTTCTGGGTGCTGCAAAGGGACAAATCTATGTTTTACATTGTCAAAGACTTGGAGCGTGTGCCTTAACTGAAAAGAGAAATATCTGAACAGTTTTCTTTTGCATTCTTCTTTTATGCTCATCGTTTTTGATTTCCTCGACCAAAACACTCCAGACATCTCTCAGGCTCACGGACGGATGGACGGACGTTCACGTTCATCTTCCACTACCTGCTAAAAACTTGCCGATTTGAGGGAGAATCTTCTGTGCGGAAGGAAGATTTCTTGTTGATGTTGATTCATGTTTTATTTTGAGCTTATGGCGATATATTCAGTTCTGGTGAAGCCCGTATAACATCTGTCTGTGTGTGTGTGTTATTCTCAATGGGCTGGACCTAATCACTCCATTACTTGTGTGTGTGTGTGTGTGTGTGTGTGTGTGTGTGTGCGCGCGTGCTCGATTGTGAGTGTGTTTCTGTGATCAAGAATGTGTGAATGTTTATTTTGCTAAATTGTAATGGGTTTTAACCTGTGGAACTTTTAAATTTAAAAGATAAAAAAGACAAAAAGGAGCAAGACCAAATAAAATTTAACACGACTCTAAAACCGTGCTTGTGTTTGTCTGTATTATGTCATTCACACGATCTGTGACGAACATGTGCGACAAGCCAGTTCAGTTTGTGAAGAGCTGGAAATCTAGTGTGGTGGTTTGAATGTTGGATGAACATTAAAATATAGTTAGTGACATGAAACACGTCCAGGTCATATTTCACCCTAAAAACAAGAAATATGGCATTTTAAAGGATTTATATGATATTTTTTATTATACATAACATCAGTGCTTCAGTCTTGTTTTAGAATTTCAGGGGTGCTCAACCCTGTTCCTGGAGATCTACCTTCCTGCAGAGTTTAGTTCCAACCCTGATCAAACAAACTATCAAGTGCTCCTTCAGATCCTAATTAGCTGGTTCAGGTGTGTTTGATCAGGGTTGGAGCTGAACTCTGCAGGAAGGTCGATCTCCAGGAACACCCCTGCTCTACAGCATATCAGCCAAAAATCTCAATGTCAGATTTTCTGAAAAAAAAAAAAAAAGTAATATATTCAATATATTTTATTTTTACATTTTAATGGTAAAGTTTTAATCTTTTTTTTTTTTTGTAAATATACTTTATTTTAGTGCAATGAGAAATTACATGAGGTGTATATAAATTGTAAAGTGTAATTTACACTAAGTATTTTAATTAAAATATAACACATCTGTTCATGAGATATTTCATCATGACTTCATCAGCATCATTGTGATGTTGCTGATGCTCAGTGTGTCCTGTAGGAGTCGCTGTAATTCAGACTGTGATGTTTATTGTTCAGAAACACACAGATGGGTTTGATCTCTGATGTGATGATTATGGTGTGTTATATCTGATTTCACTCATTATGTGGGATTTTTCATGTGATTCTCAGCTGTTTTCAGTTTCTGTGTTTCAGACGCTGCTGTAATCACTGTTTCACTCAATCAAGTAAACTCTTCATCTTCCTAACTGGTGCTTAACTAATGATATAGAGCACAACCATTGAGATCCAGGAGTAAAATCCCATTCATTTTCCTGTTTTTTTCAGTAATGTTTAAACCTTCATCACAGATGTACGCTGAGCCTGGTCAGTGATGTGATTTTGTAGAAATAAGTTTTAAATTATTTGGGGGGGGGGGATGCAGTTTAATTGCTAAATTTGTGATACATGCATTGCTCAAGAAACAAAATGAACACTTGTATTAATAAAGGACATGTTCAACTGATCAAAAGTGTCAGTACAGACAGTTCTAATTGTTTCAAAGATTCTAATTCAAATAAATGCTGTCCTTTTGAACTTTGTATTTATCTGTGAGTCCTGAAAGATAAAATGTATCATTGTCTCCACACAAATATTGGGCAGCACAACTGTTTCCAACATTGCTAATAATCAGAAATGTTTCTTGAGCAGCAAATTAGAATGATTTCTGAAGGATCATGTGACACTGAAGACTGGAGGAATGATGCTGAAAATTCAGCTGCGCATCACAGAAATAAAATAGAAAACAGTTGTTATTGTATTATTGTAGCTGCATTTTTGTGATCTTCTGCTCTGTGATGTTTGTGTTTGAGCAGGTCTGTGTAAAGCCGTGTGTGTGTGTGTGTGAAGAGACTGATGGATCTGGACAGAGTTGCTGAACTTGGAGCCTCATCAGCTCAAACACACTGTGAATATGAGACGAGCCTGTTTCCATGGACACCGCAGGTACATTGACTGCCAAACACACATTAGTGCTCATCTGTGAACAAACTCACTGCAACAGAGACTGTTTAAGGGAGTACTAGTGCCCTGATTACAGCATACTGTACAGTGTGTGCTGCATCCTTTCAAAATCACATATAAAACAGGCACTGCGTGGAGGAACACAGTGGATGGGAAGCGTCTGACAGTCCTGTCATGCATTTATACAAAACATCTCAAAAAAGGGCACCAAGTAGACATGATGCATGTTGCATACTAGTTTACTGAACAAACTAAATGAATATTTGGGCCTAAATTTAGGATTTGTGTGCTTGATTTGCATGTAAAAATTCAAAGCATTTACACATTAACAAATAAATGTCATCATATTTATCAGTCATGCAGAAATGAAACGGGTTGGATTTCTATAATCGTAAGCAATGTTTAAAACACGCAGGTTAATATTTATCATTAATAAATCGAATTGACTGACTGCAGGGTTATTATAGTTAATAAAAAATAAAACCATAAACAAAAATTACTTGAAATGATAAATGGTATAAAAAAAACCAAACAGTTTTCATTTTCATTTAACTTGATGTTTAAATGCATTTTTAAAATAGGATTATGTAAATATTTACAAATAGTTCATAAATGAAATGGGTAAGGTTTCTGCACTCAAATAAATCATGCCATAGTTTATGTACGATTTTATTAGTTTATGTTAGACTGCGTAATCTAAATGAATGGACATTTTATGTACAGTTCAAATATAGAAATCTCAAATTTAGGCCTAAATCATCTAACTGTTTGTCATGAGTTACTGATCAATTTATTCAGAGCAAATCAACTGAAGGACGAGCAGCACATAACAAACGTGTGATGAAAGTAATCAGGAAAATAAGTGAAGATGCGATGGCGCTGGAAGAGCTGTTAATGAATCTCATTCATCTCTTCAGATGAATCTCAGCTGGATTGTTCAGCCGGCGGATCTTGAAGCTTCAAACGCTCACGTTCATGAGGAAACGCTCTCCTCAGCGCTTGCTCCTCTAAAAGAGATCCATTTGTTCAAAGCACACACAATTTGTTTCCCAATTTTCAGTTTGCTGGAAATCCAAACTTTCTGTCCATGACGGCAGTGAGTCAGAGACTTGGAGAGATTGAGTAACTACTGAAGACACGCAAGTCAGAAACTGTACGTGTTAAAACAGTATTATTTATGTTTGGCTTTCCAATATCAAATATATGATACTTCAGAAACACCAAATGAGATTTGAGCATATCAGCCTTTTCGGTGAATTCAGAACATGATGCATTATGGTCTTTCTGGAGTTTTATTCAGCTAAACTTTTCTTTCACCATTCTTCTTTTTTATACACTCTAGTATTTTAAAAAATATGTTTAATGTGTGTAAAGCACTAAAGTCTCTGGTCTCAGATTTTCCAAGAAATCCTAAAAACTTTCTCGCATGTTGAGGAGATCGAGCAGGACTCAGCTGAACACTTTCTGGGTTTCTCAGTTTGTGTAAATACACTTGGGATTCAGAGAATGTATTTTTTTTCCTATTAATGTCACACTTGTCTAGTCAAACTAAAATAAACTACAATATTTTGTCTTTTTATATGAAATCTTTTTTTAAACTATTAAAAATGAACACATTTTGGAGTTTGACAGAACCTGCAAAATAACCGACTGAAGATTAAAATAATGGCAGATTTGTTTCATTTTAAATAAACAATAAAAACTGTGATGAAACTTCAGAGATTTTCTTCAGTAAGAAATTTACTTTACATTTGCTATGGTTATACAGTTGGATATTTAGTAAGTAAAAAGTACACTATATTTTGACCTAGCTCCTTACCTAAAATTGGATATAAAGTTTATTATCACACTGCTCTTCACTATAAAAAGCAATTTGTTGATTCAACTTAAAATATTTTGTAACTTGGCTGCCTTAAAATTTTAAGTTCAGTCAACTCAAAAAAAGTTTATTCAACTTGAAATGTTAAATTATACTAATTGACAACTTAGATATTTGAATTGAATCAACTTAAAATTTTAAGGCAGCTAGGTTACTTACCCATCTGTTACAATTAGCAAACACAAATATCTAAGTTGTTACTTAGTACAACTTAACATTTCAAGTTGACTAAACTTATTTTAGTTGACTGAACTTAAAATTTTAAGGCAGCAGGGTAACAAATTATTTTAAGCTGATTCAACAAATTGTTTTTTATTTTTTACAGTGTACAGTATAAAAAACAATTTGTTGATTCAACTTAAAATAATGTGTTACCCAGCTGCCTTTAAATTTTACGTTCAGTCAACTTAAAAAAGTTTAGTACTAAGTGACAATTTAGATATTTGAGTTCATTCAACTTAAAATTTGAAAGCAGCTGGGTAACAAATTATTTTAAACTGACTTAACAAATTGTGTTTTTTTTCAGTGTACTTGAAGTTGGATGTGTGCTATATTTGGCTATATACTGTAGTAGAACATGAACTATTATCACACAGCATTATCTTCATTTGTATGAAGTTGGATGTATATGTATAAAGTTGCATATGTAGTATTGTTGGTTATATAGCAAAATGTAAACTGTATTATCATCTCTGTATAAAGTTAGCAAAATGTGAACTATAGTATTGCACAGCTTTATATACAGTAATGTTGGAAATATTATGTTCAATGATATCTTGTAAAGATTTGTTGATTTTAGCACAGTTGTTTCTCTGTATAATGTTGTCGTTGCTAGTAAATACAGTAAGTTTGATCAGGCTATAGCTCGTCTGGAAACATTCAAGCCGTGTGCGACAACTAGCGCCACATTAGGTTCGTATTTTTGCCAAGACTTTCTTTATCCATTGACTTAGTTCACTCCAAACAAACAAATAAACAAAAAAATAAATAAATAAAAATAATAATAATAATAATAATAATAATAATTCATAACTCAATTTAATTGAGGATTAATCTCGAGTCATAAAAAACAATTTCATGCAATGCAATGTAAATTAGAAGACTGTGTTTGGCCAATGAGTTGGGCCAACTTAATTTGATCAAATATAGTTTAAATGATATTGATATGTTTATAAAAGGATCATTTTATGCTTTTTGAACTCAAACTAAAACATTTAACTGGAAAACAAATAACTAGGCAGAAATTCTTCTACACTCAAAAAATGACACATTGGATTTACTTAAGTTTAGGCATTAACCAACTTGTTAGACATTCGCCATAAGATGGCTTTGTTACATCCATGGTATATCTAAAGTATTTGTTTATTTTATTATTAAAACAACTTTAACTCATGTTAGCAAGTCCTCAACCCAAGCACATGCTCTACACTTCACCACGACGGCAACCCATAAAAACACTAACGTACCATACAAACATAAAAGAACATTAAACATTAACAAGTCTTCCAATTTTAATCATCTTAATAAAAAGAGCATAAAATAACATTTTATTTCAACATTTACTCTCCTTATCCAGCCCTGTGCAAAGCTTCCTAGTTACACAAGTGAAATAATTTATGTACTGTCAACTCTAATGAATTACGTAAAGTGGTTGTAAAAAATTGTTGGATTTTTTTTTTTTTTGGCCTACTTAATTGAAATATGTTCTTTCAAAATGAAAACATTGAGTTGAACCAAAACGCAACTGTTTTAAGTCAGTTGAACACAATGCAGTTGTTTAAATGGGAAACCTAACACACTGGTGTTAAATGAAAACAAATTTTTTTTTAAATAAACTGAAGTGTTGTAGAATCATTTTTGAGTGTTTTTGAAGCTGAACATTGTGCTCCACAGAAGGGTGGCCATAAGTCAGACAGAAGACAGAATTTACATTTCCGGATGAACGTATTCCCGTGGTTTCACTTTTGAGGCTTTTATCATCAGCTGAAACACTCCATGCCGACGAGCGCCGTGACCTCCTTACATGTTGAGAATAATAATCGCCTGACGGCTCAGTTTGCCTCTCCACTCCGAGAGACTTTGAGTCTCGGCGCAGCAGCGCTTTGCTCTGAAACGCAGGAGTGTTTGTGAAGGACTGCCGGATGAAGAAGGAGCTGTTCTGGAGTCAGTGTTTGCCCTGCAGCTCCTCAGCCCTTCCCCACACTCACTGTGAGAATGAATGACCTGCAGACACACACCCTCACCATCACACACTCAACTATAATCACACACAATTACTCACTTCACACTGAACACGAAAGTCCACCGTTTCATATCATTCACCTGCAGTGAACCACATTTAGAGTCATATTTTATTTTCTCTGGTGCAAAATCTACCAAATCTGAACTCAGATGTACATCTGTATATACAGTATAGTTTTCTATATAAAGCTGCATTGAAACAGTGTGTGTTGTGAAAAGTGCTTTTGAAACACTTTTGACTTTGTGTAGTTTTCATAGTTTCTGACAAACACAAGACATGGACAGGAAACGGTAAATCTGTTTATTTTTCTTTTCTTTTTATTTATACAAAAGTTTCATTTGAGTTGTTTTTCATCTTTGTTTTGCAGACTCTGCGACAGACCCTTTATTATGGGTCACGAACACCCACTTTTGAGGTGAGAAACAGCACTTTCAGGAGTCTGATGTGTGTCGAGAAACATGACAGATGAGAACAAGAATAACCCGTCTGCACAGACTCTCCACAGCGGCAGACGACAGATCCTGCTTTTATCCAAATGAAATCAGAGCTGAACGTCCATCAGTCAGATACACACCATCTCAGCTCATCTCATGTGCAGCTCCCACTTCATCATGACACAACAACATTCTTTAGAAGTGGATTTTATCTTTGTTTATTTCCCATCATTGATCATCAGTTACTGACCTGCGGTTCACAGCGATGCATTCAGTCCAGTGTGACACAATGTTCTGAACACTGAATCAGATTAGTAAATGATTCATTGGAACACAGAGTTCAAAAGAATCGATTTGTGGGATGTGTTCTGCAGTGTTAATAATGGAAAAAACGAGCGAGGTCAGCTCATCTAATTGGCTCCTGCGGGACGGGGAACGTTCACTTTCTCACGAGCATCAGTGTTTGAGAGATGATTCATCCGTTCTTATGATTCCTTTGACACATTTATGACTCGTCAGTGTAAAAGCGCCGTGCTCGACGTGTTCAGAGTTTTAATAGCTTTAATTAGAAGTCTTTTCTGGAATGTTCTGCTCATGAGTGCTGAGCTTTAACTGCCACATCATTAGAAATCACTCATTCATATGTTTAAATGAATAATATTTAAAACAAAATCAGAACATATCACTCAAACAGTAGAGCGCTGGCAACGCCAAGACCATGGGTTTGATTTCCAGAGAATGCATGAACTTGACAAAATGTACAAAGTAATATTTCAAAATTTTCAACCCATACAGCAAAATCATACTTTTATTATATATATATATACAGAGTAGTCAACATTTGAAGTGGATCAAACCTTTTCATCAAAGTTGTCCTAAAACTAAAACAATTCCGTGTTTTTGTCTTGGGACAACTTTGATGAACTTTGTTGACTACTGTATATATCTATATAATCAAAAATATTGACATTTTGAAAACACATTTAAAAAATATTTTTAAAAAATAGCACACACATACACACACACACACACACACACACACACATATATATATATATGATTTCTTGCTATTTTGAAATGTGTTTTAAAAATATCAATATTTTTGTAACATTTATAACTATTTATTTTGCACTTCATGTATTTGTCACATTTGAAGAAAACATAAAATATATTTTGGTAACACTTTAAAGTTCTATTAGTTAATGTCAGTTAATGTATTAAATAACCTGAACAAACAATGAACAATACATTTATTACAGTATTTATTATCCTTGGTAATGTTAGTTAATGAAAATACAGTCGTTCATTGTTTGTTCATGTTAAGTTAACTAAGCTAACATGAACTAAGAATCAACAATACTTTACCTTATATATACAACACAATACCTTATCATCTTATATTACCTATATTTTGTTATATTTTCTATTTCAATAATATGTCTCTTTAGGCTTTAGTTCACAAAATTTAAAATATATTTTAGCTGTATGGGGCATAAAATGTTTTTGTTTCTAATAAAGTTTTCTAGCTTTAATATCAGTATATGTGTCTATCTGTTTCTTACACAAATCTGTCATATTAAATAATTTTGGATATATTAAATCATCACCACATGCATAAAAGTCAAATACTATTCCTGTGCCATAATTACTTCTTATGAAACACAAAACAGTTTATTTTTGTTTTTACGACTCACTTTTTCTTTTCATATTTGTGACAAATTCAGCAGCTGCTGAGTTTTGTTAATTTGACATCAAAGCTAGTTGTGATGTCACATCGACTCTTAAATGCTCCTGTAGATGAGCTGCTTGAGTGAATGGAGAGTGTTTCTGTATGTGTGTGTGTGTGTGTGTGTGTGTCAGTAAGGTTTGTATTGTTGTAAATCATTGTGTGTTTGCTGGTGGACAAACTGTGATTTCCAGGACTAGAAGTGTTCTGGATTGTGAACTCTATTAAACAAATGCTCTTAAATCTCCTGATTATTGAATAAATCATCAGACAAACGCTGGCAGTTGTTCTTGTTTTCATCTTCAGTTTCGTCTGTCTGTTTTATTTCTCTGCCTGTTTCCAGAGATCGCTGGAGAATCGGTTAAGCACACACACACACACACACACACACACACTGTGATAAAGGACAGAAGCCTGTTTCCATGGAAACTGCAGTAGGAGTGTGTGTGTGTGTGTGTGTTTGTTGGGAAACACATCTGCACTCTTCAACACTTCCCCTCTTTCACGTCTTCGAGATCCTCACATCATTTGTCCTGAAATGATCATTGTATTTTTTAAGTCTTTATTTGCCTGTCGTGTTTAACAGCAGGTGAAATGTCACGTCTGAATTTATGGCTGACATTAATGTTTTTCTGCATGCAATAAATATTTCATTATATTGCAGTAGCTGTAGATTGCTGTGACAGACGTTTGGAGCTGCTTAAGATCATGAACCGCACTGATAAGTTGAGTCTCAGCGCCTGCAGTGACGTCACTATTTACGTCATAAAATGTAAAGCTTACGCTGCGTAATACAGAAGCCCTGCAACGTGAAAAATAAATAAATAAATAAATAAATAAATAAATAAATAGTGTTAGTGTCATAAGAAGTCCTAAGAATTTGTTTTTATCTTTCTGTCTTGAATTGTTTTTCTAGCGCTCCACGTTCTCCTCTGATGATCTGAGTATTACATTCACATTCACGCTCATGTTTTTAAACACACTAGACAATTGTGTCTCGCTGTGGCATTTGCCCACCATTTAAAAAAAAAAAAAAAACATTTCAGAGAGAAAAAATGGTTACACTTTTTTATTTAACCAAGAGGAAAAGGTTAAAAGAAAAAATATCAGAGAAAAAAAAATGCATAAAAAATTCTGATAGAAAAGTTTTTTGAAAAAAACTGAAAAAAAAGTATATATATAAAAGTTTTTTTCTTTCTTCATTTTTTTTTTCTTTTCAAAAAAACTTTTCTATCAGAATTTTTAGAAAGTCAGGAGATTTGGGGATTCCTCTGCTTTATGACCTATTCCTCTGCATGGACAATGTTTTTATTTATTTATTTTTATTCCCAGTGAATATGAATTAAAAACTCCCACCCGTGTGACACTACTCCAATAACAGACCATGCAAAATGCCAAAATAAATAAATAAAAATAAAAAATAATATCTTAAGAATATTATTATATATTTGCAAATAACGTTGCAAACAACAATAAAATCAGAGGACTTTAACTATAAGCGACACAAGCAAAAAAACAAAGATATTGTTTCCTCTTTTTTCCTGATGTTTGTTATTATTTAAAATTTTATATACATTTTTATAAAATTTTTTTTTTTTTTTTTTAATTCACCATTTAGGCAATAACGTATATCTTCAACATTATCTACAATCAGATGTTTTCAGTGGACTTTCAAAATTTGCTTTGCTTGCGAAAGCTTTTATGAAGCCATTTTATGGATGACAACGGATCACTTTATTATAATGTTTATATTAATTAGCCCGTGAACTCATTCTCTCAGATGGCCTGGGTATGCGGAGCATTCGCAGCTTATATGGACGGAACGCCACTATATATATATCAGGGTTCAGGGTTGCCAACACGCGCGTTCAGGCTGTGTGTCACACACTCTCTCTCTCTCTCTCTCTCTCTCTCTCTGTCCATGTAAATCTCACGCCAAACTGGCAACTCTGCTTGGATTTTAAACAAGGTTTCAGCTTTCAAATGTTGTAAGTTTTAATACTAAATTCAAACGATAAATACCGTTTTGGCGCACTGAGTGTAAAATCGTAAAATGTAGCGCTTCCGTTAACGCCAGAGCCGCGACAAGCTTTGATCTCGCCGGCGTCGCCGCCACGCGGTCACGTGATTCACGGAGCTCTACAAACAAAGCGGCGTCGACACTACGTTTGAATGTGTTTCAGTAGGACAGAGACGACAGCTTCACTATACAGGTATTTGCAGCGATTTTTGGTAAACATTACAGCAGATTATGCATTGATTTTTACATCGATGACATTTACAGAATAATTTTATTCTGGAGAGTGATGGAGAGGCGACCCTTACGAAAACTGAACATGGTTTTACTACAAATAAAACCATGGTTCCTATAGTTAAACCATGGTAACCACAAATTAACCATGGTCTTGCTACACTAACCTTAGTTTAACCGTGGTATTTGTAGTAAAACTATTGTTATACAAATGGTAATCAATGCACCAAAAACATGGTTACTACACTTTTACTGTAATAAAATCATGGTTAATTTTCGTGAGGGTCAATATGGTTTTCTTGTATTTAACCCTCAGGTATTGCTTACTTACAATGTGACCATACAACTTAACTATTTTTCAGTTAAATAAATGTTCTTTATTTTAGTTCAATCATTTTTAATATTTTAAGGAGATCATTTAGGACTAAATACTATTTGTCCAATAATTATGGTCCATTAATGACTTAAAATGTATATATTATTTTATATTTCTGTTACTTATATTACAATTAGTGTAGCATTGAAGGTTAAATAGAGACAAGGGTTTTAAATTCCAATGCAAAGAGGCAAATTAGAGTCATTTTGTGGTCGGGAAAAAAATCATTTTGATTTGTAATGCCATGGTTTATTCACTAGGTACCTGTATGGCTCTTTACTAAATATACATGTATCTAGAATATTGCAGGTCATACCTGCTTACTTATTTTTAAGTTTTTCATTTGAATAAATATTTAGAAATGATTAAACACTATATTTTAAATGTGAAATTTAAAAAGTTAATAACTTGCATCCTTTTTTTAATGATACTCATATACGTACACAAAACGAATGCAAGCAAATACCGAATTTAAATCAAGTTTAAAATGGTGCTAAAAAAACATTCAGCTGCATTTTTAGCCCATTATATGTGGAGTTGGGGCAGAGAAAGTTATTTGGCAAAAACAAAAGAGCAGAGAAAACATTTGGAGACGAAAACATTTTAAAGAAAAAAAAAAAAATTTTAGAACTTCGGCTCAAGGCAATAAAAAAGTAAGGAACATCACATTGCTTTCATACATTATCAAACATGTTTTAAATGTTTGTGTTTTTGACTGTCTCTTCATATTTTTTTTTTCCCGCTCTGATTTTGGTTTTCAACAAGAGAAAGAGCGAGAGTGTAGACGTCTAGCGAACAGCTAACATTATCATGCAGCACCAACCTCGGCCACCAGGTGTCACTGTCATTTAGCATGAAATCTAATGCTTGCATTGGGTCAGGCGTAGGCAATTTCCGTCCTAGAGAGCCGCAGTCCTGCAGAGTTCAGCTCCAACCCTGAAAAAACCTCACCTGCCTAAAGCCGTAGTATTCCTCAAGACATTGATTAACTTGTTCAGGTGTTGGGTTTGGAGCTGCGACTCTCTATGACCAAACTATGACCCCTGCTCTAGTTTTTGCAAACTGTAATCAAAACAAAATCAGGTTAAATATATGCATATATGAGCCATACTACAGAATTAGTGCAAACTGCTGTTCCACAGATAACATAATAATAATAAAATAAACACATTTAAAAAGCATTTAAGTATTCAAATGTGTATTAAAATCATTCTCCTATCTTTCGAAACCCACAATAATATTTAAAATAGTATATATAAAATCATCATTTATTGGGTACTTTTGATTGGGAGGAGACTGTCCTGAACCCTAACTCCTAAATGATATTGAAATAGTTGTATTTTTTTCCCCCATTGTTGTTTTTAAAAGTATCTTTTTGATTCTTTAAAATATTGAAATTCACAAAAAATATATTTAGTTTATATTTTCTTTGTAAATTATGAAACTTACCTTACCGAAAAGTGTATGTTTTAGTCCATTGGCTGATTTGAACTAAACTAATACATTTATGATCAGTAAATATTCCTGTGTCCCTCTCTCTCATAGCTACAAGGTGTCAGTAGATCTCATAATTTTGAGATAAATGTGTTAAAAACTCTGAAAAATCTGTGTAACTTTACAAGAACATCACTACCAAACACCTTTTTTTCCTGCAGTTAAGCACACTTTATTGGTGGAGACCAAACAGTCACGACCACAACGTCATCACTGTTTCAGCAGTGACAAGAGGAACACAGAACCCTAATATTGGGGGGAAATAAACAAAATTTTAGTAGTTATGCAAGTTTGGTCACACTTTATTTTAAGGTCCAGTTCTCGCTATTAACAAACCATTAACTACAGCTTTTGCCTCAATAAACTTATAAATTTGCCACTTATTAACAGTGAGGTGGTTGTTAAGTTTAGGTATTGGGATTAGGGATGTAGAATATGTTCATGCAGAACCGCTGCTTTATAAGAACTAATAAACAGCCAATATGTTAATAATAGGTATGCTAATAAGTAACTAGTTAATAGTGAGAATTGTTCCCTATACTAGAGTGTTACCACATTTTTTGTACTTTAGTAGTGTTTTAGTATGCGAGTTGAAATTCTGTAATGTGATGTGTGCGCTACCAAAGCATTAACGTCACTACTGAAAATGTGCTGTCACCATTGAAACATGGGATGTTTTGTCACAAATGAAGTATACTGAATTATCAGCTAACACCTTATTGCTTCAATGTATATTCACACTAATGAATCCTTAACTTTGAAATCAGTATGATCAACGTTTTTGCCTTTTATATATATGTATAAAAAAAAAAATTGGATTCAAAATACAAAAAATCTCAAATTACACTTGAAATATTGTTAAAAAATTAATTATGGGTTTACCTCTGAAAAAATGTTAAAGGAGAAGTTCACTTCCAGAACAACAATTTACAAATAATTTACTCACCCCCTTGTCATCCAAGATGTTCATGTCTTTCTGTCTTCAGTCGTGACGAAATTATGTTTTTGGAGGAAAACATTTCAGGATTTTTCTTCATATAATGGACTTCAATTGTGCCCCCGATTTTGAACTTCCAAAATGTAGTTTAAATGCAGCTTCAAAGGCTCTAAACGATCCCAGCCGATGAAGAAGGGTCTTATCTAGCAAAATGAGCGTCATTTTTTTCGAAAAATAAAAATGTGTAAACTTTTTACTTTTTAAGCACAAAATACTTTTTAAGCACAGGCTCTTGGATGCACGTCCACGGGTCCTTCCTGAACGATTTGTTCATTTTGAACGAATCTTTAATGTGACTCGGGAAGAACGAGTCGTCTCGGGGAGTGATTCGTTCAGTCGCGCATGCGCAACATCCTATTAGGTTCTGTACTGGAATTAGTTCACCTGTTTCGAGTCGTTCGTTCATCTTACGGGGCTGTCACGTGACACTGATTTTGCTAAAAACTATCGAAATGACTCGAAAAAAGATTTGTTCATTTTGCTGAACCAGACTCAAAGGTCCGAGTCGGTAAAATGATCTGAACTTCCCATCACTAGTACGAATTACATCTAAGTTCATCGTCTGTGTACTCCGGCTCAAAAAGGAAGAGTATGATGAAAACTCCATCTTATTTTCTCGTACAACTTCAGAATCGTCCCGACACGTTGTACCTTTTTGTTTGTAAACAGCGTTTGACTTACTCGCACTTTCTTAATCTTTGCTTGTTCGCTTTGTAAACACTGGATCTGTAGTTCCGCGCGACCTTTCGACGTAATTCAATACGTGGTGTCGTGAACGCGCATCCCAGAGCCTGTGCTACACCAGCTTTTGTGCTAAAAAGTATACACATTTATATTTTTCGAAAAAAAATAAAATCACTAGATAAGACCCTTCTTCATCGGCTGGGATCGTTTAGAGCCTTTGAAGCCGCATTTAAACTACATTTTGGAAGTTCAAAATGAGGCACCAATGAAGTCCATTATATGGAGAAAAATGAAATGATACAGTGTAGATGTAAGTAAAATCTTAATAGGTCAACAAATAAATTATTATTACTAGTGACAAATTTGAAAAGAGGACAAATATTCCAAAACTTTCTGACAATGAAATATGAGAATTAAATACACAAGAAATGTGTACCTTGAACATTATACAATTTGCATGCATATTTTTTTGGTAAAAGACTTTTTTTTTTCCCAAGACGTTTCCAACTATTCTGTAGAACGGCCCATATAACCTGCTTTAAATCTAAACGTATTAGACAGTTGTTGTAATGCCTCTTGCTGACCTGTTTGCCCAATATTAAAATATTTTATTTTATTTTAAAAAAAAGCTTTTTGGTAGAGGAATAAAATTTTGGGGAAAGTAAACATTTCATAGACCTACAAATTGGAGAGGGAAGAAGAAAATACATTGTTGGAAAATTTAAAAGAAAAACGAAAAAAAGGGGAAAAAAAGTTTTTGACAGAGTCTGAACCGACAGTCGTGATTCAGTGGTCTGTGTTTGCATACAAATATGGACCAACAATGAAACCCACATCTGTCACACCTGGACAGAACGAACACCCGTCAGATCACCGTGGACCGTTTGAAAGCGATTGATGATCAATGATAGGAAATATGACTAACATTAATTAGCATCTACAATTATTAAATTGACATCCAAATAAAAACAATATATAATGAATTACTATGATAAAATATAAATGAACCATGCAGTATTACTATGTATCAGCGTCAGTCTGATATTGGAAATACATCAGGACTCAACATCACAGGTTTCACTCTGTAAAAAATTCTATTGTGTTTTGCTTTATTTTGAATGTTGAGTAAGAAACCACACAGCATTATGAGAATCGAAGACTTGCCGGCTCACGTAAACGTGTTTTACGAGTCCAGAGTCACACCGTACTACAAATACACTGCAGTTTACAGTGTTTGTGTCGAGCTGAAGTGTTGAAGATTAACCTGGAAGAAAAGTGTTAATCTGAAATAAGCACACGACACGGGGTGTAAGAAGTATATAACCAATTGTATTCCCTTCTGTTAATATACACGTATGCAGATTCATCTCACTGGAACACTCTACAGTAACATTTAGAAAGAACAAGGGAGCTGAGGAGAAACGCAACCGACAAACCTGAACAGGAACGGAAAGAATGGAAACACATTCACACAGACAAACGCCGCTCACGCAGACACACGACGATGGAAGAGTGAAATCAAACGGTCGTGATGATGATGATGATGATGACGTCTGGTCCTCGTCGAGTGAGTATGGAGTATGAGCAGCCCTCCACACGCTGGGTAAAGCGAGCGACATGATGCCAACGGAGGATGGAGTCGGCGATCAAAGTCTCCTGGATACAAGGAGATTCTGTCCCGCCTGGTAAAGGTAATGTTCTCTTGTAAACCAAATCACATTTTGCTGTTTAATATTCAAAGGAGCGTCTTCTTTCCGGAATTCAGCCATCTTTGCATTTCATTTTTTTTTTTTTTGTTCTTAGGGATGATAATTAGGAAAAACACATCTCTTTTAGCACTGGGATGAGGTTCAAATATTTAGACATTTCACAAACTGTTTTAAACATTTTCTTTTCAATGTAGAGTTTAGTTCTTTTAATAGAGTTGAGAAAATTAGAATACTAGAGTTCAAGATGTACACCTTCCAAGGAACAGGCCGTTTCGTCTTTCTTTCAAGAGAGTTCGTTCCGTCGAACGCGCAAAGTTCATACCTACTTTCCTCCCGAGAGACGCAGGAGAGTCCACGTTCCCTACGTGTGACGTACGTTAACTGGAACGTTATTGTCTTTTCCCTCGGACGTGACGAAATAAAAAAGAAAGCACGCACACGCACATAGAAAACGAAAAACATCCTAGCATCCTGCTCTGCTGTTTTCCACTGATACGGTTTGTTGACGTGACGCGGGTCTCGATCGTGTCAGACTTTCGGTCGCTTGTGTCCCTTTGTCTTTTCAAAGATCTGTGTGTGAATATTTTGATTTGCTGTTAGGGGTTTCAGGTTCTTGAATGTGGAGCAGAAACCGAGATCCTCGGCGGGCCCAGGACGGAGCCCTGCGGAACCCCGAAAACACACGACGAATATTTGCTGGAACGCGGGGTGAGCGCGGGCCTCCGGCCGAAGGGATCGTCCACAGATGTTTCGCTAGTTGTAACGGTTCGATATATATTATTGAGATATATATATATATATATTTATATATAAATTTGTTTGACTCCACAGAAACAGTTTTTGTCTCTTTTCATTTTGAATACCACATGCTGGAAACACAACAGAATTACGTTGCATCTGCTCCTGAGCACCAAGGACAAGGAGAAAAAGAGAGAACAAGCCAAGAAAGGGTGCGGGGAAAGAGAGAAAGAGAGGGATGAAGGGAGCGGAGGATGGAAACGCGAAGCGCTTGGAAAGAGAGGGAGACGGATTTGACACAGAGCTGGTCTGGCAGTATTACGGAGGAGCGTGCGACTGCTAAACGTTTTTGCCACCATCTGCTCCTCAAACGTCCCCTGCGCCACGCTCGCGCTCCCAAACGATTCTCGACCGATCGGATCGCCCGCACGCGGGCCGGGAGACGATCTGAATATCGAGGACACGCGACGTATTTACAAACAACTAGAACTAGAGCGTCGAGTGACACGTGATGGGGAAAAAAAAAAAATCACTTTTCTTCAATACAAAAGTCTCGCAGAGTTTCGGGGATTAGCTATCAAAAATGGACACGAGGGAGGGGATGAGATTCCAAAGCCTGGACGCTTTCCAACTCTTTAGCGCTCGCTGGAAATGAGGCCGACGGCTAGACGAGACGGGAAACGAAAGAAGACCGATGTCGGAGCTCTAAATGTGACCGGTAAACTGGCGACAAATACCCGGACCTCCCTTTCCATTCCTCGTCCTATCTCTCTCTCTCCTTCTCCCCCTCGCTTCCACCCGGGTCCCTCCGGAGGCCGCGCTCAGACGTAGTACTCCTTGTCTTTGTTCTTCTTGCTCTTCGTGCCGGTCTTGGCCGCGCCGGGCTGCTTCTCCTTCACCAGGGCGCCGTTGCTCTGCGTGGCCGAATTGCTGATGTAGTTGCGACTCTGGTCCACCTGGTAGGAGCCCTCGTCGCGGTTGCGGTACTTGTACATGGCGTAGAGCAGGATGAGGATGCAGAGGGCGGCCGCGGCCACGATGCCCACCACCATGCCCGTCGTGCTGCTGGACTCGCGGATCACCTCCACCGCTCCCGGAGGCCCTCGGTCCGGCGACGAGGGGTCTGTAGTGGGCACATGGGGGAAATGGGGGGGATACGTTATACCCGGGACGTGTCGGTGCCGCCCGCCGTGCTCGGGCTCGCCCGACGGCTGCGCGGGCGGCAGCAGCACCTGGTCGCGGGTGTTCATTTTTTGGCGGGGATGTGGCCGCTGATGTTTGATTCGGCTGCCGCGGCGCCGGGTAAGTGGCGGCCGGTGGAGTCCGTTTGGCGAAGGTCGGTCGCCACGGGTTCCCGCCGCTGGGAGGGGCAGTACGGTCCGGTCAGTGACGAGGGCCGAGTTTTTATAGTAGTCCTCGTCGTCGGACTCCGTCATCTCGCCCGAGCCGTAGGCCGACACCTCCGCGGGCTCTTCGCAGTCCTCCTGGTCCAGCGGACAGGGGGGCCGGCCGGGCAAGGGGAGAGACTCTTTGGTGGTCTCGAGCAAGGTGAGGAAGGGGCGATAGGTCGGGGGCGGGGGGATAACGGGGTAACGCGTCACAATGGACGGGGGGTCAAGGGAATCCACAGTTATAATTGGCAACACTAGTTCACCTCCTAGGACGAAAGAGAGAAGGGACACGGCGTTAGTCGCGAGCCGAGCCGACCGGCGCACAAGAGAGAGAGAAGAGCCATCATTAGAACAGCACTAAGACTTCTTGAGGTTAGTTCTACAGTTAGTTAGTCTCTGTTTAACATCAGGCTATCAACAGCTAGGCTAACGCTAGACAACTACAGTCGTGTTTACATTACAGGGTTAGAGCAATACAGAGAGCAATACAGTTAAATACATATGTACACTACAAAAACAGTTCTACGTGTGGGCTACGGCTAGCGCTAGCTGGGCTAACCTCCACTCACTGACTGCATGTTTAAGAAGAGAGCAAACCACGTAGTACAGGTCACTTACATCGACAAATTGGCCGCATGATTTTTGCATGAAAAAAAAAGTTACAAAAAGAAAGCTGTGTAAGATTGTTCTCGGATAGTGATAAACAAATTTCAGCCCATGTTTCAAAATGTTTTGAATGCATCATTCAGTGAACGTTTTTTTTTGTTTGTTTTTTCCTTCCCCGGAGCTCATAAAGCTCATAATCCCCGCTCCCCGTTGGCATGGTGATAGCGCGCTAACGATGAGGATCTATATGCAAAACTTCCCACTCTCACCCCGGGACACCGAAGGTGATATTTTCAAATTACTGTCCCGCAAGACCTTCCTCCCCCCCCCCTCAAAACACAGACCAAATCTTTCAAGATAATTATCTGTAAGCCTGTCCCTCGGAAATCTCATGCCGTGAATAACGAAAGCTGAACTGGATTGTCAAGGAATGTCAAAATCATACAAGAGGAATAAAGAATTCATTAGGATTCATCTGTGGCATCGACACCTGAAATGAATCTATGACAATGGGCTCTGTTTAAACACATAATGCACATCATTGTTATTCAGTCGATGAGGCAAATTAGTGTGACAAACATTGCTTTGGCGGAGGGGGGGGGGACTGTTCTGCTGCGCTTTGGGAAACCTCCTCAAACCGTGGCATCAACACGGCACCCTCCCCTTAACCAGCAGAACCTTCAAAAAGAGCTTCCTGTTTGCATATTGATGAACAGAGTCATTAAGCTCAAAGAAACTGAGAGAATCCACCAGGAGAAAAGGTGACATTAGCATTCAGAACACACACACACACACACACACACACACGAACAGTCTGTTGTTAGAAGCTGAAAAGCAAACAGTATGTTAATGGCATGTTTCACAGAGTCCGTCCCACCCAACAGCCCCTCCGTAGAGCCGTGCGTCTGCGGGCCGAGAGTCTGGGGAGCGATCGCTACAAAACGAAAGCCCGTTCGCCGCCGACAAATCTTTCATATCCATTGCTAGGGAAAACCGCTGGAGGCGACCGGCCGTTTAGAGGAATGATCTGTCAAGAGTCTGATAATTCCGTAACTGACACCGCCGCTTTGTGAATTATACGAGCCCGCGTGTTAACGTGCCACCGGGCGCAACGATATTTCCCGCTTTTATTAAATTTGTTGCAATATCTTATGACACGCTAGCAAATCCACAGCAAGCTGTTCCCGGAGAGGGCAGAATCGATCGCTCGGGGCAGAGGAACCTTGAACCCCGGGGATAGCGTCTTCTCTAAAACGCACTTGAAGGAGAGCCCTTGGAAACGAGCGAACCCGCTCAAACTGTCAGTCCGCAGACGCACGAGTCAGTGAACGTGTCTGTGTGTTAAAGATCGCAAATCATCGTTCCAGTCTGTGATTGGCCAAACTTTGCCTCCTGTGACAGTCGCGTTGACGACAAGACCGGCATCAGAATAGCATCATGACTCATGTGTACAAACTAATATCTCACTTGTTTCACAACGATTGTCTGGAGCGAGTGAGTGAGCACCGTCAGTAACCAGAGTAATCACTGCAGCTTTATTCATGCTTCGCTCCTCAGCTTTTGTTTCTCACACTGCAACAAATGACACTTACGTTTGTCTGTTGCAAATCCGTCACGAGAGATGCGATTTAAGCCAGACAAACTGCAGGAGACGCACTGTACTTTAACGGGCAAATTAAATGTCGTTAATAGTGAGAAATGCACAGAACGAGCACAGAGGACCTGCATCAACTCGTGCTTATACTGCAGTTTTGAGGAAAACAAAAACATCTCTGAAAGCTCTTTCTCTCCACTGAATTCATGATCAGTGTTGGGAAAGTTGAGTAATTAATCACTAGCTACTATTTACGTCTTCCACAGTGAAATTAGATTACTGTACTAATTACTGTCTCTAAAAAGTATTGCTCAACCTGCACAAGGACAGACATAAAACTCTTTTAATTACTTCAAATAAATAATATACAACTGCATAAATTATTCTTGAACTGACTGTTACTTTAAAACTTACATTTTATAACATTAGATGTTACATTTTGATGGCAAATATCCTATTGTTTTAAACAGAATTTGTTTTATAGTCTATGAGGTATTTAACGCAATTACGTCGGAAGTAACTGTAGTTAGGTTAGAGTAATCCCTCTCAGTAAATAAATACCTTGTTATGCATTACACCCAATATTGTTTATGATTCTCAGCTCTAAGTCTAAATGCACTGTAAAAGATGCTTTTCTTCCACAGTATTTTTGTCTTGTTTTGGAGTACAACTGTGACCCTGGACCATAAAGCCAGTCATAAGAGTCCATTTTTTGAGAGTGAGATTTATACATCATCTGAAGGCTGAATAAGCTTTCCTTTGATGTATGGTTTGTTAGGATAAAACTCTTTGAAAATCTGGAATCTGAGGGTGCAAACAAAAAAAATCAAAAAAAATCGAAATAAAAGTTCTTAGCGATGCATGTTACTAATCAAAAATTAAGTTTTGATACATTTACGACAGGAAATGTACAAAATATCTTCATGGAACATGATCTTTACTTAACATCCTAATGATTTTTGGCATAAAAGAAAAATCTAATTTTTTGTCAGTTGCTACAAATATACCTGTGATACTTATGGCTGGTTTTGTGCTCCAGGGTCACAAATATCTACACTTAGTTTAATCAAGTCACATTTACTTCAGAAATTATTTAAGATATTAAGTCTTGTGTTCTGAAAAGTCTATCAAAATTAAGTGACTTCATGCTTTAAGGAAGCACTAAAATATCAGCCAGTGGGAGAAGAAAAACACAATTCAAATGAAAAAGTATGTTTATTTTTCTGACCGCACTGGCAGACATTTTTTCTTGTTTTAACTCGCTTAATTTTAATATTTTTCCGGAAAACAAGACTTATCCTACGTCATTTTGCTTCGCGATGACGATCTGCTGACGAGCAGCACTGCAATCAGAACAGGGAAAATAAACCCCTATGTGCAGAAAAAAACCGTGTGGCTCCTTTTGGGCATTCAGGAGCCTGTTTACATCCACACGCAGTAATGAAAGCTGGAATGTAACCGCAGTTTGCTGCGGGCGCTCGGGCCACGGGGAAGGCTGAGATTGGAGTTGTCTCTCTCTTAGCTAATTTGATTTTGAAGCCGAACACTAACGCGACGGCGGGGGTGAGACCGACCCCGACGCTTAATAATTGACGACAGAAGACACCGGGAGCCCAGCCGCTCAGAGAGACTGAGATTAACCTCTATAAATGTACTCGCTTCACATCAAAACACACATTTCATGTGCAGCGCGCTCAAACATTCATGTTTGTTTTGTTAGACTTGCTTCTGCAACTAATAAATGAAGAATATCTTGATTATGTATGAAAAGACCAAGGTGCTTTATTGTTTCTATAAACCCAATCAAACCAACTTCTAAAGTGGTATTATAAAGCTATTTATATTCATATAAATATTAAATTAAAAATGTAAATTCTTAAGTGAAAATTAGAAATGTTGCCTCTAACTGAACTAACTGAAATAAGTACTAAAATTACTAAAATGAAAGCAGAAATAAAAATAAATTAAAGCTAAAAAGAAACAACAAAAAACAATTAAAACATCACAATCCCATACCAAAATTACTAAAATGGAAATAAAAATAAAGCTAAATAGAAATATAGGAAAAGTCTGTAACAAAGTTACCAAAACGGAAATGACAATAAATTAAATCTAAACAGAAATATAAAAAAAATAATTCTTATAAAAAGGGCAAGAGCACATAAAAATTTCTTAAACAGAAATCAAAATAATTTAAACCTACATACAAATATTTTTTAAAAACAGGCAAAATTGCTAAAATGTAAACTGAAATGAAAACTAAAAATGCAAAAATTAACCTAATTCAAAATATTTCTAACACTATAAAAGTATATAAATGCTGTTTTCACCGTGTCTGAGTTTGGAGTTTGAGATCTCTAGTCTGAGGCGCTGCTGTTGTGTGTTTGTGTGTAACAGTCCGACTGTTGTGCGATTGCAGTCTCAGCTCATTAAGAACTAGCGAACGGTCGGCAGGCTCCAGCGAATGATGTAATTAGGAGCGCCTAACGAGGCCAGAGATTAATTAGCCTGTGGGGATCGGCTGAGAGGGGGGACGTTCACGAGACGCTTCTGTGGGACCCTGGAGCAGAAGCGCAATGCAGAGATTTCCATCCGTCCGTCCGTCCGTCTCTGCTCTGCCTCGTCTGTGGCTCATCCGTCTCTCCCACGATACAGCAAACGTGAGGAACATGCTGATGCCAGTCGAAGCCCCCCCTCCTCTCTCTCTCTCTGTTTGATTTGTACCTTCATCTTTCTTGTTTTCTTTTGCTGTGTTGTCCTGCATTTGACGGTGAGTCACACAATTTGTTTGCTCTCTTTGTCCTTTTGTCTGCTCCAGTGTGCAACAGAAATATTTGCTCTCAAAAGCACAGATGAACTGCTGCTCACCCTCACACGGTTGCTATGCTGTGCCTGGGAGGTTGCTAAGCAGTTACTGAAGCATTCTTGGTGGTTGCTAGGCAGATGCTGGCCTGTTGCTAAGGTGTTAAATGATATAAATATGAGTAAATGATCTGATTTAGCTTCCTTAATTCATACACATTCATCAGACTGAAACACTCAACGCTACTATCAGAGATGAAAATGATCAAGACATATTTTACCGCGACATCTGGCGCTAATTTAGGGTCCAATATGTGACTATGGAATTTAATTGAGGCGCTTTTTGTCCAATCACAGCTGCACATGGGACATGTGTGTGTGTGTGTGTTTATAGCACATAAAACACACACAGATGGTAAGACTGACTCACCGCTTCCAGGCTCACACTCCTCGAGATCTTCATCATCACGGACATTCTGCTGACGCTACTTCAACAGATCGCCAGTATTCTGCAGACAGACAGACAGAGTCCTTCTTCAATATAATTGATTAAAATACATAAAACACAAAACCACATTCACACAGACAGCTGTCATGTGATGATCCCACACACACACACACACACACACACTCTGACTGAAGCGGCATGAATCTGTTTTCAGTCCATTAATCAGGTGTCCACGTAAATATATACTGTCATATCTGAACACTGGAGACGTCATCTCTGAGCCAAAGCTGCCAGACACAGCGTCTGAAATCATTCTCATCTGTTTCTCATGACACGTCAAACTCATTTCAACATCTGAGCTTATCGAGAAATTGAGTTCTCTGAGGGAAACACACAGTCAGCCGGACACTTCAGCTTTATTCAACCAGCAGAAGATTCAGCAGAACAAAGCACTACAGAGCAGACCTGTGATTGATCGCTCTGTCCATCCACCTGTCCATATGTCTGTCCACTCCATCTGTCCTTCTGTCCATCCATCCATCTCATCTGTCCTTCTGTCTATCCATCTTCTATCTCTCATCCGATCTGTCCATCCATCCGGTCTGTCCTTCTTTCCGTCCATTCATCTATCTGTCCTCTGTCTGTTAATCAGTCTATCTTTCTGTCTGTCCACCTCTCTCTGTTCATCCGATTCCATCCACCCATCCGTCTGTCTGTCCTTCTTTCCGATCATCCATCTGTCCTTCTGTCTATCCATCCATCTGTCTATCTCTGTTAATCCGTCTGTCCATCCATTTCCGCTTCATTCCTTCTTCCAGGTCCATCTGTCTGTTAATCAGTCTATCTTTCTGTCTGTCCTCTCTGTTCATCCGTCTGTCCATCCATCCCATCTGTCTATCTGCATCCATCCATCTGTCTGTCCTTCTTTCCATCCATCCATCTGTCCTTCTGTCCTCCATCCATCTGTCTATCTCTAAATCCCCTGTCCATCCATCCCTCCTGTCTGTCCTTCCGCCCATCCGCCTGTTAATCAGTCTATCTTTCTGTTTCGTCCACCTCTCTCTGTTCATCCGCTCTGTCCATCCACCTATCTGCATTCGCCATCCATCCATCTGTCTGTCCTTCTTTCCGTCCATCCATCTATCCATCTGTCCTTCTGTCTATCCATCCATCTGTCTATCTCTCTCTGTTAATCCGCCTGTCCATCCATCCGCCTGTCTGTCCCTTTCCGATCCATCCATCTGTCTATCTGTCTGTTAATCATCTCTATCTTCTGTCTGTCCACCTCTCTCTCTGTTCATCCGTCCTGTCCATCCACCATCTGTCTTTCTGTCCATCCATCCATCTGTCTGTCCCTTTCCATCCATCCATCTGTCCTTCCTGTCTATCCATCCATTCTATCATCTCATATCCATCTGTCTGTCCATCCATCCATCTGTCTGTCCTCTGCCTATCCATCCATCCGTTAATCCTCTCTTGTCCAATCCGTCGATCCTTCCATCCATCCATCTGTCCTATCTGTCTGTTAATCCGTCCTATCTTCTGTCTGTCACCTCTCTCTCTGTTCATCCGTCTGTCCATCCACCCATCTGTCTCGTCTGTCCATCCATCCATGCTTCATCCATCCATCTGTCCTTCTTCCATCCATCCATCCTGTCCTTCATCCATCCATCTGCTATCTCGTCTCTGTCCATCCATCCATCTGTCTGTCCTTCTTTCCGCCCATCCATCTGTCTATCTGTCCATCTGTCTGTTAATCCGTCTATCTTTCTGTTCGTCCACCTCTCTCTCTGTTCATCCGCCTGTCCATCCACCCATCTGTCTTTCTGTCCTTCTGTCTATCCATCCATCTGTCTATCTCTTCTCCATCCATCCATCCGTCCTTCATCTGTCTGTCCTTCTGTCTATCCATCCATCTGTCTATCTCTCTCTGTTAATCCGTCTGTCCATCCATCCATCTGTTCGTCCTTTTCCGCCCATCCATCTGTCGTCCATCTGTCTGTTGATCAGTCTATCTTTCTGTCCGTCCATCTGTTCATCTGTCTGTCCATCCACCCATCTTTCGTCCATCCATCCATCTGTCTGTCCTTCCATCCATCCATCCTGTCCTTTATCCATCCATCTGCCTATCTGTCTGTCCATCCATCCATCTGTGTCTTTCCGTCCATCCATCTGTCTATCTGTCCATCGTCTGTTAATCAGCCTATCTCTGTCTGTCCATCTCTGTTCATCTGTCTGTCCATCCACCCAACTGTATTTCCTCACATCTGGGGCTATTAACTAAAAGAGAGCATTCTCATTTAAATTAAGTTGATGTACTAAAATAACTAAAACTAAATCTGAAAAAGTTAATGAACACTGACTGTTTAAACAACACTATACTAGTCATTTTAAGACACTAAACAAGAGGATCTGAATCTAATCTTTGCCCCCCAAAAAAATTCTACACTGATTGTTATTCGAATATTTAGAAATAAAAACTCAGCCAACATGCTATCATTATGAGTAGTTAACATTTGAAGTGGATCCAAAAAGTTGTCCAAAGACAAGAACGGGAATTGTTTTGGTTTTAGGACGACTGATGAAAGGTTTTGATCCACTTCAAATGTCGACTACTGTATATATAAGCGCTGAAAGTGCCCTCACATCAGTGCTCACTGCCACCCGCGGCTTTAGGAAAACAGTGAACGGTGAGCAATATGCCTTTAAAGTGGTAAATATTGGGAGAATATGTCAAAGTCATATATCACTGCCTTGGAATTCTAAGGTTGTTTCTGCATTCTGAGCCGTTTTGAGACATTACGCTTTAGTTTTTGGATTCCATAGACTTCTGTACATAGAACCCTTTTTGTTTTCTAAAAAAAGGGCCAAAATATACACAGCTTACAAAAGAAACATCACATAATGTAAATAAGTTGTCACAGAATAGGAATATGTGAATAATTCAATTTTTGTTTGCCGCATATTGAACATGGTATGTTTGCGTTATGTGTAAAACAAGATATTTCCTGTCGCCAGCAGGTGGTGCTATGATAATAACTGAACATTGGCCTTTAGATGTGTTCAGGCCAGGGCTCTTATCACACGTGTGATGTTTGGTGCAGATCGGACATTTTATGGCTGAGTTACAACATCATCTTTTTCCAAACATCGAAGTTTGTCAGGCCGCCACGGCCAACAAAAACTCAAGACCTTCGCAATCTAACGTCACAAAGGGCTTTAGATTAGACTGACCAAATTTGGTGTTGATCTGACTAAATCTTTAGGAGTCGTCGTGCTCTGTCGTGTGCGAAGTTTCAGGATTTTTCTAGCATGTTTAGGCCCTCAAGAACGTGAATCATTTTGGAGAAGAAGAAGAATCCTCACCCCACCGGGGCTCGAGCCCTAATAAGTGTATGAACAGAATTAGTAGCTGGCATTAGTTCTGCTCCGTGACTCTCGTCTCCCGAATTCAGCGATCGGGCCGTTTCACTGTGAACCGGACGAGGACCTCATTCACAGCAGATTTATTTGACGCTCGCTCTGTCTAAAGCAGCCGCGGGACACAATCCTGTTTTCTTTTAATTAGTTCTGAAAAGCTGCAGACTATTGTACCGAAGCCTGGAGTGTTTCTTCACTTGTTTATTTCATATAGTGATATTTATTAGAGACTACATCATTCGGAGCGCCGCGGATCAAAATCACATTTCAGCTTCACGTGTTTCCATAACCCAACGTGACATTTCAGTCGTACGGATCCGTTTAATTCGTCCTCGGCCCAGCGATCGCATTAACACCACAGACACGCAAACCGTTCCCAGTGGAGAACAAATGGAAAAGGCTTTTGTTTTTCAGATATTAATGGTCCGCTGTTTTGAATGTTTTGTTGCCATAATCAAATGTCTCTTCTGCCCGTTTGTGAACTATTGAGCTGGATTCAAATGCGCTCTCGGTACAGAAAGAGGAAAGCTAATAACCGCAGGCAAACCCTGGCGTGTGTGTTTTATGTCTGAAGCTGGAGATGAGTTGCAGGATCCGGTATAGATTCACACGGCTCATTTTAGATTTACATTTAGGGTGGCTGCGGGTTACTGCTGTACATTTGACATTTCTGAGGGTTATTCTGAGACCGTAAGCGAACCCGGCGCTGACCGTAGGCACGTCACGACACGACAGCTTCATTTAAACCACACGATACTGTTTCACAGCTTCGGAAACTGACTTCACTGGAGCAGCGCAGCAGCAGAATGAATAAATTCTACTGCATTCCTACATCAGTCCACGAATCACTCTGATTCAAACAACCATCAAGTGGATTTCAGGTGAAATATAATAAACTCTCTGCTAGACTCATTATAGAATCCAATGGTAGTGATTTAAATAAATATATATGCTAAGTGTTTTAGAGTGAAGAGGAGAAGCTTTTAGGCTTCCTGCAGTTTTGTGTCAAAATAAAATATTAACATAAATATTTGTACTGAAAATAATGTAAAACAAAATTGTTCTTTTTCTTAAATACTTCATTATTTAACAGTGAAATATTACAATAGTAACATTTATAGTTTTATTTTGTATTAATCATCATCATCATATTTATTGATACGCAATTGCAAAAAAAAAATATATATATATATATATATATATATATATATATATATCAGAAAAAAGTGTAAAATGAGTAAAATTCAGACTCTTTTATTAGGAATTTTGCAATAAAAATGAAATTGTTTGAAATAAAATTATATTTCTTAAATACTTGATTTTTTTATATCAGAGTGAAATATTGCAAGAGTAATATTTCTTGTTTTCATTTTAAAAATGCACACACTATTTATTAATAATAATGAATAATAATAATAATACTTTATTTTAAATAATTTCTGTCATAAAAATTCTGTCTCTACTGTTGATCATCACATCAATTAAAGCCACAAAATGTACGATTTCAACAGACTCAAATGTATCTAGTATGATAAAGTTTTATCATTTGTGGAAGAAACAGAAGTGGTTGACTGTGTCATAATAAAAGCTTCATTAACAACCACAAGCATTCTCATTTCACTTCCACGACTTTCAGCCCCACCCTGCTTCAAACTACAGTGATCTAAATACGTATTTAATACATTAGCTTTTAGATGAACATGATTTGTGCCCGAGTCCTGTCGGATTGCACTGGCTGTGGGATGAAGACGACATCTCCCATGATTCCACAGTCAATCACGGAGTCATCAAACTCTGCCTTTGGTTCTTTGTTTGTTTTGCATATGCGCCCTCTAGTGGTAAATGTACATATTGTGCCTTTAATACTAATACATTAAAAAATGAGGCCCTTATCAAACAGGAAATAACTTCATCTTTTGACTTTTGCACAAGTATTTGCTCCAGTTTTCCCCGTGTTCAATCTGAGACTGTGAGTGTTACTGCAGTATGAGGTCTTTCCACACACACACACTGACCTGCGTGACGCTGTCTCTCATGGTGGGCGAGCGTTGTTTGCGGGTGGTGGTGGTGGCCATCGTGGTGGTGGTCTCCATGATGGTGGTGGACATGTCTGCGAGCGGCGTGGTGGACGTGGTGTCGGTGCTCATGACGGACGGCACGTCGCCCACCAGGCGCAGGTTCCCCTGCACCTGAACGTTGGGGTCGCCCTCCGCCGCCAGCTTCAGCACCTGCAGGCCGTTATAGTACAGACCCGAGATCTGACCCTGGAAGTTACGACCCTTCTCGCCGCCGCCCACCTTAATGAACGCCTGGCTGTTAAAGATCGTCAGCTGCCGACCTGGAGAGAGCGAGAAACGAAGCAGAACAATCAGCGCCGGATCAACGACGGCCAAACGCACGGAGAAACGCCGGCAAACCTGCGGTCCGGTAACACTTCACATCAACACACGTCAGATCAGCCCTGAAACCACAGCTGGACTAAACGCCGTTTAACTGATTCAGTCGTATCCTGTTGTATCGTTTTATATGATTGTGCATCGTTTCCTATGATTTGGCTGTTATAATACATTAAAAAAAAAAAAAAAAAGAAGGAAGAAAGAAAAATAAATAAATGGAAAAATAGAAAAAAACAAACAAACAAATAAATTACTTTAAAACAATTAATAAAAGCAGAAAAGACACAAATATGAATTATTAAAAATAAAAGTAGAAAAAAGAAAAACAAACCAACAAACAAATAATCAATCAACAAACTGAAAAATAAAGAATACAAGAAAAGGGAAAAATTAATTATTAAAAATATAGATACGTTTTTTCCTTTTTTTTTAAATAATTAATTCATTTTTTACTTTTTTCGTTACTTATTTTTCAGTTTTTTCATACATACTGTATGAAAAATCTTGCTTGATGTAGTTAGGTCATGTAATTTCTTTTAGTTTTGGATCAAATCACTATTTCATTTAGAGTTCAAACTCAGTTTGTGTTACCGAGTGAGATTTGCTGTTTATCAGCAGTTTCTCTCTCATCATCATCATCATCATCATCTCCATGGAAACGTCACATGGGCAGAAATGACCTTTGGAGGGTTTCAGAGACGAGAGACGGACAGAATGAATACGATGAAGAGAGGAAATATTCATAAAGCAGCTGATGATGAAAAATGGACAGAAAGGAAAAGAAATCTGTTCATGAGACTGATGATGCTTGATTCTGTCAGTTTTAATGTTGCCTCTGATGATGATGATGATGATGATGGATCAGTGAGGAGATGAAGAGCACACACACAGGGTCCGTCACACATCTCCACCTCTGTGACTCTCTGATCCCGGGTAATAATCCCGGGTTCCTCTCTTCTGCTCCTGTGAGGTTTTCAATCAGCCTTTTCACATCAAACTGTTCTGAGCGAGCGTTCGAATGGATCTCTGTCAATCTGCGCACCTGACGTCATATAACGGACCTGAGCGCGACTAAGAAATCCCCAAAGAATGGAAACATCCAGTAGTGTGAATTCATGATCTGAGCTTCACAGATGCAGTGAAAACATCATCCATCGTCTGGAGAAACCTCAGCGAGTCGACTCCAGATGCTCTGATTTACATCAGTCATTCTGTAAGCGGGAGTGAGGAGATCAGTGACCCGCCACAGACCACAGAATGAGAGAAATAAAAATGATCTGAAACAGAAAGAAGAATGAAAGAATAAAAACTAAACAGATAAATAAACAGAAAAAAAGAATGAAAAATAAAAACAGAATAGAAAGAACAAAATAACAAAAAAAGAAAGAATAAAATCAAAAAGAAAAATAAACAATTGATTAAAAAATAACAAATACATAAAGAGTAAAAGAAAGGAAAAGAGTGTTTCAGCAGCTCTGAACATGATCATTCGCTCATCACTCCTTCATGTCATTCAAACCCGTACGACTTATTTTCTTCTTCTTTACATTTCTTGAAACATCTTCTTCCATGTTCTTTTTGTTTGCTTCATCTTCTCTAAATGACGACAGAATGTTCATTTGTGGTTGAACTGAACCCCTGAACACCGAGAGCGGAGTGAACGTCTTCTTCTGTGGAGATGAGTTTCCTCCCTTTGTGAAGGCAAAATAAACTCACAGATGAAAAATGAGTGTAAAGAGCTGCACTTTGTAATTACAGCACAAACAGGTCACTAGTGTGTGTGTGTGTGTGTGTGTGTGGGCTCGCTGCTGCACTGACTAACGCACAAACCACCCGAACGCTGCTGAGGTGTAATGATACCATCGCCTGTATCGGTGTGTGTGTGACGTCGTCTCCTCTGATCCAGCGCAGTGGAGTGGGTGTTTGATCCTGGCGACCCGTGTCCTTCACCAGTGGGCATGAAGGTTGTGAAACCGTTAGTCAGAAGTTCTGCTAAGAAAGTTTCCTCTGCGCACGTGCTGCTGCGAGATGCTTTTACCTCAACAACACACAAATGGAGGGAATCTGAGCGGTTGCCAGGGTCTTAGGCTGTTGCTATGGTGGCTTTTAACGCGTCATTATGCGGTTCTGGGTGGTTGCCAGGTAGAGTCCATCCTCAAGAAGTCATGTCTATATTAGTGATGCACTGAAATTAATTTAACCAAAACCAAAGTTAATGTTCTTATTTAACTGAAGACCATAAATAATGTTTATTCAGTAATCAATGAATTATTCAAATCAATAATCATTTAAATTGCATACAGGCAGTTTTGATGTCAACTTTTAATAATATATTAATTTGTAGCTGATAATAGATGTAATATAAATTTGTTTTCATGGTTTATTTAAACATGCATTAAATATTGAAGCGCAGGTTCAGTAAAACAAATATTATGAATATGTAGTATAGTGCATAGACTGATAGAAATGCTCCTCTCTAGAGTTGTTGTTTTTTTCCTAGCTGGCTATCGAGTTTACGGTCACTGAGGCAAATGTGCCGTTCAGTGACATTACTGGTCTCAAGCTGTTTTATGGACGTCTTTCTGCAGTTGAATTGCTGATTGATGGATTCCGTGATTCACGACGGATTCCAAAGAGTTGTTCTTTTTCTCCTGATGATCGTTCATGTTTATTTGCTGCTGTAACTAGAAGTAAAGAGTCAGAGACGATCTACAGCCATCTGTCAGCACACATACAGAGCCATAAAACCACATTTACTGTTTGAATTTGTAAACTTGAGACTTTGTTTTATATTAAAAGTAACAATGTTCAGTAATGTTCAGTGAAGACCTGTTCATACATGAAAACAGCAGACTAAAAGATCTCGGTTCGTCAAAACAATCAATTAATTTGCCCAGTATTTTTTGAGCCGCCATAATTTCAGTGCATCACTAGTAAATATACATGTAATGACATGTGCGTATCTGATCGGCGATGGACTGTGACAGAAACTCTCATTAACACGGAGAAGTTGTCACGGATCGCCTGCGTCACCATCAGGACGAAGTGAGAGTCCGGTGAGAATGTCACGTGTTTCTGCAGGAGTCTGTGTGGAAACCAAGGAGCTTTTCGAGAAGCTTCTGCGCTCTCTAATAGAAAAGCCTGTGTTTCTTCTCTCTGGAGTAATTTAAAAGTGAGAAAGTGTTCAAACAGAGCCCGAGCGCAGTGATTTAGTAGCGACACCGGGCGCGTTTCTGCTGTAAAACAAATGTGTTCTGCGCTCGCATTTCCCCGCTGAGGACTTTCTTCAGGAACTGAAATAAACAGCACAAAAGAAATCAATGCGCTGCGGTTATTTGTAATCTCTGACTGCGTCTCTCTCGGCGGCGGCGGCTTCACAATAAAAAACCCCGAGATGGAGGAGCGCCGGATACAGGAGAAGAGGAAATGATGGAAAGTCATAGGGGACGTTTAGAGCGTGATGAACGCCACGGAAAAAGGACGAGGGAGAAAAACCCAGCCTCTGAACGGCTTCTGCTGGAATTGAGCTGTTAAACCCTTTTTTTCCTCTTCATTGAGCTGTGGAGGTGCTGCCATCTTGAATTTATAACACTGACACCATCGCCGCTCGAGAATGTTCTGTCTGATCTAACTCAACGTCAGACGAGAGAAAGAAAAAGAGAAAGAGAGAGTCGCTCTCACACACTCACTGGCCTTTTCCACATGAATCCTGGAACACCGTGACTGCGCGGCGGTTCGGATGTGTGACGGACCCGGTGCAGTCTGGACCGTCCTCGTTACCGTCTCTAGTCAACATGAAACTCATTCGCCACTCGTTTTACTGACAGAATGTGACGGGCAGAAATTGCTTTTAGTTTTTAAAACAAGACACTACAGGTGAACAGTGAAAAAAAACGACAACAATTAATAGACATCACCACACTTCCCCCAGTTAAATAATCACAGTATATTAAAATACATTAATTCTACACTAATTTGCCGAAATGTCCAGAATGGAAATGCCAGGTTCATAATTCTTGAGTTAAAGGTTTTTACAGAAGGGATTTTGGATTTCTCTTTTTATCACTCCATAAATCAGAGAATACTGTCAACAGACAGAAAAAAATACATTTCCACCATGATTATAGGAATAAAAACATATGTGAATTGTATATTAACAATCCCCTCTGTAAAAATCTTCAGAATATAGATGAGAATAAAACTTCTAAGTTTGGTGTGTGTAAGTGCTGCTGAAGTGCAGATAAAACTTTTGAAGATATGGATTGTAATTGAAATCTATGGATGCAAACAGACAGAGTCTCATCAAATAAACACTTAAATGTGGGGGGTTTTCTTTAAGTTACTGAAGAAAAATAGCCTAAAATCTCAAAAATTGAAACAAACAAACAATGGGTTTGCCTGTAGTGTCTTGACTTAAAGGGAATGGGAAAGATTACGAATACCAGAATATTTATTTCTTTAGAATGATCGATTTTGATTTCATGTTGAAAAATCCTAAACCCAATCTAAAAACTCAACAGTCCAAACTGCACTCACAGACAAACACATGACGGATCACACAGTAAATTGACACATCATTGACTCTCAGACATTTAAATGTTAAAGGGACCGTATTCTCTCCGCAAACGCGACAGAACAACGAGGAGAGCGTTTACTCATCGATCTGATGAACTCTCACCAGTCGTTCGGCGTTTAACCCTCTGAGTTTCATTCAAGCGTTACGTGCGGGTTAGTTTGTTGCTCTGTTTAGTCGGTTCATCCGCTTTGACTGACAATCCATATTCTTCGTCTGATCTGCGTTCATTCGGTTATGTGAGTTTAGAAACAGGTTTATGACTGAGGGCTTCGAATTGATCTACTCCAATGAAAACTAAAACCTACCGGCTGAAGAGAAGAAGAGCGGCGGCCCCCAGGGTTTAGAAGAACGGTTCAGTCGTTGGTTGGTTAAATTCTGCTTAACCTTTACATTTTCCTGTCAGTTAACACTAAAACTCCTTTAACCCTTTGAGTTGACAGACTGTCCTATACGCTGATATACTTGCACACTTCTGCCGCCTTCAACCTTAAGATCTCATGACAGCGTCCTACAACTTCAACTGAGAGTTGAGTCTCAAATAACTCTCAGATCAACATAAACAAAACAGTTTAATTATTTTAATATAAATGTCTGTTTTATATTTGCTCATGAAACACTGTGAATTTATACACAGACTGCTAAACGTGAAATTTCCGTTTTTGTCTTGTTTTTCAGTACAAACATCAAAGCATGGAGATCTAAAATGGCAGAAGTCGTCTTGTTTTCTGAGAAACTGATCGAAATTAGGAACAAATATCTGCCAATGAGTCAAAAAAAAGAAACTAAAGTTTATTTTTCTAACTCAGTTGGCAGGTATTTGTTCTTCTCAGAAAATTAGACCTATTATCTTCTGTTATTTTGCATCTCCAGTTTAGATATTTGTGCTGGATAAGGAAGAATCATTTTCAGCAGTGAACGTGACGTCAGTATCATCAATTTCAATAGGTTGAAGTTTTGCAATAGTTCACACATTGAAATGCAACGAAGTATCCACGTATCCAGCAGCTAGTCAAAGCTAGAAGAACTACAAAACGCCTGGCTATACTGAAGTTCAGCCATCAGGGTGGGCGTGTCCTCAGAAACAGGAAGTGAATTACCAGGAAACTCGTATGAAACCGTTGGGACCTTCTGGACTCAAAGGGTTAAAGTTGGAATCAATTTAGACAGAACGACGAGAGCGAAGATGAGACGGAGGCACTGAAATAGAGTCCCTTTAACTGTGGAGTTTCGCTTGTTTAAACTGTTGTGAATCAGTTTCTGCTCGATAGGACGTTTCACAACAGCAAACAGTTGTGCGTGTTGTTGGGAGGTTAAGGGGGAGGGTTATGTGGGGGTTATTGGTAAGGTTAATACTCTGGAGAAGTGCAGTCCCGTCGTCAGATGACAGATCGCAGCGTTCGTTTTGCACCGATTAGCATAAATATTTCACAATGACTGTCATGAACACTTCTTCAGGTGCAAACTACGAGATAAGAGTAGTAAGACACCGGTAATGTTGTTTTCCCCTCGTTTCAAATCTCGGTTCTGCTCTTCTAATGTGTAAATCGTCACACGCTTAGCGTTTCGCGCTGCGTCCGTGGGCGTGCACTTCGTCCAGAGGTGTGTTAAGCGTGATTAGACAGACCGTTCATTAGTGGGGTTTGGTGCTGTTTAATTACCTTTGTCGAGTAGCCATTCGTCAACTACCCGACCGAGTCGGTACGGGATTCTTTGCCTAGCAATAGCCAGCCGTTCACTATCAAAGCTCCCTTTGAAGAACAAACAAATTCAACAGGTTACAATCTGGAAGGTCAAAGGTTAAAGATTAGAGGTTAGAGAGAACGCCAGCATGTCACCGTTTGGCAGGTTATGAACTTTAAAATCAGATTTAACACCCTCAAGGCTTTAAACATGGTTTTGGAGGTTAGAAAGAGAAGCAAGCTCTGGTTACCAAGTGTTTTAAACATGAGTTAAGCATATTTATGAGTCCGTTTAGAGGTGGAATGTTACTTCTGGATAATTACAACAGTGCATTAAAGTGTCTTGGTGAACGTGGAAAAGCAACCATTGTTGTTCTCATTAAAAATGCATAAGAACATTTCCATATCAGCATAACGAATCCACAAACGGTCCTGCTGAACATCAAACAGTGAAACTCCAGGAAGACGTTTTCTGTATCGGGTCAAACCATCGAATGTTCTGGAGCGCTCTGATTTGCAGCGTCACACCAAACCGTTTCGTTTGTACATGCGTTCAGACCTGTGAACCTGCAGCATCAGAGCTCCATCAGAGACCTGCAGAGCTCATTAGGATTCGTATATAAACACTTACTGCGAGAGAAACCACAGTGAGAATGCGCACACGTCTGCTGGCATCACGCTGCAGATCAAGCCTCCCTCGCTCCCTCTCGGTGACTGAGAGTTGGCGTTGTAGTGCAATCAAACTTGTCAGTTCTTTAATTAGCTGCAGCAATCTTTCCTCTCTCTCTTTAATGAAGTCACTCGTAGCAGAGCGACTGCCTCTTAATTGCTCCTGCAGCTCAACTGCAAATGATCTAATCAAAATCCCCGCATGCATCCCTACCCACAATCCCCGTCAGCGCTCGCTTAGAGCACCTCAGCTTTATTAGCGAGATCAAATAAGCCTGGATCATATGTAAATACATCAAGCATTTAGAAACCGATCCGTCACCTGCTGCCGTACAGCGGCACGTCTCTGATTCTGTGCTGAACATCGACGCTGGAGCACTAGGCTCCATCACAGTCCTCAAACACCGAAATGCATCAGAATGATCACGTATGTGTGTGTGTTTATGGGGTCTGATGGCGGGTATCAGATGGCTTCTTTCAGGGGTGTAAAATACTTTTTATTCGATTACTGTACTTAAATATTATTTTGGGAAATCTGTACTTCACTAAATTGCAATTTAAAGTGAATACTTGTAGTTTTACTTTAGGCAAGACACGGCAGACAAAACTATTATTTTTTAAAGCACTGGTCAGATTTTAAACTATTTTGCTTTCATGTCTTCTTTTAGACTAGTGGAGAAAAACCAAATCAATACATATTGAAGTTTTTTTTCATTTATTACACTTAATCTATTTGTGTCTGTAGATTTCAGTTACATACATATGTTTAAACGTTTTTTATCCTCACTTCAGCAGCACTTACACACACCAAACTTAGCAGCTTTATTCCTCTCTGTGTTCTGAAGGTTTTTACTGAAGGGTTTGTTGATGTCAGTCACATGGTTTCATTATTACACTTTATCTGTTCGCATCTGTAGATTTCAATTACAATGCATACAATGTTTAAAAGTTTTTTATCTCCACTTCGGCAGCACTTACACAAAATATAGCAGTTTTATTCCTCTCTATATTCTGAAGGTTTTTACTGAAGGGTTTGTTGATATGTTATTCGCCTGGTTTTATTATTGCACTATATTTATTTGTGTCTATAGATTTCAATTACATTACATATATTTCACAAAATGAGTTTGTATCTCCACTTCAGCACGACTAACAGATGTCAAACTTAGCTGTTTTATTCCTCTCTATATTCTGAAGGTTTTTACTGAAGGGTTTGTTGACATGTCAATCACATGGTTTTATTATTGCACTTTATCTATTTGCGTCTATATATTTCAATTACAATACTTTATTTCACAAAATGAGTTTGTATCTCCACTTCAGCAGCACTCACACACAACAAACTTAACAGTTTTATTCCTCTTTATATTTTGAAGGTTTTTACTGAGGGGTTTGTTCATATGTCATTTGCATGTGTTTTTATAACATTTTATTCCTAAAAAATGTGTTTTCTGTCTGTTGACAGTATTTTTGAATTTATGGAGTGAAAAACCTCTAATACGTCAACAAAATCACACAAGAATTATGAACCTGACTTTATCTAGTGTTTAGTGTTTTGCATTTTTAAACACATTTCAGAAAACTTGTCATATAATATGTAATGTCATAATGTGCTGTGATTCATGAAATGGGTAAGTATGGTGAATTGTAGATTACTTCTACTGTTGAAATTTAAATTATGTATTTTACTTTCACTCAAGTATGTTTTTGGTGATATACTTGTACTTGTGAGTATTGAGAATTTTCATTCCCTACTTTCCCTTCTGTCATTTATTTTCACTGGAATAATTTGAGTACTTTTTACACCCCTGCTCTGTGTTATATCCCAGATCAGTGTGTTTGTGAGGTAGAAACAGCTTCACAGCGTTTATATGAAACACATCAGATGCCGTTTTATTCTCTCGTTTCACAAGAGCCTTATCTCAGAAAGTGAAATCCTCATTTTGTGCGGAGGAAACACTTTCCTCTTTATCTGCAGTGTCATTTCAAACGCAACAGCTCGTCTTTGTGTTACTGGAAATACAGGTTTGATTGTGACGGTGATGCGGTGAAGGCACAGACTCACGCTGAGCTCCTCATGAGATTCTCTCAAGCTGAAAGCAGAGCAAGTACTCACACTGACGACGGCCACATCCAACATACACCCACCACGACCGCGTGCTAAACCGCCAGCATCAGCCGTTCTGCTGTTACTCACCGTCCACACACACACACACTCTGATTCCTGACTGCATCTGTCAAATCAAAGCCAGCTAAATGTACAAGATTTCACAAAGACTGTCTTTATTTTTTATAATTATTATTATTTTAATTTTGTACAGCTAACAAAAATCGGTCCTATTCTTGTGTTAACTTGACTTTGCTAGAGAACTTGTTTTAATTGAACCTAATTTCATTCATTAGCTGAAAATAGGCATCTTACAGGCAGCATCACACCTCGTCCATGACGCCTTCATATGCAGCTCACTAGGGTTTGGAACGAGCCCCTCATTCATAAACAAACATTGATTCATAAAGTCTCCGTAAATATAGACTTGTTCTGAGAGACCTGAGAGGAAACAGATCTTTACAGTAATTCTGGTATGATGTGAACAAGCGAATCAATCTCACCCCTCAAAGAACAGCTCCGTCTAATACTGATCAAATAAAATAAACACCAAGACAAAATAAAAACAAACAAACAAACGAAAATAAAGGAACACACTGAACTACCCCGGAGTTAAATAAAAACGCTCCTACTTTGCTTCTTGTCAATTCTTTGTATCGTCCTGTGCTGATAAATAAATAAATAAATAATGAAAATAAATAAATAAACAAATACATCAATAAAACAATTACATTCTGTAGATAAGATGAAATAAAATCCACACTAAATACAAACTGCCCCGCTGTGAGCAGGTCTTGTAATCGCACTAATGCTACGTTCACGTCACGACAGAATTAGCGTAATTACACGCTGTCGCTCGCCGTTCTCATCCTCAGATGAGGACGGTTTCATTTCTATGGCAACGCTCGTAATGCCACAGTGGATTCCTGTGGACGTTCTGTGTGTTTGGCTGATATTCTCACACTGTATTATTAAGACATTATCAACTGTAAACCACAGCAAACCTCAGTGACCTTCAGCCTGACGAACCTCCGCCTATAAACCCGTTCCCGTTAAATACAGCCTGTTACTATGACAACGACTGGGATCAGCGCTGGACGGGCCGGTCCTGCAGGATCTCCGTGCGCCAGCAGGGGGTGCTGGAAGCTTCCGCTCCTCATTCTACCCACAATTCCACTGCAGACTCCCTGTGCGCTAACTGGGTCACTGGATATTTTTATTTCTCCAGTCCGTGCTGCTGCTGCTGCTGCTCCTCACGTCATTAACACACACAGGATTCATTTATTCAGATACAGATTCATTAGTATGACACTGAAATATTCATATGCTTAGTATTTCTGTCTTGATTTCCAGTACTTGAAATCTAAAATAACTTAAGAAATTCAATCTTGTTTTCTCAGGAAAAAAACTAAACAAAATGAAGTGAGTTTTGGTTTAAACGAACGAAAAAAAATTGCCAGTGGAGTCAGAAAAATAAACTTAATTGAAAAGGAACACGATATTGTTTTCTGATTCCTTCGGCAAGTATTTTTTCTTGTTTTAACATAAATTTGCTTATTTCTAAAACATTTTTTTTTTTTTCCAGAAAACAAGACTTCATATCGTAAGTGATTCTGCTTTTCCAGTAAATGTATCTTGATTTAAGAATTGTACTGAAAACAAAACAAAAATACAGAGTAAGTGATTTTTTGCTGTGTGAGTTTATTGTGATGAATGTTCCACTGGAATAATAAATAAATAAATAAATAAAAAATACATAAAATAAGAAATAAAAAATAAGATAAAAACACACTGAACATAAACTGCTGTTGTGAGTCTATAGTCAATTTTTTTTCACTAAAATAAATAAATAAAATGGAATAAATAAATAAATTAATTAATTAATTAATAAGATAAAAAAAAAATCCACACTGAATTTAAACTTTCCAATGGGTAACTTTAATTACACCAGCAGTGAGTGTCAATAAACAAATCCTTAAACACAAACAGGTTTGGTGTGACGTCATTAAAACGTTTAAGTTGACAGTTTATGTTGATTTAGCACAGAAAACGTCTTCCTCAGAGAGAGAGACAGCGCGATAGAGTGACACGCGTCTGTCTGTCATGATCGTGATCACGTGTGTGTGTGTGTCTCACCTGACGGGAAGCGCTCGAGCACGGGCAGATTGTCCACCTGTAGTGTGGCGTTCCCGCCGCTCCGCGTGAATCTGACCACATGATACTTCCCGTCACTGACCATCACGCCGCTCTCCTCGATGATGATGTCGTCCGTCCCCACGTTAAAGATCACGCCGACCCTCCCGCGCTCCTGACACACACACACACACGCACACAGAGAGAGAGAGAGAGAGACGCGGTCAGAATTCGTCTGATCATCCTGATATCAGTGACTGTGCTGCAAAGGTCAAACTCGTTTTTATCAGAGACACTCTGAAGTTCACACAGTCTCTCTGATCTCATAACAGACTTTCAGCTTCATTCTCCTCCATCCTGACTTTCTGTTTCCAAACAAATTCACACACACACACACACGAAAGCCGTTTCATCTGCTATTGGCCAATCAATCAGACAGAGAGTCCCGCCCCAATCTGCTGCCCCGCCCCCAATGCTCCATCCAGCTGTAACGTCACTCTTCATCACGTCTGTCCGTCTCCTCACGCACACGTCACGTCAAACTAGCAGTTTACTGTCATCTTTATGTGTTCAGATCATCATGTGAGACAGCTGCATATTTCACTAATATGCAGTAAAACAAAGTAAAATAAGATTAAAAAATAAAACTAATTAAAATAAAGATTAAAAAAAAACTAAACTAAAATATAACAAAAAATTAAAAATCCACCTACTTACTATATTGCTTCGTAAAAATAATAAAGTAAAAAATAAACTTAGATTAATATAAATAAATAAAATAAAAATAAAGATAAAATCTAAACTAAAATACAAAAGCAAGATAAAATAAAAAATATACATATAAACAAATAAAACAAATAAAAAATACAAAATAAAATATTATTTGTGATAGTTGCATATTTCAAATGTTCATTTGTGTTGCTGTAAGTGCATCACTTTAAATGTGTCTTTCATTTGTTTTACACAATAAATGAAATGAAAGTCAAACTCACCCTTAAACAACAGCTACTGAGCAATACTGCCTCACATAATACTACATTAAAAAATATGACAAAAACGAAAATAAATAATGAAATGAACGATAAAATACAACAATACAATTAAAATAAAGAAGAATATAAAATAAAATAAAACTCAATATTCTTTATTGATTTGTGGTCCTGGACACCTGAAGATTGTAAGTGCATCACTGTAAATGTGTTTCAGTTTGTACACAATGAAACGCTGCATCATCCTCACACCAGGACGGATGTTCGTACAAACGAGCGTTCACCGTCACGAGAGTCCAACACACCCAGCGCGGCGCTGACAGCAAACTGACGGAGCTCTGAACATCAGATAAATAATGCAAATGCTGGAGGAGCTGCTGCTGAAACAAGCCACACGTTCAACCACATCCCAACCATCAATGTTCCGGAGGAATCCACAGACATGAGATGAGACGCCATTCTCCTGATGTCTGCGAAACAATCACACGGAACGTTCCCGTAACGTTTGCGTGAGCACGTTTCTGAAACATTTCAAAAACTTGATGTTTCTGAACATTCAGAAAATATCAACTGGAAACGTTAGCAAGAGGTTCATATCGGTGTACCTACGGTATCATCGCTAACACAAACGCATCTCATCGAGCCGTGCTGTACGAACGTGTGTGTGTGTGAACGTGTTCATGTGATTGTGAGAGGAAACAGCAAGTGAATGTGAGTGATTCATGCGTGTGAATCTCCCCTGAAGCGCTGAGCGTTGCGTTGCTTTACGTCATGCCATTCTGTGATCAAACTCATTTATTTGTATGACAAACATACGAATTCATACGCGCAAACACACCGGCAGCCAAATAGATTTGCGTGGCGAACTCTCTCTCTCCAGAAATCATCTCCTGATGAGCGTCTCTGTGCCGCTTTCCTCAAAACAAACACAAGAGATCCTCAAAACAAGAAACACTCACCTGGAAATCAAAGCGCATCTGATTTCAGAGGACAGAAGCGCATGATTACAAACATGAAAAACATCTGACAATCCAACAAAACTAAATGCACACAGATTACATACCAATTATTCTCTGTAGTACAGGAAGTGCATTGTGTTTAGTTGGATTGGCAAAAGTGCTTCTTACTGATTATTTTTGTCTCGTTTTCCATTTCAAATAAACCGTTTTGTTTTCTGAGAAACGGATCCAAATGAAGTGATGAGATACTGAATGAAGACACAGTGATGTCTGTGATCTGGGTCAATTTCTCAGAAAACAAGACTTCTTAGCACAAGTCATTCTGCATCTCCAGTAAATGTATCTTGATTTATGAATGTTTAGATATTTATACTGGAAAACAACACAAAAATACTGAGAAAAAAACAACATTTTCTGAAAACAAGCCTTTATGTCTTATGAAACATTTATATATCCACATATGTGACCCTGGACCACAAAACCAGTCATAAGTGTACATTTTTCGATGTATGGTTTGTCAGCATAGAACAATATTTGGCTGAGATACAACTATTTGAAAATCTGGAATCTGAGGGTGCAAAAAAAATATTGAGAAAATCACCTTTAAAGTTGTCCAGATGAAGTTGTTAGCAATGCATATTACTAAGCAAAAATTAAGTTTTGATATTTTTACGGTAAGAAATTTACAAAATATCTTCATGGAACATGATCTTTACTTAATATCCTAATGATTTTTGCCATAAAAGAAAAATCGATAAATTTGACCCATACAATGTATTGTTGGCTATTGCTACAAATATACCTGTGCAACATAAGACTGGTTTTGTGCTCCAGGGTCACACATTTTTAATAGCTATTTACTTATTTGCTACAATATTCAAAATGCATACAATTAAGGCCAGTTTTCAGAGGATTGCTCTTGTGTATAAAACATGCCAATGCAACAAACTCAAATATTTCTATATTCAAAACACATTTGTTTGTTAACAAGCCATATTATTTTACGAAATAATAACATATAAATGCATAATTAACTGTATAATTAAATTAAACACAAAGATCTGGCAGAGGTGTATCTGTTCTGTCAGATGTTTTATGGATGTTTAGATTTTTATCCGGATGAAGCAGATCATTGTTTCTTGTGTAAGATGATGAATCTCTCACACACACACACACACACACACACACGAGTGTTACTGATGACGTGTGAATGTGTTTGTTCCTGCAGCAGCATCACACTCTCACTGACAGAAACAAATGCATCGACAGAGAGAGAGAGAGAGAGAGAGAGAGATGCGAGTCTGAACGCAGCAACATCAAAGAGTCTTTTGAAGGTGAATCTGACTCTCACTTTAGTCAATTAAAGCAGAGAAAGCAAAAACCCGCTAAACGACATCTGAGAAGCACAGCTGATGTTCTGAGATGCTCTACACTCTTCACACATTTACAGATAAACAATCAGCCAATCCTGAACTGTAAAGTAAAGCTCAGCTCACTGTTTTCTGAGAGTTCTGTAGTGTAATAACTAGGCAGGCTGTCAGTTTGACATGCTAATCGAATTAATTAGTTACGAAAAATAATATGATTCAAATATTTTAACACAATTGAAGTACCCGTCCCAGACCTACGTAAGTCATCTTACATTTCACACAACTGATCGTTGACAAACATGATGAGGAGAATGACTCTCTGTGTGACGCAGCCTGTAGAATGCAGTCATTTGACTCATTGGACACAGCTGTGTAAGACTTTGTCTCATATTTATTTCATATGACATAGTTATACGCTTGTTTAGTCTGACGTCACGTCACCGCTTCCGGGTCCAAATGCTCTATGGGATACCACGAGAAAACAAGGTGCTAATATACACTCACAATGTGATATAATACTACCAAACAAATCATAACCCTAACCTTAACCTTGCCAGACAATGAAAATATAAATATAAATAAAAAATATAAAAATGATTTGCATTTGTGACGCTGTGAGCACAGAGACTGTAGTGTACACCGTAAGTTTGAAAACATTTGGCTTAAATGTTTAATATGAATGAACAGTGCTGGGGCGGATCTGCCGGGGATCCACCCCAGAATTACCACTGAATAAAATAGAAATGTAAGCAGTGTTTCATATGTTTTTTTTCAACTGTGGCAAACCAAAAGACCCGTTAAATTTTGGTACAAATATGTGTAACGTTACACCCCTGACCCATACTAATAACACTAAAGGAAAAGTTGAAACATCAAAATGAAACATCAAAATACGTCTTTCTAAAGCTACTTTCTGTAAAGCCTGTTTGATGCTTTTCTCATTTAACACAAATAATGGCTTTAAATGGGTGTAATTAATGAGCCATCCTTGATGTCTGATTAATCAGATTAATTAATCGCCACATTGTAACAGCCCTAGTAATAAGTGTTAATTGAGCATTGAGACTAACCAACAATCGACCGAACACGTCTGGAGATCAGTTTTCACAGCGGAGACTCACTTGTGTGTGTGTGTGTTTACCATTTCATTCAGAAATGACATCAGTAAATAAAGCAGAACATTTTCAAACATTATAAACACCATAAAAACATATTTCAGTTCCTCTCACTTAACAACAAATCCTTTATATTCAGCCACATTCAAAACAAAAGGACCGAAAAATATCAATCTATAGTCACTATAGTTACATTCATTATACAAACTAAAAGAAGCCTAAAGAAATGTGTTTTAAGCTAAACTGAAATTAGCGGTTGTGTGAGATGTGTTATACAGGTGAACGTGCGCTCGAGTTCCTCTCTCATTCAACACCAATACACATGTGTGACATTAATTGCATTAAATATGTCACAGCACACTTCAGATGATTAACAAAAGTACTAATTATATTTTGAAAAAATGGCAAAGCCTCTCATTGTCTGTGAGCATCCGCAGTGTGATAGTTCGCCGTTCGCTCTCTCTCTGTATCTCAGATGGATGTGTGTTTCTCAGCCGGTGGTTGAAATGCGACACATGCTGCAGCAGCTGCTCTGATGTTTTATAAATGCGTCTGATCCGCCGTGTGAACGTTACCTAACACACACTCATGAAACACACCGATCCACCGTGTGAACGTCAGCTAACACACTAAAAACACACCGATCCGCTGTGTGTATGGCAAGCCAAAGTAATCATATATGTGTGTCTGATTGCTCACTGTGTGATTTGACAACAAAACACACATCCTTGATGTGAGACTTGCTGCACAAAAAACATTCTTGACATGCATTTTGAAGTCAACAAAAACGTTAAAAATGATCGAATACATGTGTTTTGAGTTGGACAAAACATGCATTATGAATGTGTGAACAGGTGAACCAAACAGGCAGAGCAAACGTGTGTTTGACGTGTCCTAACAGGCGAAAGAACACACAATGCTTTACTTGGAGCTGCTCACACTCTTGGACTTTCACGGATACAAGTTTGTATCTCATAGCTACTGTAATTACAATATGACGTGAACGCACTTTAAAGGAGAAGTCCACTTCCAGAACAACAATTTACAAATAACTTACTCACCCCCTTGTCATCCAAGATGTTCATGTCTTTTTGTCTTCAGTCTTAAAGAAATTGTGTTTTTTTGAGGAAAGCATTTCAGGATTTTTCTTCATATAATGGACTTCAATTGTGCCCCCGATTTTGAATTTCAAAATGTAGTTTAAATGCAGCTTCAAAGGCTCTAAATGATCCCAGCCGAGGAAGAAGGGTCTTATCTAGTGAAACGATCGCTCATTTTTTTTTTTTTCGAAAAACAAACATTTGTATACTGTTTAAGCACAAAAGCTTGTGTAGCACAGGCTCTGGGATGCGCGTTCACGGGTCGTTCTTGAACGATTCTTTCATTTTGAACAAATCTTTAATGTGACTCGTGAAGAACGAGTCGTTTCGGGGAGTGATTTGTTCAGTCGCGCATGCGCAACATCCTATTAGGTTTGTGCTTAAGAAGTATACACATTTTTATTTTCTGAAAAAAGTGACGCTCATTTTGCTAGATAAGACCCTTCTTCCTCGTCTGGGATCGTTTAGAGCCTTTGAAGCTGCATTTAAACTACATTTTGGAAGTTCAAAATCGGGGGCACAATTGAAGTCCATTATATGAAGAAAAATCCTGAAATGTTTTCCTCAAAAAACATAATTTCTTCACAACTGAAAACAGAAAGACATGAACATCTTGGATGACAAGGGGGTGAGTACATTATTTGTGAATTGTTGTTCTGGAAGTGGACTTCTCCTTTAAGTCTGAATACTGATGAAGTGATGAAACCCACCTGACCTCTGACCTCATGAAGCCATACCCACTCATGTCAATCATCAGTCAAGGATATTTATATGTGTGTGTGTGTGTGTGTCTGAGAGAGAGTGTGTGAGTGTGTTTATGTTTGTGTCCTTCATGTGTCCTTCTGTTCTGTCACTCTCTCTGCTGATCTGTGTAAACATGCATAAACATGTCTATCCTCTAACCCAACACTAACCCTAAACCTAACCCTTACAGAAAACATGTTTGCATTGTTACATTTTCAGATAAACATCATTTACTATTTTTAATAATTTTTTTTAACATTGTGGGGACCACAGGCCAGTCCCCACAATGTCAAAAATGTCAGGTTTTACTATCCTTGTGGGGACATTTGGTCCCCACAATGTAGCAAAAACAAGTACACACACACACACACACACACACACAGAGGATTATTTAACTATGTAAATGAGTTGATTATAATGACTCCAGACCAACACTACAGATTTCATCTCAAGCTGCGGCTCAACACACATGCGTGTGACTTTCATGCGTCAGGGCTATTATAGTTTACTAAGACTAAAAATAAAACCATAATAAAAAATGTTAGTTGAAAAAATAAATGTCTGAAATAAACTGAAATAAAACATACAAAGCTTATTTTATTTCAGGTAGTTGCCAAGGAAACATTTCTTATTTTCATTTAGTTTACCTAGATGTGCTAAAATAACTGAAACTGAAAAAAGAAGAAGAAGAAAAAAAAAAAAACTATTGTAACAAAAATGACAAAACAAAATTAATAAAACTAACACAAATGAATAAAAACTCAAAATGCAAAAACTAATTCAAAATATAAAAAAAAATAGTAGCATGTCAGTGAGACTATAATAACACTGAAACAATCTGTATTTGATTGTGTTGAAGAGTTTTCTCTGTCTGATCTTTTAATTAATGTTCTCACTGCTGTAAGCTAATGATAGATGACTTTAATTAGATTATAATTAACTGCTGAGTTTCATCTGAACAAATACCACCACAGGGAGAAGAGATAGAGACAGACACAGAGAGAGAGATAGAGAGATAGATAGATAGATAGATAGATAGATAACTATTAGTAAGTGTTTTACTTTAAAGTATTCACTTTAATTTGTCATTTATTTTTATGATGTGATTAATTAGACATTCACATCACATTTACATACCCAAATCTACTTCATTTTGTCCAAATGTTCAGTAAACAACAGAAAAGAGGGCAGCAGATGCCGTATCCCACAGTGCAAATCATCTGAGAGACCAACAAACGTTCAGACATTTACACACAAAACTCAATGAAAAAGCAAAACACTTCCTATCACTTCACTCCACACTGCTGTCAGAAACAGGCTGAATTCAGAACAGCACACAGTATATTCACATGGGAGAAACAGCGTGTGTATTGTGTAGTATGTAGCGTGTACTGTAGTGTGCAGTGTGTTCCTTCTCAACTGATCTGTGTCTCTCAGCCTCACTCATCAGCCAATAGGAGAGGAGCAGCCCATGTGACCCGACTGCAGGAGCCGCTGCCTGCTTCCAGCAGTGACCGTCACCCTTCAGCAGAACACATGAACCCGACGACTGTAATTAAACGAACCCGCTCACCGGCTGGAACCGGCAGATAATGAGACACAAACGAGCCGCCTCAGATTACAGGCTGTGTCTCCTTCACTTCACTTCACTTCACTTCACTTCACTTCAGATCAGATCAGATCTCTCTACTTCATCTGTTTTCAGTCTGTATCTGGTTCTTCATGATATATAATATATATTATACAGCAAAGATATCAGAGTTACAGTTTTCAAAAGTAGATCATAGACTTTAACACTAGACATTAAAAAAAAAAAATAAAACACAAAACATCACAACACAACAAATAAAAAATGACAAAACAACAGCAGAAGTTGTTGAAATAAAGTCAAACAATCATCTTGTAACAGTAATCCCATCATTTATTCATGCTGCAGTGCATGCTGGGAACTCATAAACCGTAACATCTGAGCAATACTGTCCAACAGGGGCGTCGCTAGGGCTAATCATTCGGGGCTCGAGCCCCGAAAGTTTTTACTCCAGCCCCGAATGTTTTTTTGTATGGCCCTACGATTTCCACAGAATTTGTCAAAGTTTAAATTAATTAATCAAAAGTTGGTCCTTAAACTTAAATCAAGTCGCGATAGGGACTAGTATCTGTAAATATTATGGCGCAAAAGGCTATTTAAATATGAATCCTGCATGTTCTGCGTGTCTTTTTATGAATGAACGGCGTTCGTTTTCTACACATGTAATACTCACACGCGAAGTGATTTCAGCGTCTGCCGTTTCACTAAATGAGGGCATAAATACATTAGTCACTTCATGAGCATTTCACTGTTTCATTTGAGTAAAACAAGCGTCAAATATATACACAGAAATGTAAAGGTATTCACGGCAAGTCGTCAACCCGTCAAAATAAAAGTTCGGTTTAACTTTATTCATCATTCAGTATAATGTACGTGCCTACTACTACTACTACTATTAATTAATAAAAATGTATACATTTTTTTCACACAATATTTCTTCCATGTTTTACATTTTAATAGTAAATCCCCTTTATTTGCCAAAAATAAAATTCATTAAAAGATCAATTAAGTCAATATTTTATACCTTCATCTGATAACCAGAAAAATACACAATACAGAATTCCATAAGGCTATTGTAAAAATAAATAAAAGCTGTTTCATGCATTCAAATAAACAGACATGCTAAAACATATTTGGTAACAATAAAACGTAAAGTCAGAAAAAATAAAACATTTTATAGGGTCCAAAACATGTACATTTTCTTAACTTTTGATAAATTGACGGTAAATTGTATAAGATTCATGGTTTTAATTAATTACTAATTAAATAATTAATAAAATTAAATTTAACCCTTAAAAAGAAGAGCAGAATTGAAACAGAAAAAACAGAAAACAGAATTTGGAAAAAAATAAAATAAAACGGAATTTGGAAAAAAAAAAATAGGGCCCTCTTTTTGCATGCAACTATATATTTGTAACAGTTATAAATACATTTTCAAATGTATTATTTTATTTGTCTAACATATTTTTGTAATGTTATAATTTTGTTATAATACTTTGATATGTTTGCTATTTGCAGTGATTACTGTTTACTATTGTTAATAGTGTGACAAGGTCTTTAACCCCCGGTTTAATGACCCCGGACCCACCTAGTAGGATCCAGGTTTAACCACTTGTGTCTAACAAAATCTTATGTGAGCATGATGTGAGCTCCCACCGACTACCACTAGCCCCTGATGTTTTGGCACCAGCCCCGGATGTTTTAAAATCCTAGAAACGCCCCTGCTGTCCAATATGTAGTTCTTTGTTTTGGCTTTCACACATTTCTTACTATTTGTGACTTGGGGAAAAACACATGTCTAACACACTGATGTCATTAACCTCCACACACACACACACACACACGACTGACAAACACTCACAGCTCTGTTAAATCTCAGCAGACACAGTCAGACGAGTGTGTGTGTGTGTGTGTGTGTGTGTGTGATTAAGGGATCATAGCAGTGCTGCTCTTGTACGACACTCAAAACCAAACTCAAAGCCACTCTGGCTCACAGCAGCCAATTAAAGCGGCGGCTCTGACTTCTTCTGTGTGTGATTGGTTCAGTCGTGTGACAGCGAGGGAGACGCTCTGAGATCCAAGATGGCCGACAGCCGTGTGCAGTTTCACTGCTGTAAGTAACTGGGCTCTGCTCAGATTTAGAGCCAATCAATCCAACTCTGAATCTCCGAATACTGAACAAACACACTTTCATTTCCAGGAGTATAACACACATCAAACTCAACGCTGAGGGGAACCACATGTGATTTTTGTTGACGTGTACTGTTTTTCAGTCTGAATAATGTCTCTCTCAACACGTCTGTCAAAAATACACTGACCTTCCCATCAGACCACAGCAGAAGCAGATTACAGACGCTTAACCAGGACTAAACCTGCATTAACTAGCTGCTCTGACTCAAGTGAGACTCATCCTGATTTTTTATTTTAACCAATATCTAGTAACATCTGTTAAGAAAAAAAACTATTATCATCTACAAGAAAACTGTTTAAAATAATTTAAATAAATAATTGAAACAATACAGACCAGCTTTTCTGCCCAAAACCTGCAGGTTTATTATCACTAATCTCAAAATATCATATATTGAAGTCATTTTAATAACGATAAGTAATTATGTATAAACTGAAGTGTTCAATTTAATGTTATATATATATATATATATATATAGTCACTTGTGACTTCAATATTATAATATATATATATATATATATATTCTTATTTTATATATAGTGAGTTCAATTACATTTTTAGATTTCAATTATCAATGATAATTTTATATATTCTATATACTATGTTGTATATACTCAATACATAAACAGTGAATAGTAATAGTTTATCACTGACACATAAATCTGAGTTGACTTCAAATATAATTTTATATCTGTGACCCTGGAGCACAAAACCAGTCGTAAGTATCACGGGTATATCTGTAGCAATAGCCAAAAATACAATGTATAGGTTAAACAAATCTATTTTTCTTTTATGCCAAAAAATCATTAGGATATTAAGTAAAAATCATGTTCCATGAACACATTTTGTAAATTCCTACCATAAATATATCAAATCTTAATATTTGATTAGTAATATGCATTGCTAAGCACTTCATTTGGACAACTTTAAAGGCGATTTTCTCAAGTGATTACCCTCAGATTCCAGATTTTCAAATAGTTGTATCTCAGCCAAATATTGTCTTATCCTAACAAACCATACATCAATGGAAAACTTATAAAAACTTTATTAAGCTTTCAGATTATGTATGCTGAATTAAATATCAATTTGGAAACATTAACTCTCATGACTGGTTTTGTGGTCCAGGTTCACATATATAACTATAAATAATGCTGTATATAACACATTCAAATAATCACTTCAGTAATAATAAAAATACAGTTACACAATTTTAATGCATAACTTGAAAGCGAGAACACGTATAAAAATATTCAGAAAGCACAGACGTCCGTCTGGTTCACGTCAACATACAGAAGAACTGAAAAACTGTGTAAGATGAAGATATCCCGTGAACACGAGAAGCTCCTTCACTCGTGTCTTCAGGTGTGCCATGGCCGGAGGTCAAAGGTCATCTGCTGCTCCTCTGGCTGTTTGCTGAGCGTCTGAAGGACTTTGAACGCAGCTTTAATGATGGCACGAGTTTCCTCCTCCTCATGTTCTCTCAGACGCTGATTCGCTTTTAATTGTTGTCTTAACGCTCCTGCAAACAATAGCCACTGAGGACCAAAGCACAAGGGAGCGTCTTGAAAAACAGGGCGACCGCGGCATCGTAAACATCATTAAAATCGGAGGCGTCCCAGAGCCGGCGCTCACAATCGCTCCCGCCGTCCCGCAGGCTCTCACCTGAATCCTGAACAGACACACACACACACACACACACACACACAAACCGCTTTCTCACACTTCAGCTCCCTCCATCAGCACAACATCAGATGAAGCTCGTTAGTGGAGAATCAGCACACTTGTTCTGTGTGTCCGGACGCAGGGACGACTTGAGACTCGGGAGACGCTTGTGATGCTGATTCACTAACAAACGACTCTTTTGAGTTTTCAGTAAATCAGAGGAACCATTTCACTGACAATAAACGAGAACTTACAAGATCTAAAACTTTATGTGATGTGAACATCTCACATTCTCAATCTACAGGGAGTCGACTCAGCACTGAATTCTGCACAGTCCAGAGTTCATGTGATTTCAACTGAATCCACGAGGAGCTGATTGGATGCGAACTGATGAATCATTCACAATCACACCGCGAACACGAATGAAGGTAAAGAGTCTCGTTCTGATTTCATGTTGAATTAAATTGGAGAATCATCTCTGGAAGATCTTCACGGGCCACACGGACGATCGCTGGGCGTCTGAGAGGAGCCGCAGGGCATTCTGGGTAATCGCTGTCACTGCGTGTGAATGTGTGCACTCCTGCTGAAGGGAAGTTCTTATCTCTCTCTCGTGTCTGAGGGTCATCAGCGTCTTTATCTGCTCTGCTGCAATCAGACGCGTCTCGGCCCTCAATCCAATCTGTCAGCCTGATCGGAGAGCAATCGCTTCCACCGAGAATAATATTTGCGTGTTACTGAGCAGCTTGATAACCCATGAAAGACTGAGAGCTGCGGTGGCCGTCGATGGGAGAGTGTGTGTGTGTGTCACAGATCATTCAGCTGAAACCTTCATTTCTCACATGTGAGGAGAGACAGACAGACAGACAGGTGAAGAAGAAGATGAACACATCTCTATCAGACAGACATGAGTGATGATGGTGAGGCAGTCATCATTCACTCACTCCAGTCTGCTGTTCTTTGAAAACAATATGACCTTTTCTCCATTTTAAAAAGAGATGCAAAACTACTATGAAACCACACACGATTTCAAGTGTTCTGAAGGAGACTGAAGGAGAGCAGCAGCCAAAGTCAAAACTTTTGCCAAATAACAATTTTATTAAATCAAAACCTATTGTATGATTTCAGAACACCTGGAGTATATGGCATGAGTCGCGGGGGATTATATTATACTTTTGCATCATTTTTCAAAGCATGAAAGTGGTCACCGTTCACTGCAAATGAACTCTTTCCCCACCAGCATTTTTTTAAAGAAGTTGCCAGATACCACCAGCATTTTTGATCATTTTCACAAAAGTGTAATGTCATGCAGAATATTCTGTTCTATGGGTATCTGAACATGCAACATGCCAAAACAAAGAACAGAGCTTGTGCTTTTCTCTCCTCCACACATTTTTTCCTGCGAAATTGGGCTTCTTTAACACTGCTGCCACAGGTTGCTTTTCATGTCCGCAGGTTGAAGAGACCCGAATAACGTGATATTTAGCCTATGGAATGTGAATTTTACCAGGGAACCCCGCCGAAAACATGGGTTTTACCCCAGGAACGCGACTGGGCTAATTTTGGGCTAGTTTTAAGTAGCAATTGTGCGGTTCTGTTGTAAAAATCTGGCAACCCTGATGTCTGGATCAGATTCAGAATGATGATCAAAACATAGATGGAGCAGATCACTTCCATCAACACATCCTAAGCTTCACAGTCCCAAACCACTTCCTGAATCATCATTTCATTCGGTAAGGTCACAGTTTTGATTTATATGCTGTTTAATGTTTGTTAATGGTGTTATTTTATATATGCGTCTTCTTACATACACAATCACGTTTCTGCTCTTCTTCACCATGTTTTGATTCAGACATTCTGTACTCTTTCAGAAGACGTGTAAGAGCACCTCCTACTGTATAACAGAGAAAACACGGAAAGCCAGAAAATTCCATTAATGGTGAGGAATTAATGGCCCTTCCTTAAAACTTCTCCATTTGTGCTCAATATAGAAGGAAGGTCAGATGGCTTTAGTGAGCAAAATAATGACAGAACTGTCATGTTTGGGTGCATTTTGTCATGAAATGCTGCATTTGGTGTCACGTCATTATTTAAAGTAGTCTGAAATCAGACTAAGAGTACAGTCAGAATTACAATCAGAGTAAACAAATAACAATAAAACAATGCAGGTTTATTACTATCAAAAGCACAAAGCATTGATTAACAATGTGTACTTTACAGTAGGTCTGTCTTTAAAGTTTTATAAGCTGTCATTAAAAATCAGTTTCCCTATGGAGAAAATGAATGTGATTTCTGCTTCCAGAACCGACTATCAGGGAGAGGATCATCCTGCATTCAGACAGAAACGCAGTACGGCTCCATTCTAATTGACTTGAGAAAGATTGCAGAGATGCCCGGATGCTCACTAGTAAGTGACCTACAGCACAGAAGCGTCAGTCTGAGATTAATGGAGCGTATCTGCAGCGAACGGCCCACCCTGGAGCAGCGGCACGGGCCGTTCATCAGCCCTGAGTAAGTGTCAGCGCTCCGGACGGCTCCTAGAAACCCAAACCGACCCATATCGATGATGATCACAAACACAGCGGAATATAAACAACAAATATCACAAACTACAGACAGACACACAGCAAGAACTGCTGCTGTTCCTCAGGATTTCTGTTTTCCAGCACAAATATTCTTAAAGTGTCCCTATTATGCCTTTTCAAATATGTCCTTTCATGCATTGTGTCATGTAGCTGTATGTGAACATAAACTATGTGCAAAGTTGTGAAGCCGACAGTGCACAATAAATAAAGTTATTGTCTATCAAAAAAAAAGAGTCGGCTCACATTTGCCTAAAGGAGTCGTCAGGATTTCGAATCTTTTTCTGTTACGGCCACACGTCACGAAGTAACACATCTGCATAATGTCCACCCACGTTCTACGTCGCGAACAACTTGCCTCCCACAAACACAGTAAAATTTCCATGTGGTTAACGTCATGTTGAGAAGATGCTGTATCCTACGCTGTGAGAGTAAATTTGTTTTATATTCACTTCCGTGATAACTTGTCGATCAGCCACTTCAGCTGTTTCATCATCAGACTCTGGCTGGAATTGTTATGGTAAAATCGATGCCATCTTTTATGTATTGACAAGTATTCAGAGCTGTCATTCAGTTATGGCAATGGGCGTTTCGTTTTCGACAAGTGCTGTACGCCGTACACCAATCATAAAGGACTGCACCATCTGACCAATCACAGCAGTGAGGGCTCACGGAAAGGAGGAGTTTCGAGAGACTGATTCTTCGAGCTGCTTTAGAAATGAGGAAAAATTAAATCTATTTTTGGAGAAAACTAAAGTGTTTTTTGACCTTGCATACATGCAAACCTGTTTTAGGAGTCTCATAAAAATATTAGCAACCTTTAAAATGGCATAATAGGAGCACTTTAAATCATTGAGTGGAGATTCACAATGACAACAGATAAAATGTTCTTCAAGAGAAATTCAACAAAATAAAGCAAGTTCATGTTCAAAATATGAATGAATATCCATCAGTGGTGTGACTCTGAATTCAGTTTATTCAATCAAGGCTTGTTGTAACTAACGGAGTATAAAACTCTGAGAATCTGACCTGCTTCACTTTTATTCTTAATAACGATGCCCTCGTTTCTGAAACTCAAACTGTAGAACACAGAACTGTGTGTGTGTGTGTGTGTGTGTGTGTGTCTTGAGGGCTGAAAGAGTTTCCTCCCACGCAGGGTAAAATTAATTGCCGTCCCCTCCAGACACCAACACACAGATTAATCACCACACACCTTCACAAACACCCTACTGCCGAAACACACACACCACGATACAGAGAGAGGCTTTATCAGTGGAGGAAAACACACACACGCATGCCTCAAAACCCAAGGTCTTTATCACACACAAACACAGGAGTACGTGGTGAGAAAGCAGCGATGGTTAACGGAGAGTGAGGGTCAACGCCAACAACAGCCTGAGAGCCTCCATCTGTCCTTCATCACACACTCCGAGAGACAATTACTGCCGAGACCGAGAAAACCCGTTAGTAATTGATCTCAGAGCGAGAGACACACAGAGAGATGGGCTGGTGATTTGGGGTGAATATTGGAGGAACAAACTGAAGCTCCAGAGAAATCCAGATGAGAAACAGTCCATCTAATGAAGCTATCTATAGACTAATGAAGAGACACGGACACACAGATCCGACAGACAGACAGACAGACAGATTCCTCTTCCTGTCATTCCAATGTTTTGGCCAATTATACCAGATTTACACAATACGGTCTTCGAGAGCACACACACACCCTCATGTGCCATCTGCCATTGCAGCTGCTATTGTGTTGCATTCATTTTAGTCCATGGTGTGTATCTGAAATTAATTTTTACTCACTCTTTTTTTAAACACAACTACTGATACACCGGAGAGGTTTGAGTTAACGAAGTATTTCGCAGTAAATAAAAGCTGCATGTTTACCCAGAAGCCCCGCTCATTTACAGATGGAGTATGTATATCTATGAGCACACATGCCGTTTCCCACGATCCCCTGCAGCTTCCCCTCTCCGCTCCAGCGTTATATCAGCACTGACTGAAAAGAGCAGGTGTTTCTACTTATTCAGGTTAAAAATCCTCCCACACGCTGTCCAATCCGCCGATAAGACATCAGAATGAAACGAGACATACGTAGAGCTCCGAAAACTCCTCTCGCAAACTCAAAACTCCTCAACCTACACTCTTGGGTCAAATATGGACAAACCCAACTTTTGGGTTCAAAATTTAATTTAAAAATTAAACCTAACTGTTGGGTTAGTCAACATTTGACCCAAAGCATTTTTTTGGAGTGTAGCAACATCACCTGATGCTGCAACTGTAAGCCCCACCCTCTAACATAAACAAGTTACTGTAAGCCCCGCCCTCAAACACATAGCAGTCACTGTAAGCCCCGCTCTCTGATACAAGTCACTGTAAGCCCCGCCCTCAGATGAGGATTGCCCTCAAACATAGCAGTCCCCAGCTCTCTGATACAAGTCACTGTAAGCCCGCCCTCAGATGAAAGTTACTGTAAGGCCAGCCCTCAAACATGCAGCAGTCACTGTAAGCCCCACCCTCAGATAGTCACTGTAAGCACCACCCTCTAACATAAACAAGTTACTGTAAGCCCAGCCCTCAAACACATAGCAGTCACAGCCCGCTCTTGATACAAGTCACTGTAAGCCCGCCCTCAGATAGAAAGTTACTGTGTAAGGTCTACACCAGGCAGTCACTGTAAGCCCCACCCTCAGATAGTGGCTGTAAGCACCACCCTCTAACATAAACAAGTTACTGTAAGCCCAGCCCTCAAACACAGCAGTCACTGTAAGCCAGCTCTCTGATACATGTCACTGTAAGCCCGCCCTCAGATGAAAGTTACTGTAAGGCCAGCCCTCAAACATACAGCAGTCACTGTAAGCCCGCCCTCACACATACACAGTCACTATAAGACCCGCCCTCAGGTATAGACACTGTAAGCCCGCCCTCTGATACAAACAAGTCACTGAAAGCCCGCCCTCAGGTATACAGACACCGTAAGCCCTGCCCTCAAACACCCAGCCCATCCCTTTAGGCCCTGGCGGTGCCACACCCCCTCTCAGCCCCTCCCGTTCCCCAGGCACGGCTCTTACTATGTGAAGCTCCAGGTAGTCTCCGAGACCCTTGGCGCTCTCCACACGCACGAGAACGGCCTCCTTCAGCTGAGTGCTGAAGCCCACGGCCAGCCGGTCCGCCCGCGTGCTCGGCCGGTCGTTCGGGGGCCACGTGTACGTGATGAGGGCTCCTCCACGGCCGAAGATGTAGGTAGTCCCAGCTGAAACAGACAGACAGAGGCACACACACAATCAGTGAGCAGATAAAAACACTAACAGAAGGTTTCAGAGATCATCATTCTAGCAGCTAAAGACCAGCGCGTGTGACTGTCTGTCAGCTGAAGGTCACTGCATCTCTGCTCAGGCGTCACGCTCTCTGCTGTAACGAGGAGGCGCCGCCGAGCTCACGCGCGCTTCCATCTGCTTCAGTCACGCGTGTGTGAACGGTGCCATGTTGTTGACGCTCATGACTGATTGTGTTCAAGAGACTTTCCAAACGTTTGGCTCTGCAGGTCTGAGATCGAGTGCCAATCAGCACCTGAGAACAGAGGCCTAACGGACCTTCATCAGAGCTGAAGCCTGACTTCATACGACACAAGCTGATCACGCAGCCAACGCAGCACTGAAAATACATCTCTGCACAAACATCCTGTGCACAAACAAACAAACAAACACATGCTGGACTGAGCTGAAGGCTTTTCATTTCTCAGTAAAGATGAAACAAAAAAGGTTCTCTAAGGTGATAATTAAATGACTTCATTTTAAACATGCTGTCGACAAAACATATAATTACACTAATTATTTCGAAGAAAGAGTTTACGCAATAACGAAACAAAACAAGTATTACTTTTATTAATAAAGGATACACTGAATTATTTAAAAGTGACAGTAAAGACATTTATAATGTTACAGTAGATTTCTATTTCAAATAAATGCTGCTCTTTCGAACGTTTTATTCATCTATGGATCCTGAAAAACATGTATGACTGTTTCCACCAAAATATTGTGCAGCACAACTGTTTTCAACATTGATAATAATCATAAATGTTTGTTGAGCAGCAAATCAGCATATCAGAATGATTTCTGAAGGATCATGTGACACTGAAGACTGGAGTAATGATGCTGAAGATATAATTATATAATAATTCAGATATAAATTACAGTTTAACAGATATTCACATAGAAAATAGATATTTTAAATTCTAAAAATATTTCCGAAATGCAACCTTGTGAGCAGAAATATTTCAAAATTTGTAAAAATGATCACGGATGAACTGTTTCTGCAGTTACATAAACGCATTTGTTCGACTTTAATCAAAGCGCTTTGAATTGCATTTAAGGCGTACGTGTATTTTATTAATTCATGCATTCCCTGGGAATCAAACCCACGACCTTGGTTTCTCAGTTCTGTAGTGTTTGAGCTGCAGGAAAGCGATTAGTGCTTGTTCTGACCAGTAAGCGTCAACACTTCTGACCAATTCCTTCTCAAAATCAGAGCGTGTCAAGATGAGAAGAATGTCAGCGGGTTTAAGCGCTAATAATTCAACCTGGAAGAATGAAAGGAGCAAATTAAAAGGCAGAAATCTAATGTGTAAAAAGCGTCCCGTGTGACTCGTGAGCAACAGAACGTCAGCCACACCTCCGCAATTACAGCCTGGCCGAGAAACGCCGTCACGGCCCAGCCGTTCAGAAACCGGCAGCCATTTAGAACTGATTCAGAGCCCAGACTCAATCGCTCCTCTCGCTCCCCTCGGGCTAAAGCCGCCGCAGACTCGTGCTGAAGGTTGTAGTATCTGGCAACCGACTAATTATCAGAGGAAAAAAACATCAGAGAGACACAAGAGCCTCATGGGAAGCAGAGCGAGGAGGAGGGAGGCAGGACTGAATTGTTTTAGAGGGAAAAACAACAGCAGGACGAGAACGAGACGCAGTTTCCTTTCATCACGTCGCTGTTTATGAAGCGACGTCACACAAACCCGTTCTCGAAATGCGAAAACAAAGAGAGAGTGTAAAATGGCTGCCGGGAACGAGGGAAGACATGTTGAGTCTCTCTCTCTCTCTCTCTCTCTCTCTCTCTATCCCTCCAATCTCACTCCTGCTCCTCATGAATATGAAGCATGACTGAAATGAGAGTGAGCCGCAGGGATGCACATCAACCGCAGCTTCATTGTGCTCAATGCATGTTCCTTACTCCATCACACACACACACACACACACACATGTTGTGTTTACATGTTTTATGGGGACATTCCATAGGTGTAATGGTTTTTATACTGTACAAACCCTATTTTCTATCGCCCTACACCTAAACCTAGCCCTCACAGGAGACTGTGCACACTTTTACTTTCTCAAAAAAACTCATTGTGCATGATTTATAAGCCTGTTTCCTCATGGGGACCTCACAAATGTCCCCACAAGGTCAAAATTTACTGGTATTACTATCCTTGTGGGGACATTTGGTCCCCATAACGTGATGAATACCAGGTGCACACACACACACACACACCTCACTGGAGAGCTGATCACTGACCGATAGGCAAACATGCATCTGTGTGAATGAATTTGTGTGTGTGTGTGTGTGTGTGTGTGTCATGCTGTCAATGAGCCTGTGTTGTGCATGAGTGAGTGCATGAGTGAGTGCATGAACAACATAGCTTTACAGGAGTTCATTACTGATCATTTGAGCTCAGGTTGTGTTCAGTAGCTCAACACATTCGACGCAAACACACAATCCTGTAGAGCAGCAGCTGAAGCTCAGATCCAGAATTACAGATCCTCACAAACCTCAGCAATGCAGAGATCAGCTGACCGGACCGATCAATCCAGTACATCAGCACACGAATAATCATCACTACACCAGAACAAATAATGTATTCATGCTGCAGTGCATGCTGGGAGCTCACGCATCACTTACTGACGCTCTTCAGATCAGCACACCGACTAATGATGGCTTCACACTAAACGATTTTAAAAATCTTATAAAATCTTCAAAATGTGAGAGACCACAAACATGAGGACAAAAAATCCTAGATTTAACTGTTTTGCTCCTGTAGTGTGTGACAAACGATTTGACAAACACAGCACACACACACATACACACACACACCAACAGATTTTCGAACAGAGTCCCGACTGTGAACACGAGAAATCTCACAAAATCTCTGGAGACTTGAGAATAAACATCACACAGCAGTTCTATAAGAGCTTCATTTCAACCAGACAGTTTGTCTTTGCCTTATGTTGATTCTATTACTATTATTGAAGTCAACTGACAGAAAGTATTGTTTGGAAAAAAGTTTGTTAAAACCTAATCAATATTTACGGTAATTACAAATTAAGGACGTATCATTCAAAATTAAGCACAGGATTTACCCAGCAAAATATTATTTGGTCAAATTTAAATCTGATATTGATTTTAGTTGCTCATTTTATGTCAGTTGCTCTAAAACAGTGGTACATTTATTTCAGCATTGCCTTCTGTGAAACTATTTTGGCAAAATGTCTGTGATTTTATTATACAAAATATTGATAATCATTTTGTTTTATGGAAATATGTATTGCAGTATTTATTCTCTGCAGAATAGCAAAGAAAAGCACAGTCACGTCTGCATCATAAATCTTTTTTTTTTCATGCAAAATTTCATATTCACAAATGCAAGTTCTTTTTTTCTTTTAGGAAGAAAATGGAGCATTATATACAGTATATACAGTAGTCAACATTTGAAGTGGATCAAAAAAAAGTTAATCAAAGTTGTCCTAAGACAAGAATGGATATTCTTTTTGGTTTAAGGACAAATTTAATTAAAGGTTTTGATCCACTTCAAATGTTGACTACTGTATATACTATACAATTTTCTATGAAACAAAAAGCAATTACAACAGATAAAGTTTATAAACGCTTTAACATTTTTATATAAAAACTTGTATTTATACACCTCCCATCTAGTGTATACTTGTTTATATCATGTATACGGTTTATTGTTTATATTATTTATAATGTTTGTCATATACAGTGACAGTTTGTCATGTACAAATTAAATGAAAGGTTTTGATCCACTTCAAATGTAGTCAACATTTGAAGTGGATCAAAACCTTTAATTAAATTTGTCGTTAAACCAAAAAGAATATCCATTCTTGTCTTAGGACAACTTTGATTAACTTTTTTTTGATCCACTTCAAACGTTGACACGTAATTTCATCTTGTTTAAAAGAAAAAAAAAAAAAACACTTGAGAATAAGCATAGTGGACGATAGGCAGGAATAAATTACGATAATAGTGTTTGTAATGATTCTGATTGAAAAAAAATCACAGGAAAAAAATAAAGAAAAGAGTTTGGGTGAAGTCATGGATCCTCCATCTCTGCTGCACCACGACCGCGTCTGTTATGCTTTCGTCTTCTATCCACTCGCTTTCTGATTGGATATTGTCTGTTTCACATGATAATCGGGGTCCCCCCACACATCAGGATTTCTGATTGTAAATATTCAACATGTATATGTTTACGATTGGCGATCGGGGCGCCTCCGACGTTCTTCCAAACAGATTCGGTCACTCCTAACGCCTCACACCACAGGAAAATCTGATCAGATAATCTTTAGAACCACCAAGATAATTGGACATTACCCAGGATTGTCAGAAGGGGAGAAATCGGCCCAAAATCAGCCCAATTATCTTGTGGTGTGTATCCAACTTAACCCGTCTGAATTAGTCTACAGACCCTAGCGACCGCACACAGCACCCTAGCAACCGCACAGCTCCATCAGATTGTGTCGTGACATGCACTTTGATTTGTTGTGCGTCCAGTGATGAATTATAATGACTGCGGCTGATAATGAAGAGTGTATTGATTTGTGTGTGTGTGTTTAATCAGTGGATGAGTCAGAGACACTAGAGACGGGCGTCAGATGAACGCGTGTTTGATTCTAACACTATTAATTGCTGTTACTGCAGGTCTAAATAAAAAAAAAACAACACACACACACACACAGTCTGGATACTAAGAAAAGAACTGAAAGAACGAGTTCACACACACACACTCATGATTTTCATTATACTGTATAAACAAAAATCACTGCAACATTTCTCAAAATATCTCTGTTTCACAAAAATAAGAGTCACAGAGGTTTGAAATACATGAGCGAGAGTAAAAGATGTCAGAATGATGGTTTGTGGCTGAACCGTCCCTTTAAATGTCACTTCAAATATCAGGTCTTCATGTGATCATCAACAAGCAGCAGCAGCTCAGCTGAACAAATGAGAGGATCTGAGCTGAGATCCTGATCGATGAAGCGCTCTTCACGCGTCACACACACGGATCACACGCGTGCGGACGCGGCCGTTTTCTCACCGCGACGGAGGTGAAGCCCAGCTGCAAGCTGTACAGATATATAGTAAAATATAAATGAAAAATAGAAATGTTAGCTTGCCAACTAACTGAAATAAATGTAAGTTGAAGCAGGGGTGAGCTAAGGAGGCTGAAGCTCCGATTGTTTTTATTACCATGTCTTGTGCCCATCAATGCACATTAATATCATTTCTATTAAACCAGCACTTAAACAGCAAAACGCAGCTGCTTCAGGTATCTTACTGTATAACATCATAATACCGACCTCATCATCTGTCAAAATAAGGTTATTGTTACTGTAGCAACAAATCACAGACTTTCTAGGACGCACGCATGCATTTACAGCCATTATATGTGTGGTCCGTGGCAGACTTTGCTAAGTGTCAGGGCAACAATTCAATCAAAAATAAGTTCTTATTAAGTGATTTAAATCGTAGAGACAACATTGTCTTTTTGCTCTAGCTCTAAGCAAAGGCATGCTGTGCCTATAAATTTGCATTTTCTGAACACATTTTTGAATCAGTGATTCACTGACCCATTCATAAAAACAGTTGAAAGAGCCATTTTGAATGAATCGATTGAATAAATGACTCAATGACTCATTAAGACAGAGGTTTGCTGCCACCTACTGCCAATCAGTCTCACACTGAAAAGTGTCATTCTGTTTTTTTTCTATCGTTTTATCAGCCATAAATATTGCTATTATAATTTAAAAGTTGTAATGGAAAATAAAATTACATTATTTTTCCTTTTATTTTACAGTGAAATGTATAAATTACAGCAATATTTCTTTTGTTTTCATTTATAAACTGGGCAGTGACATGATTGTATTTCTGACGGACAGGAGCGGCGTCACATCAGGGGTTTCTGCTGCAGCTCAGATGATTATTAGTGATTCAGCTGGACGTCTGTTAAGATCACGTCCTAAATGTCATCGTCTGTGTGGACGTGATCAATCCAGAGCTGTCAGAAGAACAGAGCCGAGTCTCGCCACCGTTAGCGATCAGGAATCATGTGATGGATGCGGTTTATCCTGCATTACTCGTTCACTGCTCCTTTTCTGTGTCACGAGCATTTCCTTCTCTTTCTTATAGTCAGAGCGTCTTCTCTCTCATCCATCATAAGGAGCCGCCCAATCACGTCTCTGTGTGTCATGTAACGCGTCACGTGCGTCAGAGAAACTCACACGCCTGTCAATCAAACAGCCAGATCACCTGACTCCATCAAACACACGCCAACCATCACAACAACAAAACAATAAGAACTCAAATTATTTAGCAGATTGTGTGATGTGTAAGTTACGATGTGCTGCTGAAAACACTCGTGTTCTCTGAGCGGCAGGTTTCGTTTGTGTGTTTGTATGAAACGCTCCTGTCATTCACGTCGCTGCACGAGTCCTGCTTTAATTTACTGACTCAGTGATTCTCTGTCAGCTTCATTCACGCCCGTCACAAACAGATCAGCGCCACACGGTCGGTCAGAACAATTCGTTTTTTACAGAAATTAATATTTTTATTCATCAAGGACGCATTAATCTGATCAAAAGTGCCAGTATTTAGGATGTTACAGTAGATTTCTATTTCAAATAATGCTGCTCTTTTGAACTTTCTATTCATCCGTGAATCCTGAAAAATAACCTCAACTTTCTGACGCTCAGGCCTGTTCCAGTACAGCCACCGTAAGCAGCTTTTAACAAGATCCACTCACTCCAGACGGCCTAAATTACAGAAACATTTTCTATTTGACCTTTATTTGGTTAATAAGCATCCAAGTAATTACAGTTCTGTGGAAACGGTCTCCGCGAGAGTACGCACAGTACGATCTGTGTAAATACACAGATAAAAACAGCGACCTGTCAGCATGCAGTTTCATAATGCAGACAGATGAAAATTTAGCCTATTTAGCCCACTTTACACATACTGTAGTTACAGACACTGAACACTTTAAAACTGCAGTGTAAAAAGAATTATTACGTTTATATAAAAAAAAAAAATAAAAAAAAACATGCATTGCCGTGTGGTGCATTTATGTTTTCTATTTGAGTTTGTAAATCTATTTTGTGCATTGTTAATATTAGTGCTGCTAGAACTCTAAAGCAGCAAAGCTTTTTTTCATTCAGGTGGATGATAATGTTTTATGTTCTTTATTTGTTTCCTGTTTGTTTAACTGGATCAAAGTGTTTATTTAACAAAGACACTTTAATAATAATGTGCACTGCTTCTTTCTGTTTGAACACTCTGTTTACTGATGTAGAAATAAAAAGGGGTTTTATTTTTTTGGAAGGAGAGAGTGGAATTACAGTATTGGCAGTGTTATAAATAAAAACACTTGTTCAGTTCAGTCGTGTTGTTAACACTGTGTCAAAATCAGAAATGAAACAAATAAATATCAGTTATCAGTCACATAAACACGCAACTGATCCGTAACGGTTCTAAAACAAAAGTCGATCTCTAGTAACAATGCTGAAAATTCAGCTTCAATCACAGCAATAAATGACATTTTAACAGATATTCACATAGAAGACAGATATTTCTGTTATAATTATATTTCACAGTTTTTCCTGTATTTCTGATCAAATAAATGCAGCCTTCTTTCAGAAACATTAATAAATCGCACTGAGCCCAAACTTCTGAAGCATCCAAATAAAAGTGACAATCATCACAAGCTACTGCCGTCTCATGAACTATACGATCTGGTAAACCTACATGATCTTCCATGCAAAAAAGACTGATCACGCATGAGAGTCTGCGGATTCGCTCTCACAAACACACTGCGCAAACCAAACCAGACCTGAGAGAAGAGATCAGGCCGTCTTCCCATCATGACCTACTTTACATCCCTAAAAACACACACAGCAGCGTCAGGAGCGAAACCCCCGAAAGATACGACGACAGCCTCCGTCGAAGAGCCGGTGCTGAGAGAGAGACAGAGCGGGGCAGATCTGCTCTCAGGCCAGACATCTTGTCACAGAGGAAACATGGGAAGCCATTTTGTGTGTGGAGCTCAAAGGCCGAACATACAAGCAGCAGAACAGACGGAGGCGGATTCAGCCGCACAACTGAACAAACGCACAAACCCAAACACGCGTGACGCAGATCAAACAGAATCAGCCGCGCCGACGATCCAGAACTCACCAAACATCAGCTAACCTCATCTCACTCACAAAACACACACGCATTCACTCAAAACCAGTTCTCCTTTTTTAGCCCATCAGTTTGAGCTTCTGTTTACCATGGTTATGTGTGTGCAATTAAACCTGTTCCTGAGAAGATTAAATGTCAATCAGATAGACAATGGATTGAAAGCAGCGTTAATATAGATAGCTAAAACTGAAATTAAAACCATAAAAAAAAAGTTAACTGAAATAAAAAATGTATTTCAGCTAGCTGCCAAGAAAATACTTAAATTTAGAACTTAATGTACTTATATATCTGAAAGTAAAACTACAAATAAATGATGCGTAAAATCTAACTACACAAAAAAACTATAACAGTATCTCAGCGATACTAAAATAACACAAACGAACAGTGAAAGAACAGCACAAGCAGTGCTAACAAACCACCTCAAACCAGACCTTATGAGCCTTTCCACAAACGGCACACAAATGAGAGACTTAAAGACTCAAGGAAGTTCTTTTGTACTACAGTGTCTATGTACACACACACTGTGTCACTTCTGCAGCGTAAAAATGGCAGAACCGCTCGTTATGAGAAATACACACTGTTTAGAAATGTACAGTCGTCTGCTAACTGGTGAGCAGTGTTGGGGAGTAACTAGTTACATGTAATGGAATTACGTAATTTAATTACAAAATAAATGTAATTGTAATTAGTTACAGTTACTGAGAAAAAATGCGTAATTAAATTACAGTTACTTTTGAAAAATGCCAGTGATTACAAAGGGGATTACATCTGAATTTTTTCACACACCCACCCCCACTTACAGATTTAATTGACTTCTTTCATAAATTGCATTGACTGCTCTAAAATGAGACACCAATGTTTCAGGAGTTTAGGACACAGAATAGGACACATGCTTATTCAATAACCATTTTATTTCCTATTTGGGTTTATGCAAAAAAACTTTATTTTTTAAGATTGTTTTACAAGGCATTGTTAAATGCTAGTGTTTTCTGTCAGAACTATGCAAACATTTGATTTCAAACCCAGTATCATAGCTATTAAACTATTCCTTGTTATGATGTTATGTTATGATTTTGTTATGACATATAGCGTGTTCGATTCCCATCTCGAGGTCCTTTGCTGATCTCGCTCCCCTCTCTCTACTCACAGCTCCTTCCTGTCGTCTCTCTACTGTCCTGTCACAATAAAAGGCATAAAAAGCCCAAAAAAATAAGTAAAAATAAGTGTGGTGGCTGTGCTTTAAATTAAATGATTACACAGCTCAGACTCATTCGGGGCAACTAAAGTCAGTGCTATATGCTTGATCATTTTTCTTGGCTGAAGCTTTGCGTTTGGTTAGTTAATAAAATTTTAAAGCTTAATTCAATATTATGTGGAGAATTTCTTAATTCTGTGATCCTGGTATCGTGGACTCGCTCTATTATTTCATACAAACGCAGCTGCTGCCATTTTTTTTGTACATTGTAATGGATTATAAAATAACTAACAAACTAGTACTACTTCCTTAATTATGTATGTGGTGAAATGTTGTGTAAGAAAACTGGTATGACTGCACCGTATCCCTAAAATGTCTAGTTTGAACTTGCCGTTTGCTAGCAACTGATTTCTTCATGGAAGCTTTGCGTTCAAATATTTCAACTCAGATCAGTGTTTCGTGTCTAATAATTTTGACGAAGCCAGTTGTTATGGCAAAGTAAAAATGTATGTTATCCCTTACTTATTATAATCTTAATTCAAGTGATAAAGGATTTTGAAAGTCTGACAGTAATCAGTGTTGAATGCTACTGTAAGGTTCACTCTGCCTGGTTTAAATGTTTCAAAATGATTAACAGTTGAAAATATTAGAAATTTAGAAAAGTAATCAAAAAGTAATTAAAAGTAATGTTACATTACTTTAATAAAGTAATTGAAAAGTTACACTACTTATTATTTTTTAAATCAAGTAACTTGTAATCTGTAACCTATTACATTTCCAAAGTAACCTTCCCAACACTGCTGGTGAGCAGTGATCTACTTTAACTCTTAAATTAACCCATGTCTTTCAAACAGGTGATGACGATGAAAACAGCTGAAATCAACAGGAACAGCTATAAACACACACCGTGTCTGTTCCTGGATCAACATCTTCAGTTACTGTTGAAGAAACACACTCCAAACCCTGAGCCGAACCATAAATCACAGTGAAAATCAGAAGCGCATCAAAACAGACTGAGGGGAAGGACGCTCAAGCCTCACTCCAGTCCCACAGCAAACCCAAACCTGCCCCAGAACCGGAGCGGCTGATGAAATGTTCCTGCTCCTGCAAACGTGCTGATGCAGGAACGTGTCCTACTTGAGTAAATCAGGCTCATCACATTCAGCCCACAGCACCGGCTCCTTCATGTTCCACATCGTGGATTCATTCTCCTCGCTGACCGACCGACCGACCGCTGCATGGCCTGCGAATGGAGCGAGACCGCAAACAAACACAAACCCACGGAAACCGCGCAGAAATCTGAACTGTTGTTTCTGTCACGTCTGACTCACGATGAGATGATCACGCGATGACGAGCAGACTCACAGAGACGTGTGTGCGCTGATGTTGCGATGCGTTTAGGGTGCGTTTCACATCCACATCTGCTTCCAGCTTTATTTGAAATCAAACTCTATAATGAGTGCAATTTATTCATCTAATTAAAAGACACAAACAGCCTCGCTCACAGCAACCGCTCCAATTAAACATCCATTACACCTGGTGTGATCTGCAGATGCTCTTCATCAGACTGAGGGCACATCGCAACAATCACCTGACGGTTGCTATGGATACCACACTGCTGACAACACATCATCACAATACTGACGTGAATACCATCACGTTACTAACACGTCATGACATTACTCATCATTACTGCAACGATATTACATTATTGACACAACAACACAATACTGATGTGAATACCATCACATTACTGATCATTACTGACATTACTGACACAACATTACATTACTAACACAAAAACATCACAATACTAACATGAATACCATCACATTACTGACACATCATCCCATTACTCATCATTACTGCAACAATATTACATTACTGACACAACATTGCATTACCGATTACTGCACAACACTACGATATGACATCACCATCATAAAACTAACATAACATCACACCTTATGGACGTGACGCCAGCATATCAGCATAACATCACAATACTGCCATGAACACCATCACATTACTGATCATTACACATCACTGCCATGACATCACCTTACTGACGTAACATCATTATAATACTTAAAATCACATCGCATTACTGACATGCATTTCATCATATCACTCACAAAATAACATTGTATTACTGACATATCACATCACTGACACAAAATCATCACCTTACAGATTCAACACCATCATACTGCTGACACAATGACATCACATTACTGATCATTACTCCAGTGATATCACCTTACTGACACATTACTATCATAACACACACATTACTGACATGTATATCATTACTCAATGTCATCATACTACTGCCATGCCATCACACATCACTGTGATTCCTGACACCAAATCACCACCTTACAACATCACATTACTGACATGATATCTACACATTACTGCAATGATACCACATTACTGATATCAATTTTTTACCTTACTAACACGTCACATTACTGACACACCATCACTTTACTGATTATTGCAGAACACTGCAATATCACATCACTGACGCCAAATGATCACCTTACTGACACATCGTCATCATAATACCATTATGACATCAGACACCCAGGGGACGAGGACGAACCCCATCAGGACGGGACCGCAGACAAAGACCAGGAACACGAGCCGCCACGGAGAAATGGGAACACGAGAGGTCGGCTCTCGATTCACACGCGTGTGCGCTTACAGCGGGAGCGCGTTTGTTTACTCTGATTAGGAAAGCCAGCAGTGTAGGAATAGATTAGGAAGGATTAATGTGTAATTCATTACTTCCAGCTGAACGCATCCGGCAAGTTTAATCACAGCGGCACACGGCCCTCGAGAGCAGACCCTACAGGGCCCAGCGGAGCAGCACAGAGAGACACTCCACCAGCAGACACGACACTACGCTTCTGCTCACCGATACTAATCACTCACAAACCCTTCGCTCTGAATCCAATCATCAGCCGCGGGCCTACGGCCGTGCGGGATCTACAGCACAGGATCTCCTCGTGAAGCTCTGCCATCAGCTTCAGCTGTGTGAAAGGATCAGACTGACATCTGACAGTATGTGTGAACAAACAAACCATTGCCATCTTCCCTTCCCTTCAAAACAGAGGAGAACACCGTGACTCTAACACTCAATACATGAAATGTCACAGAATTCAGTAACTACCTGACACAGATACTTCACCCTTGTGCAACTTTTTGGACATTTTTGTCCTTTTCAGTCTTGTTTTTTGTGATAACTTTGCCCGTGTTATTGCCAGCTGCATACATTTTGGCACGGGTGTGTATTTTTAGCAGACTTTTACTATTTCACCTCCATTTCCTTTAATAAATCTATTTTACTAGGTACAAAAAAAAGTGTTACACTCAGCACCTTTTGGAAACAAAAATGTCCCCATTGAAACCCATTAAAACTGCTATTGTGAATCGCACTGCCATTCAACTGTAAAATGATGCTATTTTTGTTAATAGACTTTCATTCTGTTGGCAAGCCTTCAAAATTTAATTTTTTACCATTTTTTTTTTTACCAGATGGTGCCATTTTATCAGGTTTGGCCAATAAAGCAAATACTCGCTTTATTCCTGTTTTCTGCTTCTGCATATTATAGAGCCAACTGGATAAATAATGCAGCTATAATTGCGTGGGTGTGTTGGTGTGGATGTCACAGTGTGGTCTGAATGTGTCAAAAAAAAAAAAAAAAAAAATTGTGTGTGTGTTCTTGTAATATTTGAGAGAGAAAAATTCTACTGCAAATCACAAATCCAACCACTGTGTGCACCAGCGGAGTTTTGCTGCCATCTTATGGGGGAAATTTGGTTCTTCATTTTTTTGAGATACCAATCTCAAATTAGGAACACAGCTTGTTTATATTTATGGCTTTATTTTCTAGCAGGTTTAGAGTTCAACATATTTCATAAAATACATATTTTATATAAAATATAAAACATGCTTTTTCATAAACTTAAACCTCTATAACTTTTTTAATTTCACTTTTGAAACTTTTTCTATTTCATCAGTAATCTGCCATGGGTCTTCTTTAAAAGGAGACCAAACTTAAGTCTGTGCTCCCAAGGTTCAAATTTTTATGACAGTTTTCTGACATGGACATTTTTGTCCACTATGGACCCATGTGTAACTTTTTTTAATTGATGCACAAGGGTCAATAAAAGCTGCTTGAGTGAGTTCAGCACAGCGTCTCCTGTAGGTCATTTAATGACATTACTGAACGTGGTTGTTAACGGCTGTCTCTGCTTCAGAACCCGTCATGTCTTTGGGTCTGATCTGGTAATAATATTACACATTTTAGTGTCTCTACAGCAGCAGAAATGAAGACAGACAGAGATCAACTCAACATACATTATAAAGAACAAATCATCTGCATTCATGTCTTTGTGAAAAAGAAGTGCACTTCATTTTGTTGAATCAGGGGAATTCAAATCTTAAAAGTACAATCAGTGCAGATAATAGCATTAATGCAATAAAAGGCCACTTATGTGCACAGTTTCTGACATTTCTACTTGGTGTTATTTTAGTATTATTTATATACAATTATAGTTGTTACTAATATTCCGAGTTTTTCTGTTTTTTTTTAGCCTAATTTTTAGTAATTTTGTCATTTTTATTTTACTACTAAGGTTTAATTGCCTTTTATTACAGTTATTTGATCACAAAACGCTTGCTCTTGAAAGTTGGCTCAGTACACAGTTTATCTGGAGCAGCTCCACTGAATCACAACCTGTAACTATGATAAATAATAGATGTAGATATTTTCTGCTGAGCGTTCAGCATATGTAACTATGGCAACGGATGTATTGTTTCCACAACAGACTGGGCCATCTGACCAATCGGAGCAGAGCAGACTCACAGAAAGGAGGGGTTTAGAGAGACTGAATCTTAGACCTGCTTCGAACGAATCGTTTGACAATGGCTGGAAAATGAGGTCATATTAAATGGAGATTTTTAGTTAGTTTGACCTTGCATGCATTTAAACCTATGGTAGGAGACTCCCAAAACAATATTCGGAACCTTTGAAATGGCATGATAGAGGCACTTTAACAATAATGACCTTGGTTGTGTAACACACTAAAGTACAGTGACGGCGAGAGGACGCGTTCGCTTCATTTAATTTTGTTGTGGCCACGACATGTTAACTCACGTGAACATCATATTACGACTTCTTATGTTGAAGGAAACAAACATATTTCTTGTGGCCATGACTTGAATTATTTCATTGAATCATATAATAATTTTTAGAGATGGATTTATTATTATTGTTACATAAAGTACATCAAATAATATAGGCCTACAAGAAGATTTTTATCCATCCCACAGTCTTGTAAGTCCATTAACTGATTGTCTTTTTCTGTAATATTTGTATTATTATTATTATTATTACTACTACTACTATTTTTAGCCTGTTATGATTGGTTATATTTTTATATTTGCTTTCTTCTACCTTAATTTTGATCTCTTTTTTTAACATTCTGAATGTAAATGATAGCCTACTGTAAATGTTTGACATGATAATAAAGCTTTGATGATGCTGTATGACTGGGATTTTTTACTGGAATGCAGTTTAAAGGTTGAATTTAACATTTTATTTCATCTAATTAATAGACTTATATATAATAATTATATAATAATTAATAGCCTATATATAAATACTACAGTGTTTCATTGAGGAGTGAATCACTCACGTAGTTGTATCTGTAAATGAAAACACACTCATCTACCGTCACACACAGGCATAAATACAATCATAAAATCAAAACTCCATTGGCACAATTGTCAGGCATTTACAAAATACCCCCAAAAAGCCCTAACCAGTTATTAAAATAATAATAAGCTAATATTAATAATAATAATAATAATAATAATAATAATAATAATAATAATAATAATACATTACTGGATAGAGCTATATTTTCATAGCCTTTTTATTGTGTACCGCTTTACCTAATTAATGTTCTGTATATGCTAGTATTGGCTACCATATATTTTACAAATACTGTAAACGCCTGACAATTATGCCAATAAAGTTTTGATTTTATGATTGTATTTATGTCCATGTGTGATGATAAAGGAGTGTTTTCATTTACAAATAAAACTACGTGAGTGATTCACTCCTCAATGAAAAACTGTAGTATTTATATATAGGCTATTAATTAATATGTAATATAATTATTATACATAATTCTATTAATTAGATGAAATAAAATATGTTAAATTCAACCTTTAAACTGCATTCCAGTAAAAAATCCCAGTCATACAGCATCATCAAAGCTTTATTATCATGTCAAACATTTACAGTAGGCTATCATTTACATTCAGAATGTTAAAAAAAGAGATCAAAATTAAGGTAGAAGAAAGCAAATATAAAAATATAACCAATCATAATAGGCTAAAAATAGTAGTAATAATAATAATAATAATAATAATATGGAAAAAATGAAGTGAACCGAACATGTGGTCCTCTCGTGGTCACCGTACTAAAGCACATTAAAAGCACTTGATTTTTATTTTAACTGTATTGAGTTATACAATATTAAAGTTTGTATATTTTTAATATATGCATTTAATCTATAATTTTAGATCACCTTTAAATAACATGCAGTTACGTGTCCAAAAACATTCAATTCTCTATTCATGTAAAGTATATTTCAGTAGTAAACACTCTTTTTAAAGTGTAGCTGTTTTTCACAAGGGTGCACTAGTTTCGCTTAACTGCATCTGACTGGTTTAGGTAATGAATTGCACTTGCACTAATAATGAAGGCTAACGCCGTCAAAGACATTTAAGAGTCAAAGCTTTAGGTTGGAGGTGTCCGAATAAATGAGCAAAACTCCAGCGTGCTCCAGTCCTCCCGCTCGGCGTTTATCCACACGTGACGAGCGGGGAGATTTACTCTGCGTTTTTCAATATGCAATCGAAAGCTATGAACATAAAGCTCGAGAAAGTTCTCAGAAGTGCAGGATGGCATCATTCAGCGCCAAGAACAAAGACGCGGCGCTCGGCCATGTAATTAAAAAAGCTTTCACATCGCTTCCGCTCCGGCCCTGCGTGGCCATTAAAACACCGGGCTTTATTAAAATTTGATGAAGCACAAAGAATCTTTTGGCTGCGGCTGAATGTCGAGACCCGACCGCCTCCGCCGAGCTCAGACTGTTTTTCAGCCTGTAATGGGGTTTTGCTAAATAAAACATCCAACGCGGATAAACAACACAAGACGGATGAAATATTGAAACGGCAGGCGCTTCGTGTCCTCATGCTAATGCGAAACGCTTCAGTTTTTTCAGCGCACACTTACAATCATCTCAGACTAAATGAACTGCGAAAAATGTCAGCGGATACAATCCAACACACGTGTGTTACGTGTGCGAAACGACACGCAGAAAAAGACAGAAAATCACTCACCTGGTGTCGTGAAGACAGTCGGGGGCAGAAAGAGAGAAAGAAACAGAGAAAACCTTAATTACAATTACAGCCATGAACTGTTCTTTTGAACTTTCTATTCATCTGTGAATCCTAAAAAATAAAATGTATGACAGTTTCCACAGAAATATTGTGCAGCACAACTGTTTTCAACATTGATAATAATCAGAAATGTTTGTGGAGCAGCAAATCAGTATATTAGAATGATTTCTGAAGGATCATGTGACACTGATGATGCTGAAAATTCAGCTGCGCATCACAGAAATAAATTACAGTTTAGCACATATTCTCGTAATAATATTTCAGTGTTTTTACTGTACTTTTGATTAACTGAATGCAGGTTTGTGAGCAGAAGAGTCTTATTTTGAACAGGAATGTTCACTGACAAATGCAGCAGGTTTTTCAAGCATCATGAAACGTCACATACTGTAAACAGTTTATCTGCTGTAAAAACAGCACGAGCAGTATGATAGTCGTCATTAGATCATTAGAGACACTCCAGAGACACTCTGAAGAAAGAAACAGAAACAATAAAGACGCCAACGAGAGGAAAGATGTGCTAGTGCAGCTCCACGGGAGACAATCTGACGTTAATAGAAGAGCTGAAACACAGATGGGCTGATCATCACCATCTCACCTACAGCTACAACACATTCACATTAAAATAGAGCACACACACACACACACACTCACACACACTCACAGCTGAGAGCGTCAGCATGTTCAATTGTGCTGCAGTCAGGAGTTTACAGAAGCTCCATCGCTGCTAAATGGGTCAGAGGAGACGATAATGAGACTCTACGTGTCTGTGTGTGTTTCTTTAACATCTAACACTTGAACGTTGAGCCTCAAATAACTGTGCGAGGGAATCATTAGCACTCAGATCTGCATTGAACACTCACTTCAGCATCATGTGCTCACTACAGGAAACCACGTGACTCAAACAAACACGTTCTGCTCTTACGATGAAAGTCATCAAACCCTCATTTTTCCTTTAAAACTGCAAATGCAATTGCAAAAAATATCCAGGTTCAGGTTAAAATATTATAATTTTATATCAATGAGACTAGCTAATAAACAAAGAAATACATAAATAAAAACACAATCATTTTCATTCTTCTTTTTCTTATTATTACTACTAAAAAATATATAATATATAAAATACATATAAATATATATAATATAATATAAAATAAAATTACTAAAAACAAAAACCTAAATAACTAAATAAAAACGAAATAAAACATAAACATAACTAGGGATGCGCGGTATACCAGTATTGGAAAAATACCGGTATATATTATATTTCAAACGGTCCGATATCATCATTTTACCCAGTTCGGTATTTTATATGCTGCTGTTCCGAAGGGCACCTGTAGGCGGCAGTGTTTCTCATTTTAGCAAAAGTGAAACATGGCATTATTTTACATACAAAACAGATGATAAAGGTGAATGAGCTGACCTTACTGCTTCTGTATGCAAGCGTTGCTATAAATCGTACTGCCACAGGAGGCAACACATCAAATCTTGCGTAGCATTTGTCACTTGCTCATCCTGATCTTTAATGCGAATTTAGAGATCGACAGGTGAGTGCATCACTCATAAGTTCGGTTTTAATTAACTTTTATTCACAACTGATCAGAGGCGGACAACAGGAAAGTATTTTTACTTTATTCTAGTACATTTTAAAAGTATCTGTCGTTTATCAGAGTGTTTTTCTTTGGAAAAATGTTTTATTTCACTACATTCCAAAGCATAATGTCATACTTTTTACTGCACTACATTTCATAAATAAAAGCTGTTGTTTGTTTTACCTTTAATACTTGAGAATATTAACAATGTAGTATTTTCTTGTACTCATGTGAATCTTTGAATCACTTTTACTTGAGTAAAAGCAGGAAAGTAAAAGATTTCTAATTTAAATAAGTATTAAGTGATTTTTAATATGAAACTCAGTGTAGTAAAATGTACAATATTATGCTTTGGAATGTTGTGAAGTAAAATTTTCTAAAGAAAAACATTCTGATAAAGTACAGACACTTGAAAATTACTTTTAAAGCAGAGTAAAAATACTTCACTGCTGTCCACCAAAAGCTCAAACGTGTGTGTGTGACAAGCTAGAACCATTTTAGTTTTGGTCACATCATATTTGCACCTGCATTTCAAACAATTAAATATTAATTGAATCTGAATGAAGCAAGAGTTTTGCTGTATTAATTTTAGTATCAATAATATGAAGGGAATGTTTCTGCTGCTAATACACTGACCAAAATTATAAACGCAACACTTTTGTTTTTGCCCCCATTTTTCATGAGCTGAACTCAAAGATCTAGTGTACACAAAAGGCATATTTCTCTCAAATATTGTTCACAAATCTGTCTAAATCTGTGTTAGTGAGCACTTCTCCTTTACCGAGATAATCCATCCACCTCACAGGTGTGACATATCAAGATGCAGATTAGACAGCATGATTATTGCACAGGTGTGCCTTAGGCTGGACACAATAAAAGGCCACTCTAAAATGTGCAGTTTTACTATATTGGGGGGTCCGAAAACACAGTCAGTATCTGGTGTGACCACACATCTCCTTCGCATAGAGTTGATCAGGATGTTGATTGTGGCTCCTCTTCAATGGCTGTGCGAAGTTGCTGGATATTGGCAGGAACTGGAACACGCTGTCGTATACGCCGATCCAGAGCATCCCAAACATGCTCAATGGGTGACATGTCTGGTGAGTATGCTGGCCATGCAAGAACTGGGATGTTTTCAGCTTCCAGGAATTGTGTACAGATCCTTGCAACATGGGGCCGTGCATTATCATACTGCGACATGAGGTGATGGTCGTGGATGAATGGCACAACAATGGGCCTCAGGATCTCATCACGGTATCTCTGTGCATTCAAAATACCATCAATAAAATGCACCTGTGTTCGTTGTCCATAACATACACCTGCCCATACCATAACCCCACCACCACCATGGGCCACTGGATCCACAACGTTGAGATCAGCAAACCGCTCACCCACACGACGCCATACACGCTGTCTGCCATCTGCCCTGTACAGTGAAAACCGGGGTTCATCCGTGAAGAGAACACCTCTCCAAAGTGCCAGACACAATCGAATGTGAGCATTTGCCCACTCAAGTCGATTACGACGACGAACTGCAGTCAGGTTGAGACCCCGATGAGGACGACGAGCACGCAGATGAGCTTCCCTGAGATGTTTCTGACAGTTTGTGCAGAAATTCTTTGGTTATGCAAACCGATTGTTGCAGCAGCTGTCCAGGTGGCTGGTCTCAGACAATCTTGGAGGTGAAGATGCTGGATGTGGAGGTCCTGGGCTGGTGTGGTTACACGTGGTCTGCCAATTGCACGCTCCCTCAAAACATCTGTGGCATTGTGCTGTGTGATAAAACTACACATTTTAAAACTACACCCTTTTATTGTGAGCTGACCTAACAGCATTACAGCACTTATTAATCTAGGTCAATACCTCTTTTTAAATGATAAATGAACTAATACATGTTTAGTATGTTAACATTACTTACTAAATTGTTTTCAATTCACTTATTTTTTGAGGCTGGTTATTTGTCACCAATGATATCGATTTAGTATCGGTACCGAGGTATTAGATTCTTGTATACTACTGAAGCCAAAATTATGGTATTGATACCTAAATACAACATTACTTGTGTAATATTTGACTCTAAATAATAATATTTATATTCTTAAAATTACTTAAAACAATAATACTACTGTAATATTTCACAGTGAAAACAAAACATAATAAAATAAATTCAATTAATCACGCCGTCCTGACTGTGTTTATGGTTTATTCTCATGGCGTGTGTCTCTCTGGCTGCTCAAACTGAATCTGAAGCACATAAATGTGTGTGATTTCAGCAGCATGAACACATGAAACAATCAGCCCACAGAAATCACACAGCAGAGACTGACACGAGTCCTCAAATACAGCAGAAACACTGAAAAACCAGCAAAACATGAAAACACACACACACACAGTTGATTTGCAGTCGTGCTGATGGATGCGCTCACACTGCAGTCGTCTGTTTGTTGTGTGTTTTTGACGCCTGACATTTCCTTCATTCCTTTATCGCTCTTCGTCGCTTGTCTGTCCCAGACTATTCTTGAGCAGCATCTCTTGTTTTTTGTTTTTTTTTCAAACAAAAAATCTCCTCAGCGTGGTTTATTTGATCTTTTTTTTTGCATTCAGGAAATGTCACTGGAGACCCTCACGACACACGCAGAGTAAAAACACCACAGGGCCATCACTGTCCGACACACACCACACATGAAACACATTACGGTGCAAAAACAGGAAACTGATGACTGTTCTGTGTCTACAACTGCAAGTCTCTGTTTCATTTATAAATGTTGATGTGAAGCTGCTCCCCGTCTGTGTTTCACTCTCAGAAAAGCATTAATAATCAAAATAAAACCAGAAAGGCATTTTAGTTTAGTGTCATTATCAAATCACAAATGTTGTTCATTAAATGAAGATCTGCTCTGTTTCAGATTGAATCAGAGCACTGTGTTCACTTACACACGAGCAGCTCAGAGCAACTCAATCCACTGTCAATGATCCACATCAACTCCATCTGAATCACTTTCACATGTGTTTGTGAATTAAGTTCAATGCTGACTTCATTTAGTCCAAAAGAGAAGCTTTAAGGGTTTCTGTGATGGTTTAATGTTTGAAAATAAAGAAATTAAGACAGGCATATTAGTATTGCAGTGTTAGGGTGTCAGCTCATGGTGGGATGTGAGTTGACTCACTGAAGCTTCACAACACTAGCAATGCCAAGGTCATGGGTTTGACTCCCAGTGAATAAATAAACTGATAAAACATGTATACAACGGATACAACGCATTTCGCTTTGGATAAAGCGTCTGCCAAATGCACCGATGTAAATGAGAGCCTGTTGGTGATTTTATCGGCCCAAACATCAGCATGTGGGAATGAAGCGGATCTCTGAACAGGAGCAGATGAGATCAAACACAAAGATCTGACGCTCGTCATATCAGCCAATCACAGTCTCACAGAGGAATCGTGGGTCTCAGTCTCTGCAGGGACGCCTGCGCTCTGAATTATTAACGGGGAAAGAGTCCGGAAACAAACCCATCAAACACCTCCAGAAAACTAAAGATAGAAAAGCACTGAACCAACACACACACAAACACTGATCAATCAGCTCGTTCAGCTGCAAACACCTTCAGTGAATCAAAGTACTAACAGGCAGCTTGTGCTCTCTGCAGAAACTAGTCAATAACAGCACAGAAATAAACCACCCACAATATCAATAACTACTGAAACAACTGATCGAAAACAAAGACATGTATCAAACATCCATCTCTCCTCTCCAGAAGAAACAATGAGCCCCACACACACACACACACACACACACACATGTTGGGTTTACATGTTTTATGGGGACATTCCATAGGTGTAATGGTTTTTATACTGTACAAACCCTATTTTCTATCGTCCTACACCTAAACCTAGCCCTCACAGGAGACTGTGCACACTTTTACTTTCTCAAAAAAACTCATTGTGCATGATTTATAAGCCTGTTTCCTCATGGGGACCTCACAAATGTACCCACAAGGTCAAAATTTACTGGTATTACTATCCTTGTGGGGACATTTGGTCCCCATAACGTGATGAATACCAGGTGCACACACACACACACATAGTCCATCACACACACACTCACACACACACATAGTCCATCACACACACACACACACACACGCACACTCTAGCAGAAGTGCATCAGCTCAGATGCAGGCTCAGGTAATCGCCGCAGGACAGACGCTTTCAGCAGCCTCGCGGCAGACGTCCATTAGTGACCCTGAGGTCAAAGGTCACGACCTGCTGTGTGTTCGGCCTGTTCAGATGTGATGTCACAAACAAACATCTTCAGCGCCGCTGGTTCGGTCTGGTCTCTGGAGGTCTGGGATGAGTCATCTGTAAATCAGAGCCTCTTTAAGAGCGTCAAGACCACAGGCGTCCCAGGACTCGCGCGTTTGCCGTGAGATTCGCTCAGCGCTACGTTTTAAATGTGATCCATCAGCGTCAGCCCGCTCTCTCACATCAATCACGTCTAAAGTATCCCAGAAATCTTTGCAGGGACTCAGGTGTCCTCTGAGTGTCTGATGGATGAGGAGGGTTTGACATCGATCTTTCCTCCTCCTGACGGATCTGCATCCATAAACTTCATTATGCTCTAAATCTGAACCACATCCTCGGGACCACCGGCTGCCGTCACCCGTCCTGTCAGCAGCTCGTCCAGGATGGATAACTAACCCTAACTGGCTCCTTTACTGAGTAAAATGGGGTTCAGACAGAGAGACAGACAGACAGACAGACGGCTCTTTAAGTGTGTATTAATGACAGACAGACAGTGCGTTTGTGTGTCTGTCCTCTATCTGAAGGTCACTGCAGCGGCCGCTGGCTTTATTTGTTTCGTCGTGTGAGTGTTAACACGTCGCCTGAGGACGTGCCTGTTATTTTCTTTACGGCTGCGACGGCCGCATAACCTTTACAGCAGCTATGATGGTCAAATTCTGCTGCGGTTCAGCATCAGATATCAGCCAAAAGTCTGTCTGTCTGTGTCTGCCTGTCTGTCTTTCCATCTGTCCATTTATCTATCAATCTGTCTGTCCATCTATCATCTCACTGTCTATCTTTCCATCTATCTACCTGTCTGTCTATCTATCCATCTGTCTGTCCATCCATCTGTCTATCTGTCCGTCCATGTATCTGTCTTTCCGTCTGTCTGTCTGCCTGCCTGTCTGTCCATCTTTTCATCTGTCGGTCCATCTGTCCGTCTATCTGTCTGTCAATCTCACTGTCTATCTTTCCGTCCATCTACCTGTCTGTCTATCTATCCGTCTGTCTGTCTGTCCATTTGTCTATCTGTCAATCTATCCACCTGTCTGTCCATTTGTCCATGTATCTGTCTGTCCATCTATCCATCTGTCTCTCTGTCTGTCTGCACGGCAAGAACTATGTGGTTTAGCAACTCAACTCTTTGTTTTCACAAATCCTTGTTTTCAAGCTGGTATTTTTAAATTAATTTTGGAGTCAAACTGAAACAAATCATCCATATCAGGTCCATCTGCTGGACATCAATACAGCACGAACCAGCAAAAGTTTTGTTCACTGTTCTGTCAGAAGCGTCTGTGCTTCCGTCTCATTCATTCATTCACTGAGTCTCACACACACAGCGCTGTATTCGACTCAGCAAACACACGCAAATCCCGCAATTAGCAGTAATTGCCGTGAAAGCCTCTGATGGCGGCGCGTCCAGCGGATGGAGGACCTCTATCTCTCTATAATGAACACAAACACCGCTTTAATGCCATATAAAACACCAGTGATGCTCTTATTTACTGCATCATTACAGACACGAATGGCGAGAGACAGACGGCTCCCACTGTGTGTATCTGACATTAAAGGGACAGTCCAACCAAAAATGATCATTCTATCATCATTTATTCACCCGCATGTCATTCAAACCTGTATGACTTTATTATTATTTCTTTTGTTGAACACAATGAAGACCACTGGGAAACAAACAACACTGGAACCCATTGACTTTCACTCAGATTGAGACACAGCAGACATTTTGACCCATTCGCACACAGGCAAACGCGCGAGCGCCGCGCAAACAGCGTCGGCTTAAATATTCATGACTCTCAAAAAGACCTCAGGAAGAGTTCCTGATGATCCCGTGTTTGAAACGGAGCAAATGGTCTGTTTCTGAAGCGCTTTCAGCTCGGACCGGAAGAGAGACGTGACCTGCCGAAGAGGGTGAACGTGAATTATTGACGAGTCCGAACACCGTATCTAAAGAACTCTGCTTCTTCAATAATTCATCATCCCAATCAGATAAAGGTCCATTCAAAACACACACAGACACTGCAGCGGAAGGCAAAGATTACGAGCGGGAGAACGAGGGAAACAGGTGGACAGGTGAAGCCAAACAAGGAGCCGCTTTATTTGAATTCACCCTATTTATAGTCAACATGCCACTCAACTCCAGTGTTTCACTGAGCTTGCTGCGATGCAACTTTCTGTGTGGATTCTGGAAGAACATTAACCCTGTGAAGCCTCACATATGAAATAACAGAGAACGTTTTGAAATGAAAGAGTTTATGAACATTTAGACAAAATATTTAGTTTTTAAATTGCATAAGTTTTTTTTTTTTTAATCATGCTTTTATGGCTCATAGTCTGATACAGTCAGAGTATAGAAGAAAAACAGCTCAATTTTATTCAGAGAAATTGAGCAAAAAATATACAATCTGCAGCTGATGAAATTCTGCTGCTTGCAGTGTAAATCAAAGAGATCTTTATAACGGTACAGCAGATACTGACATAAAATGATCTAAATATCAGTGGTCACTCCATATCTCCAATAATATGTTTTAGTAAAATGAGATTGAAATGATCCAAACACATAAAGGTTCCTCAAAAGATGCAAGATGTTTTGGAGGCTTGGCAAGATCATTTCTACACTGAGGAGCAGTGAAAGTAAAGTTTCTGGAAACACCTGGTTGATCATTTCCTTTGATCCAGGACTTTTCTAGGGTTAAAGGGACAACTCGCCCTAGAATCATTCTGTCAAGTCATCTCAGTTCTGAATCTCTGTGAATACAGTCAAACTCATAGTGATGGAGTCTCTGTCTGTTGGCGGTGTCTCCAGTGAAGAGCGGTGTAATGGAGCGTTTGGCAGCTGGTGTGGGCTCGTCTGTATCCGTATGGTCGTGCGGTCGGAGGTTTGAGGTCAGTCAGTCGGTTATAAAGGGCGAGCGGCTGCATCTGCTGCAGTGATTACAGCACACCTGATCCACCGCAGCCTCCGAGACCCGCAGCACACACACGCACACGCACACACACACACACACACACACTCCAGCTTCTGCTGCAGAGACTGAATACAGCCACACTTACGGAATATATAAAGAACAGTAAACACCAGGAATTTTATGGTAACAATTATTACAATTTAACATAGTCACATTTTCTATCTATTAAAATGTAAAAACTGTGATGCATTTTATTTTTCAGGATTCACAGATGAATAAAAAGTTCAAAAGAACAGTATTTATATAAAACAAATCTTTGTAACGTTCTAAATGTTTTTACTGTCACTTTTGATCAATTTAATAAGTCCCTAAAAGTATTAATTTCTGTTAGAATGATTTTGAAAATTCAGCTTTGATCACAGCAATTAATTACACTTTAAGATACATTCACAGAGAAAACAGCTGTTTTACATTGTAATAATATTTCACAGTTTTCTGAGCAAATAAATGCAATCTTGGCGAGCAGAGGAAACATTAACAAAATCTTAAATGGGTCCTATTATTCTTTTTCACTTTCTGAATTTGAGTCAGTGTGTGGTGTGTATGTTTGGGCATTACCAAATCTCAAAGTCCACTCCAGAGGGAGATGTTTTGTTTTTAAAATCCCTTCTCAAGAACTACAACAAACGGCTCCTTTGAACTACGGCGTTTGTTATGATGTCACAACGTGGTCCATTAGAATTAAATTAAATTAAATTAATCATTAAATTAAATCCCGCCTACGGAAATTCGAATGGTTGAGGGGTGGGTGGGGATGAGGTGGGGGATAGTCTAACTTTAGCGATGCAGCGCGGAGAGCCGCTTCTGGGATGCTTCAACAAGCTGCGGTGCGGCGGGTATAAACACAAGCATTGACTAGAGTGACCGCGATCAGCTCCGGTGGCTGCGTCTGAGCCATAACGTGCCGCAGACGTGTGGTAGGAGATTTATTCATAATGCATAAACTTGCACTAGACTAGGCTAGGCTAATCAATAATGATGTACTTTGATAATGTTAATGTTCTTTGCTTGTATCTTCATCAGTCCAAATAAAGTCCAATAAAGTGCATCCTTGGCCATGGGGGTTCAATAAAGGCCTCCTGTAGCGAATTGATGCATTTTTGTAAGTCACCCCTTTATTTATATAATGCTTTTAACAACAGTAAACACTCTATTTTTCAGTTAAAGGCAGTTCATCATTAAATTCAATGATGTCACCACCAGCTCAGTTCAGTTTTAAATAGTATACGATATCGCTTGAAATTAAGTGTCCCCAACTAAGCAAGCCAGAGGTGACAGCAGCAAGGAACCAAAACTCCATCGATGACAGAATGGAGAAAAAACCTTGGGAGAAACCAGGCTCAGTCGGGGGGCCAGTTCTCCTCTGGCCAGACGCAGAGGACTGTAAGAAAAATATCCATTTTTTAAAATGTAAGAATCACTTTAATCTAGCTTGCGTTAACAGTTGTACACGGGACTTGCAAGGGGCGTGGCAGTACTGAAACACCGTCTAAGCTGTTCGCCAATCACAACGCAGTGGGACAGCTAACCAATCACAAGACATTCATCAAACCTGGAACTAATCGAGCCATTTGTGCCAGGCTGGGGAGAAAGGTACAATGTAAATTATGTGAAAAATAATGCGTTTTTGAACCAAGCCTGAGAACATGTTCTAATACACCCCCGAAACGAAATCAAGACTTTGTAAAAGGGCATAATAGGACCTCTTTAATTATTCTAATCGCTCTGGCGCATACAGTGCCAATCATCTCTGGTAGAGTCAGTACTTGTAGTTAGTTAGTCCTCAAGAGTGAAGTGAAGCTGTACTGATGGAGTATAATTTACTGCCTCATCTGTCCTGATATGGCCTCCAGTGAGTGTCTCTTTAAATGCTTCTGCAGCTGCAAATGTGACAATCTGTGCAAAGAAACAGAAACCGACACCAAGTGACCGAGCGCAGCGTATGAGATGACATGAACGTGCCTGACTATATTTCCCAGCAGGCCTGAACACGCGTGGATCACGCGAGCTCCGACGTGATGGCAGCTTCGACCGCACGCTTAATTTCCCTGAAAAGAACGACGGCAGCTACACGAAGGTGTTTGAAACGGAAAAGGAGGTCACCTAGTTTCGGCTCATTCTTCTCCTGCGTCTCTGGAGAGAGTCTGATATAGAAGAAAGAGACAAAGACAAAGAGACGGAGATGAAGCCAAAGAGATGATGAGTTGAACTTCCACCCGACAAGCGCTCGTTCTGCTTCTCGACAGCGTCTCTGTGACGTCTCGCGCCTCTAATGGCCCCGGGTCCGTTATCAGAACAGGATGTCGGAGCGTTGATTAGGGACCCGTGACCGCTGGGAAAATCAATTCTCATTTCAGCGGGAAACATTTGTCTTTTTGCTCCACTGGCTTTCAGGAGCTGACGGCGGTTCGTGTGCGAGTTTGGGGACGTGACCGAGGACGGCGCTGAAAAACGGCCGAATGAGACACAGACACCAGAGAACCATGGGTAATGTGTTTATCGTTAGACTGGAGCGCGAGATTTGGGTCAGCAGAACTAAATAATCACCATTAAACAGAAAGGAATGGGACTGTAAAATTTGGCAAATGTAAATGCAGCACCTCAGCATGTTAATTAACACATATCTGACTAGAAGAACCAGTAATGCAGACGAGTGTCATCACACACATGTATTTGAGCGATCAGATGTTCCTGACCGACAGACACACGCGTGTGCTAAAGACTGACGGCGCCTGAACGGCTGAACTCCGTCCTGCCCCTCACGTTAATGCTCTGCTTATGAATAAATCATCACATCACAGCGTTTCTCTGCAGATCACACGCTTCCAGAGCGGTTTCTCTGAGCAGAAAATAATCGAAAGCACAAAAATAAAACGCACACATACATAAACACGCGACTGTTCAGAAGTTTAGGCTCTGAAAGAAGGTCTCCTCTGCTCACAGAGGCTGCATTTATTTGATCAACAATACAGTAAAAACAGTGAAATATTATTACAATGTAAAAAAAAAACCCTTTTTTTCTAATGTAAATACATGTTAAATTGTAATTTATTGCTGTGATCAAGGCTGAATTTTCAGCATCATGATTGGTCAGAAGAGAGAAGTGGGCAGTCCATCCTGATGAGTGACAGTAAGTGTGCTGCATATTAATAAGAAGAGATGGCTCAAATGCTGAGAGAGAGAGAGAGAGAGAGAGAGTGTGTGTGTGTGTGTTTTCATTCCCGCGGGAAGACTCTCTCTCTACGCTTCACCGCCCAACAAGAAAAGGAAACAAGTTCCTGTCAGTGCTACAACAGATGAAACAAACGGAGTCAAAGGTCAGTCATCTGTTCAACCTGATGTCAATTACACACTCATTTAAATATGCAAATAGGCAAAAAACTGCTGGTTGTGATTCTACGGCGCTGGACGTGAATGAACACGCACACTCATTCAGCACGCATCAGATCAGAGGATTCTGGGTAATCTGAGCCACTCAAATACACCTGATCAACCTGAACACACACTGTCATACGAGTTCAGAGCTGATGATGAGGATGTGCCTTCATCACATGTGACCCGTCTGAACACTCACTGAATATTTCACTCTGAATCCTCCGTCGGCCGTCTCTAACAGTTTGTTGGATGAAGTAGTTACAAACTCTAACTATAAGCATAAAGTTTTAATAATTCTCTGAGAAGAGTGAAGCTCACACCCCAACCATAACAATAACCATGCTGGAATCACTTTTTCAGAGTGTTTTCACCAGCGGATGAATGATAAACACATCAGAATCCAAGCATTTATAAAGTAAGCCTCCTCACACACACCGGACGAGCCGTCAGGATCCTCCTGACCTTTCCTCAGACTAATGTCTTCATCTTCACTCCTGCAGCGTGTGCATCTGTGTGCCACAGCGCTCCACTACACCTCACACACACACACACACACACACACTGAACACTTTGAGGAATGAACAGTGGACACCAGCAGATAGAGGTGCACAGAGAAACTGAGCTCAAGTTTGTAACACACAGAAGTACTGTGATTCCTGACATACAGCCTGTCTGACAAACAGAAAGAATTCAACAGCAGCAGATGTGTATAGAAATGCTGCAAGTGTTACTATACTCACTCAACACTCGACCGCCCCGCACGCTCATCGGATTGCTCACTCACTGCTGTCACTAAGTAAGTCACTCAAATACTAATAGTTTTTATTATTAGTTTGAATTCGTTTTCATTTTTATATTTTTCATGTTTGTTTTAGTTTTCTTATTAAATGAAATGAACAAAAACTTTGAAAATCACTGAAATATTCACAACAGGTTTAAACTGTAAAAAAAAGTACAGGAACTGCTGAACTAAATGAATAAATGTGATGAAAAACTACATTTTTTTGTCACAGACAGGGGCAGCGCTAGGAGTGGGTTAAGGGGGCTGAAGCCCCGAATGTTTTTATTACAATGTCTTGTGCCCATCAAGAGTTTTCATGCACATTAAAATGACTTCTATTAAACCAGCACTTAAACAGCAAAACGCAGCTGCTTCAGGTATCTTACTGTATAACATCATAATACCGACCTCATCATCTGTCAAAATCAGGTTATTGTTACTGTAGCGACAAATCACAGACTTTCTAGGACGCACGCATGCATTTACAGCCATTATATGTGTGGTCCGTGGCAGACTTTACTAAAAGGGCAACAATTCAATCAAAAATAAGTTCTTATTAAGTGATTTAAATCGTAGAGACAATACTGTCTTTTTGCTCACGTTCTAAGCAAAGGCATGCTGTGCCTCTTCACAGACTGCTGTGTTTTGATACTGAATGAATTTACGTTTTTGAATCAATAATTTACTGATTCATTCATAAAAACAGTTTCTTTGTTTTTGAACGAATCAACCGTTTTAAATGAACCGATTGAATAAATGACTCAAGGACAGTGGCTTGCGGCCACCTACTGCCAATTTCAGTCTCATGTTTAAAAATGTCATTCTATTTTTTCTATCATTTCATATTTCTGTGTTCTAAATTTTATATTTAAAACATTAATCGCATAATATTATTTATGCGATTCGTAAGTAGTGTAAATGCAGGAGCTCTTTCAAAATATGTGTAGGCAATAGAGCCCTGTGTGTTTAAAGGAGAAATCCACTTCTAGAACAAAGATTCACATGTAATGTACTCACCCCCGTCATCCAAGATGTTCATGTCTTTCTTTCTTCAGTTGTAAAGAAATTATGTTTTTTGAGGGAAACATTTCAGGATTTTTCTCCATATAATGGACTGATATGGTGCTATGATTTTGAACTTCCAAAATACAGTTTAAATGCGGCTTCAAACGATCACAAATGTGGTTGTAAACGATCCCAGCTGAGGAAGAAGGGTCTTATCTAGAGAAATGATCGAAAATAATACAATTTAAATACTTTTTAATCTCAAATGCTGGTCTTGTCTTTCTCTCCCTGAACTCCGTGTATTCTGACTCAAGACAGTTAGGGTATGTCGAAAAACTCCAATCGTATTTTCTCCCCCAACTTCAAAAATGATTTCAAAATCATCCTACATCACTGCAGAAGAACAGACACAGTGTTTACAAAGTGAACATGCAAAGAAGATCAAACACTCTTAACAAAAAAGGTAAAACAGTGATACAGGACGATTTTGAAGTTGAGGGAGAACATGAGATGGGAGTTTTTCCACAAACACTAACTGACATGAACCAGAACAAAAACAGTCCAGGCAGAGTAAGACAAGATGAGCATTTGACATTAAAAAGTATAGAAATTGTATTATTTTTATGAAAGTAACCGATCGTTTCGCTAAATAAGACCCTTCTTCCTCGGCTGGGATCATTTACAACCGCATTTGTGATCGTTTGAAGCCGCATTTAAACTGTATTTTGGAAGTTCAAAATCAGGGCACCATATCAGTCCATTATATGGAGAAAAATCCTGAATTGTTTCCCTCAAAAAACATAATTTCTTTACAACTGAAGAAAGACAGGCATGAACATCTTGGATGACAGGGGGGTGAGTACATTATATGTGAATCTTTGTTTTGGAAGTGACTTCTCCTTTAATTATGTTCTTTAAAAAAAATTAAGCCACTTAACCTATATAACTTTTAAACATTTGATCTGAAGGATGTCTGGGCTAAGCTCTGGATATCCACTCACCCTAGAACCGCCCCTGGTCACAGATCTGCTATGAATCAACTACCGCGACTAGTTCTTACTGTACTTTGACGTGTCACTGCGTCTGGAACTAGTAAACAGCCTTAGTTTCCTGGTGACTGACATAAAACCTGTGAGGTTCCACACAACAGCCAATCAGAGGAGCTACAGACCATCATGTGATCACTGGAGAAGTGTCACACCAGAGTTGTGTCATGATGGCTGGAATCAGGACATTAGTAATTTTAGTAAATTCACTGAAGAATCTCTGAGATCGTCTCCATCACTGAGGAGGACGGGACGCTGCTCTCTGATCCACTCTGGTGCTGAAATGAAGGACATTTCTGATGATGACACATCTCTGAACACACACACACACACACACACACACACACACACACCGCTGGGAGACGAGCTTGTGTAACGCATTCACTGCGGCTGTCTTCACGTCTCTGTCTCATTCACGCTTTCTTCTCTCTTTTTGATCTCTGCGAGCATAAAAGGAAACGAGAGGGAGTGAAAAAGAGCAGGGGAGCCAGTATACGTTTACATAACAGAGAGGTGCTGCCGCTGCAGTCTGGGAACTTTTAATTGGTGCTCAGGTTCCACTGCGCAACCAACTCACATCCTCACACGGCCGGAGCCATGATGCACACTGGCTGGACGCTGCACACACACACACACACACACACACACACACACACACACACACACACACACAGACATGCCACATTTTTTTTTTTTTATCTAATTGCTTCTTCGATTTTGATTTTGCCCATCAGCATCATATAATTACACCATATTGATTGTCACAGTCAGTAATTAAGAACCCCAGAAACTAAATCAGACGGAACTGAACCTCACTAGTGTCACTTTTCTTGTGTGATAGTTACACATACATATACGTTACCTGTCAACAGCCTTTGTTACCATATCAAAAAAACAGTACATTTGAGAAATATAACAGTAATTTAAAACAACGATTTTCTGTTGCAGGATGTTTTACAATGTGATTTATTCCTGTGGAGCAAAGCTGAGTTTTCAGCATCATTCCTCCAGTCTTTTCATATGTCAGACTCTGAGTATCTCTGATCTACTGGTTAAAGGTGTGAGCTGCTAGACAAGCACACAGATTTAACCTCATTCCTCAGGGTTACAGATGACCTGTTGAGATGCTTTAGAAGTGCGAGCGACTTAATATGTCAGATGGTCTGGGTTACAAGCATTGAGGTAAAACATCAACAGTGTTAACTGTTTCAACCAGATGCAGTCATGGATTGGTTTAACATCACTGACGAGTTTAACAGCCATTCTAATCTGTTTCTAAACTGACAAGGAGGACAGATGAAGGACAGATGTGTGTCTGTGCTGAGCAGATGTGCTGCAGATAAAATAATTGGCTTGTCTAACAAATGTCTGAAACTCAAGATTATAAGTCACTGGCAACCACCCACAACACCCTACATAACCAGAACACCCTAAAAAAACCCCAGAAAACCAGAAATACCATAAACTACCCAGACCACCTTAGAAAAACCCACAACACCCTAATACCAAAACACTCAGGCACCCTAAACTACCCAGAAAACCCTAAAATATGCACAACACCCTAAAAATACCAAAACACAACAGAAACACCCTAAAATATCCATAACACCCTTAAAATACCAAAACACAATAGAAACACCATAAACACCCTAAAATACCCTCAACACCCTAAAAATCCAACTGAACACCCTAAAACACCCCAAAATACCCACAAAACCCCAGAACACCCAGAATACCATAAACTACCCAAACCACCCTAGAAATACCCACAACACCCTTAAAATACCAAAACACAACAGAAACACCCTAAAATACCCACAACACAGTAAAAATCCAACTGAACACCCTAAAACACCCAGAATACCATAAACTACCCAGACCACCCTAGAAACACCCACAACACCCTTAAAATACCAAAACACAACAGAAACACCCTAAAATACCCACAACACCCTTAAAATAAAACACAATAGAAACAATCTCTAAACACCCTAAAATACCCTCAACACCCTAAAAATCCAACTGGAACACCCTTAAAACACCCCCAAAATACCCACAAAACCCCAGAACACCTAGAATACCATAAACTACCCAAACCACCCTAGAAATACCTGCACACCCTTCTTAAAATACCAAAACACAACAGAAACACCCTAAAATACCCACAACACAGTAAAAATCCAACTGAACACCCTAAAACACCCAGAATACCATAAACTACCCAGACCACCCTAGAAACACCCACAACACCCTTAAAATACCAAAACACAACAGAAACACCCTAAAATACCCACAACACTTTTAAAAATACCAAAACACAATAGAAACACCCTAAACACCCTAAAATACCCTCAACACCCTAAAAAAAATCCAACTGGAACACCCTCTAAAATTTCAAAATACCCTACAAACCCTAGAACACCTAGAATACTCATAAACTACCCAAACCAATTCTAGAAATACCCACAACACCCTTAAAATACTCAAAACACAAATAGAAACACTCCTAAAATACCCACAACACAGTAAAATCCAACTGAACATCCTAAACACCTAGAATACCATAAACTACCCAGACCACCCTAGAAACACCCACAACACCCTTTAAAATACCAAAACACAACAGAAACACCCTAAAATATCCACAACACCCTTAAAATACCAAAACACAATAGAAACACCCTAAACACCCTAAAATACCCTCAACACCCTAAAAATCCAACTGAACACCCTAAAACACCCCAAAATACCCACAAAACCCCAGAACACCCAGAATACCATAAACTACCCAAACCACCCTAGAAATACCCACAACACCCTTAAAATACCAAAACACAACAGAAACACCCTAAAATACCCACAACACAGTAAAAATCCAACTAAACACCCTAGAAACAACCACAACACCCTTAAAATACCAAAACACACTAGAAACACCAACAACACCCTAAAAACTCACTCAGAACACAGCTGCACAGCAACACACTGGCAACCACCTAAACCACCCACGTGTATTTGTGTTAAAAGTGCTACATAAATAAAGGTGATGACAATAAACCACTAAAAATTATTTAGAAACTGCAAAACTGCCCGGCAACCACCGAGAACACCCTAAAAATCTCAGAAAAGACTAGTAACTGTTCAATAAACCACAAGAGACACTTCACTGCACAGCAACACCCTGGCAACCACCCGACAACACCCTAAAATAACAAGAACACCCCTGCAACTGCATAAAATGTGCAATAAAACAATCAAAACACCTTCAGCAGCTGCACATCAATCTACTCTAGACCTCATGTGTCAGAGAAACAAGAGCGCTGCCATCTTCACAATTCTGTTGCTGAACTTCCGTTTGTGCTCTATAGCACTACTGCTGAAGAGTAATCAGCTGGCGAAGTGGATTTATTGTAGAGTTAACTGAGGTTATCGTGCATTGCAATGTTTGAAGCGGATGTCATAACAAATGTCAGCGGATGGGGAAGATTTTAAAAGAGCTGCTCATTCATAAATTGATATGACCTTTCCTTTATGCTGTAGAAATACAAACAGAGACAGAGGACAAGGAGCACAGTGCTGAAAACAGGTGGAGCTACATCAGGTCTACAGACCACACGCGAACACTCAGCACTGCAGCAGCGTTGTTGTCTATTGTTAGCTGATGACACGTAATGCATTAAGAATGTAGAGCTTTCCAGATGTGCAGAGCTGATTTCCTTCTGCTTCATCTGCATGTAAATGACACAGCCTCCGCGAAAGCCAAGGTTTAATGTGAACGGACTCTTTAATGAGCCGGATCCTCTGCGCACACGTCTGCGTTTGTTCTTCCCGTGTTCTTCCATCCCCCGTCACGTGTGACGCACGCCCGCTCGCGCCGCTCAAATCACAGCCTTTCACACATCAGCGCCTCCGCTCTCTCGAAACACGCTCAGATACGGCAGAGCGTCACACGTCCGGCTCGCAGAGACAGGTGCCAGACCTCTGACCGGCGCAATGTCACGCTCTTATCTGATGCCACGCCGTGACAGGTAATTACGGCTCGGGGTCGAGGCCGTCTGTAATTAACGGTCGGAGCACAAGGAGCGCAGCGTCCCGCTGATCTGAGAGCAGAAGCACACGCACCTAAACACGGCCACGACACACGTGAGACTCACACTCAAGACAGTCAAACTGCTTCGCAAATAAAGCTCAAGTTAAACGACAGCCTTTAAAGATATGGGAATAGTTCAACAGGTTTCATCTTTACTGCTTTGCATGCGTGTATACAGTGTATGAAGAGCTTAGAACGGATAACTCTGTTAGTCAGCTGCAGTTTGATTGAGATTACCTGAAATGCACGATGAAAACTGTTTATGAACTATTTTTGAAAACTGTTACAAATTGAGTTATCCATTTTTGCAAATGAACTCTTCATATGATTTTTAGCATTTAAGATGTTATAATATTTTCTTGCCAATTAAACACAGCGAAGCCACAATCTCATGACCGTGATGCATCAGTACGTTCATTTGATAATTCACAGCGATGATTCTCATTAAATGCTCATTACTGTCTCATTACTAAAGTTATTTTTAATGCATTGCAGTAAAAAATAATATAAAAACTATGATGTTTCAGTGGAAGTCAAATTACAACAAATGACATAAACTTTAGGCTGTGCAACAATTACTGTTACCGTATGATGAATAAAAACTTGGAAATAAAATGTTTATTATATTCTTTTTTTCTTCACATTTCACTGATGAGATTTCTTTTTTACAATACGGTGACAAAAACTTATATTTAGACTTGTTAATACAGGCTTGAATTTCTTTATGAATATAGTTTTTATGTATTCACACACACACACACACACAACCACACACACACACACATAGTGTTGTGTTATCATAGTGCAGTTGCCATAATGAGATGATGTGTGAAGTATATAGTGTAACAATAGTTCTGATGTGACCCTTAACCACTGTAAAATCACTATAACACACCGCACATGGATTATTATCGTTTATTATTAATCCAGCGTTAATTACTGCAACAAGCACATTTTACATGAATTAACTGAACATGGCACAGACTAGGGCTGGGCGATATTGGCAAAAAAATGATCATGATAATTGTTTTCATATCAGTCGATATCGATAATTATCACGATAAATGTCAAATCTTTAATTATTTTAAGTTTAAAGTCAGGTTTTTGCTCCAACGTGAAAGTTGTAGAAACCAGACCATTCACTTTCCTTAACAAAATAAATATCTAAATAGAGAATTAATTTCTGCATGTTATATTGTTTCAAATCAAGAAACAGGTTTGGGTTGTCTGATAATGATAATGATAATAAAATTAATATTTTTTTTTGTCTCTTAGAAATGCACATTTGATAGTAGGTTGAGGATGCAGATGTACATTTTTGTTCATCATCAATCTGTAACATCTGTAAAAATTGTAGCAACCTCAGTTTTATATGGTTACGTTTATTCTGACCAAGTTTTTTTTTTTTTTTAAGCATTGGTCTCCCATAGTAGCAAACATACATTTTAAATCATGATAAACAGTTAAAACCACACATAATGGCACCTCAATACCATGGTAAAAATATAACTACATGGTTTTATAGGTAGACTATTTGTATGAAAAACGGTAGTCTAAAAATATTCAGTATAAATGCACACATGCTATAGCTTCATCACAAATACATACATACTATAATAATAATTATATAGCATTACTAATAAAATTCAATGTGAAAATCCCACATTGCTGCCACAATACCATGGTGCAGTGAGTGTTACTACAGTAAATCCATGGTAAATGATGGCGATGTGTAGACTGAAAAGTCTCGTTGCACACAGCTTTAAACTAGTTTGAGTCATTTGTGTTCATCGCTGAATTCAAGTGTTTCACACTGGATCTCACAGCGCTGTTTAGTGCTCGCGTGACGGAGTAAACGGATCTTCTGTAGTGAGCTCGAGCAGCGCGGCAGTTTGAACTTTGGTCTGAGCGGATAAACGGTCCGTGTGGTGCGATTCAAATGAGTCGCGCTTTTTCGTTCCGCTTTTGGCACATACAAGTTATAGCAAACATTTACTGAACTCTTCATATCGTTTTACAGAGGAAAATTATATTGTGATAATTATCGTTATTGAATTATCGCCCAGCCCTAGCACAGACGCAGCTGAGATGACGTTTTATTTCTCAAGAACAAGAAGCTTCAAATGTGTTTGATACCTGGAAGAGATGAACACACACACACACACACACACACACACACACACACACATGTTGGGTTTACATGTTTTATGGGGACATTCCATAGGCGTAATGGTTTTTATACTGTACAAACCGTATTTTCTACCCTCACCCTACACCTAAACCTAGCCCTCACAGGAGACTGTGCACACTTTTACTTTCTCAAAAAACTCATTCTGCATGATTTATAAGCCTGTTTCCTCATGGGGACCTCACAAATGTCCCCACAAGGTCAAAATTTACTGGTATTACTATCCTTGTGGGGACATTTGGTCCCCATAACGTGATGAATACCAGGTGCACACACACACACACACACACACACACATGTTGGGTTTACATGTTTTATGGGGACATTCCATAGGCGTAATGGTTTTTATACTGTACAAACCCTATTTTCTATCGCCCTACACCTACCCTACACCTAAACCTAGCCCTCACAGGAGACTGTGCACACTTTTACTTTCTCAAAAAAACTCATTCTGTATGATTTATAAGCCTGTTTCCTCATGGGGACCTCACAAATGTCCCCACAAGGTCAAAATTTACTGGTATTACTATCCTTGTGGGGACATTTGGTCCCCATAACGTGATGAATACCAGGTGCACACACACACACACACACACACACACACAGATACAGACAGACGTGTGTGAGTGATCACATTACAGGTGAGTGTATCGATCAGCTCCAAGAACAGTTCAACCTGATACACCACAGACAGCAAGAGACGCAGGACGAGCACCGAACGCCAATGAAGAAACGAAACAGCAGGAACACGAGTCTAACGTGAGCGTTTCATGAGCTTCACAAGAACAAACGCATCATGACTTTCAGTAAGACGTTTAGTCTGAATCACTCTGTAATTTACCTCACGAACACATGAAACACCTGCTTCAGTCACCACACCTGCACTGAGCGTGTGTAAAACCTGTTTGTTGATAAAACACACACACACTCATCCACATCTAGTTATCATCATCATCATCATCATCATCATCTCAAAGAAATGTGATTTAACATCTCTGCTTACATCCCTGTACAAATGGTGAGTCTGACTGAATAATAAGATGCAGGAGAGCATTTTTCTGATGAGTTTAGTGTAACTGCTCAATGTACAAATGATCTGCGTGAAGCAGGAATTAAATGATGACGGCACAGACTGTGCAGTGTGTTCTGATGATGGACTGAAGTGTCGTCGCTGCTCCTCAATACCACCGGCCTCCATCAGCGCTTCATCAGTCTACAGCTGTCATTCTCAAACCGCTGCAAGATCAGTCTGTGCTTAGAGTGACACGGCCTGCAGATCTGAACATCACACACACACACACACACCTCTTAGCGTGTGTGTCTGGCCTGCTCTGCTCAGCAGCTGATGTGTGTGTGTGTGTGTCCGTCTCATGATGTCTGCAGGGAACGCCGTCGCATCGCTAAACAGCTTCAGTCTGTGCAGCATCAACACATTTCAGAGCCAAACTGAGCAGATGAGCCGACGAGACACAACACAAACACACACACTCCGCACTGTCTGCCTGACGCTCGCTCATGACACACACACACACTCAGATGACACTCTGCACCAGCATAAACCACCGAAACACCCCGATTAACAACCTGAACCAATTAATCCGCATCGTGAATGAGAGTAATGTCAAATAACGTGTGTGTTTGTGTGTGTGTGTGTGTTGCATGATACAGGAGACTCGTTTTACTACTCACATTCATTAGTGTTTACTAATGTGCAGAACAAACATGAAGACGATACAATAAAAATTGTAATTTGCAATAATAAAATAGTACAAACTGTAAATTGTTATTATTACAGGCAGGTTCCAGTATGGCAACATGATAGTGAGAAACGATCCACCTCATAAGCTGTAATGTCATTGGCCGCCTTCAGTCAGAGCACTCTGGGAATTTTATCAGTGTGTCTGGATACATCACGTTCACAAGGCGTCAGATTGATCATGCGAATGCATTTGAGGAAGAACTAATTACTGGATTTCCTTCAGATGTCTGACCCATTACAGCAGATGTGATTGATCAGGCAGTACATCCAGATGTGTGTGCGTTTACACCATCATTAAATCATTAACAAGTTATCATTATGTCTGCAGAATAGATGGAGATGAACTCAAATTAAAGGATATTTTTATGGGTGCTCTTTTTTCTTAGAAACATCTTGCAGGTTCAGGGGGGTTAAAAGGCTGTAGAAACATCACGATGAGTTTCTGAGGAGAGAGAAGTGACTAAAAACACACGTGTCCGAGAAACATGACGGATTCTGAAACGCAGCAGATCCTCCTGAACGGGACCGGACGCCTCCTCCAGACTTCATTCAGCCCAATCGACGCTGACGAGCTCATCTACAACACAAACTCATGATCCGCCGAGAGTCGCCTGATCAATCAGAGATTCGGTCTGAGACGCTTCAGGAGCCTTTCTGAGCCGTCACACACACACACACACACACACACACACACAACGCACACGTTTGTTTTAGTGAATTGTGGGGACTTTCCATAGACTTCTATAGTTTTTATACTGACCAAACGATATTGTCTATCCCCTAACCCAACACTAACCCCTAAACCTAACCCTCACAGAAAACATGTTTGCAGGCCGGTCCCCACAATGTCAAAAATTTCAGGTTTTACTATCCTTGTGGGGACATTTGGTCCCCACAATGTAGCAAAAACAAGTACACACACACAGACAACATCCTCACAACACACAAACTCAATCCCACTTGATAACACACATCACTTCAGATTAACAGTCAGGCAAATACACAGAAACTCTTCACTACAAACCACTGAAATAAAAGACTGAAATAATACTACTGTGAAATGTACTTAAAGTAATGGTATTAATAATATAACTCACTGAAATATTTTTAGGGACTATCTCCCAAATAAGAAAACTTCACCCATGTTTTAACTAAGAAATTTAATTTAACCCAATATTTAATTTAGAGTATCTCAGTGTATCTGTTCAGCATATGTTACAAATTAATTTGACAATTAAAAATGTGCTTAAAGTAACAATAATAATAACAATAATACAATGAATTAAAAAATGTCTGTAAGGAATATCACCCAAACAAGGAAATAGTCAACATTTTAATATATTACATATTTAGGTTTTAATTTTTATTTGTTGACAAAAAAAAAAAAGTTTGTGTGACAAAAATTGTAATGTTTTGTTTTAAAGGAATTGTTCTATTTAAATTTTATTACATTTTAAAATATATTTTTAATTGAAGTTGTATTGGTAATTTTGGTAATTACCACCATTGCATTTAATGCAATGCTATGTCAGGAAACACAGACACTGTTAATGTTAATGCTAACTCTGTGAACAGACAGCTGAGGGCCTTTATCTGCCCGCGATAATGAACAACAGTGTTCCTGTCAACAGCAGAATGGAAATCAATTACAGAAAGAGAGAGAGACACAGAGACACAGAGAGAGAGAGAGAGAGAGAGAGAGAGAGAGAGCTGAACTGAGAGCCAGAGAGCAGCAGCTGCAGCAAGATAAGCTTGTGAATATTTTATTTTGATGTTGTTTTGAAATATGACAGACATTCAGTTTTGATTGATTCAAGGACAAGAAAACTTAATCTTTAAGAAAAAGCAAAAGCAGAGTGATTTACAGCCTAAATCACCTGTAAGAAGAGTGTAAATGAATCAAGACAAATGAGCAGAAGAGCAGAACAGCCTGCGGCTCGAAAACACAGCATACTGTACGGTCTGCCGTCAATCCGCCCAAAAACAGCTCTCCTGAGGTAATCACAGCACAGGGGCTCCTCCAGAGCATATTTGCATATTCATAAAGCGGCAGCCAATCCTCGTCGAGATCCAGGGATTGGTGTATTGGACAGTCAGTGCTTACAGAGAACAGATCTAAAGCCTTCATCAGAAAAGAAGATGATGATGATGATGATGCTGCAGTCTGAGAAATGAATATCTGAATGACTGACACAGACTGATACTGTTTAATTGTTCAGAAATCACATTACACCATCTCTGCACAAATGGGTAAGTTTACTGTAGGGTGGGACACAGTTAAACCTTCAGCAGTTCAATATTTCAAGTGTAAATTTTCAAATGTAAGTACTAAAACAAATTTTTAAATTATTTACAAATTTTTAAATAAACAAACTACTAAAATGACAAAAGCATGTTACAAAATAACTAAAACTTCAAATAAAAACAAGTGAAAATGTAAATATTCACACATCACTACAGATTCTTGAGTGTCTGTCATTCAGTGCAAGTTATTCTAGAATACTGATGATGAAGGGACGTCCGGCTGACCTGTGCTCATGTTCACACACACACACACACACACACACACGAGCCATTCATCACTCAAACACTCAGAGAAACACTGATCATCATTTCACTGCATCAACACCAGCGCTGACCTGCGCTTCATTATTTCTCTGCACATGTTAGCCGTTAGCTACACGTCTCCGCTTAGCGCTTTGGAACAGGATTACTGCTGTTAGTGCTGTTGTTTCACCTGCAGCGGCTGAAATCGCTCCAGAACAATCATCTGAGCCGCTGCAGAGGCACGAATCTTCATTAACATGCATGAGGAGAGAGACCAATAAAACAAACATCAGGAGCGGCGGTGCACGCGTGTGAGACAGAGACGAAGCGAATAAACACAGAACACAGACGAGAATCTGCTGGAACCGATTCAAACGACTCACAGCTCGACTCAAAAACACTCCTCTGTGCTACTGATGACATGAAAGACCGTTCGAGTTTATAGAAATTGATAGATTGGAATGAAAGTTTTTATTCATTAATGAATCAAGACTCCCAACCTTCTGAATGAACTGATTCATTAAAATGAATTAGACTCCCAACTGTCCAAATGAACTGATTCGCTACTATCAATTGCATTCCCAATTATTTGAAATGAATTGATTCACTAAAAGGAATTGGATTTCCAGTCAACTAAATGAATTGATCCACTATAATGAATTAGACGCTCCAAAGAATCTAAATGAATTGATTCACTTTAATGAATTGGACTCCCTTCCATCTAATTTAAGATTCATTAAAACAAATCAAACTAAACACAGTGCGAATGAATTGATTCACTAAAATGAACCTAATGTTAAAAACAAACCTATGCCAGGATCCACATTTGATTTTTGAGTGTGAACTGATCACTGCTAAAATATTAATACACAAAGACAAAAACCCAGCAGAGAATGTCACTGTTGGACTAGTTTATTTTTGAATGAGCAGTCAAGCATCACAGCCCACTGATGGGAGTGCATTCATGTGAGCGATGTGTGTGTGTGTGTGTGTGTGTGTGGGAGGAGCTCCAGACGGGTGATTGACAGGCGTGCTGATGGATTCTGGGAGCTGTGTTCACCTGCGGATGCAGCAGAAGCGTTCTGACTGAGTGCCCTTAAAAAACACCATCAGACTCACTCAAGGACACCTGAAGAGCGGTTGCTATGGGTAACCAGGCCAAAAGAATGTGTGTGTGTGTGTCTGTGGTTTCACACAGAGCTTGAAATGAGGACTATTAGATAATAGCAGACTCTAATGAGAAGAACCTGACGATTTCATCTAATTATAATGCGTTTTCTTTAAATACCAGTACAGTAGTTCTGGAGTGTACTATCATATGACTGTACTCAGAAAAACACACGCAGTAACACACACAGATGTCAGAAACACAACTATTCAGCACTATATAGACATCTGTGTCTGCTGTGGAGAACATTCAAATAAACATGGGACACACACACACACACACACACACACACACACACACACACACACACACACACACACACTCTGACGCAGCAATCTCTCAGGGATGCGACCCAGAAATGAACACAAACATTTCTGTGTGTGGGCTGAAGGTGTTTCTGTCAAACTGGAGTCAGACACACACACACACACACACACACACACACGAGGAAGCAGAGATTCACAGCGTTTTCAGGTTCCTCTCTATCAAGACAAGGACAAAATAAAGCAGCTGAAATCTGCTGGACTCGATCCAACGAAAGACTGGCAGTGAATCTAAATAATGAAAGAGCTGCAGGATCACTGACTGGATGCTTCATCCAAAAAAGAAAAAGGCCGTCTTCTCCAAAGAGCTCTCTGAACATCCAGGAAATAATCAGTCTGATTCAAGTTGGTGAATCAGTTGTTCAGACACGTTAGGAGCCTGATTTATTATAATCAATCAATTCGAGAACAGAATTTCCTCCATCAAGAAAAACTCCAGTTAGTGTTAATTAAGCATGTGTGTTTGAATGTGAGTGTGCAAGTTTGTGTGTGTGTGTGTGTGTGTGTGTGTGTGTGTGTGTACTGTTTCGACTATACTTGTGGGGTCCAAATGCCCTCACTTACACTGAGAAATACTTTGACATCTAGAGACCTATGAAATTTGTTTTATTTTTTCCCAAATTAGTTTTTTTCCATTTAAATTTTTTGGGATTCCATTTTTATTTATTTTATTTTATTTTATTTATTATTATTATTATTTTAAGTTTTAATTTTTCTGGACTCCTTTTTTAATGGTTGAATTACATTTTTAATTAATTAAAATCATGAAACTTACACAATGCAACATCAATTTATTGAAAGACTAACAAAAATTGCATGTTTACAGCCCTATGAAATGTTCTTTCTCACCTCATGTTACCAAATTCTGGATTTTGTCACGTCTATTTGAATGCATTAAAAAAACAAAAAAAAAAACAAAAAAACTTTTATTTATTCTTAACAATAGCCTTATGATTTCTTTTCTTTAGATATTTTGTGTAGTGTATTTGAATTTTTCTGGTTATCATATTAAGGCATACAATATTCATTTAATTTATTAATTAAACATTTTCGGGCAAACCGAGGGGAACTATTACTATTAAAATTAAAACATGGAAGAAACATTCTGTTACTCCTTAAAAAAAAAAAAATCTCTAAAAAAATACACAACTAGTTCACATCTATGTTTCCAGTTTGTACTGCAACTATACTAAAAGTGAACTTATAGTTACTAATTAAGTACTTTTTTATGGATTTCTAGTACACTTTGAAGTATAGTCTCGGTAAACCACTAGTTAGTAGTTTTATACTGCAAGTATACTTGTAAGTTTTCTTTAAGTGAACTTTACATCATATTTTAAGTATACTACTATGTCCCTTTTTAGGTATTAATTTGTATTTTGTTGTATGAATATCTGAACATACAAAACATCAAAAAAAAAAAAGAACAGGGTATCTGCTTGTAAACAAAAACATTTTATTTTAGCTCCATGCATTCTTTTTTTATAAACACTTGAATGTGTGTAAGTTGCATAAATACAAAATAAATAAATAAAAAACATTTTGAACAAAATGCTAAAAAAAAAAAGACATGATAATCAAAAATGTAGATGGAGTCGAGCAACACCCCAAAGCTTGACAGTCATTATTACCTCTTCATGGGTCGACATTTTATTCCATAACGTCACACAGTTTTACATATCTATGCTTTTGATGCTGTTTTATGACTGACAACTGTGTTCGATTACACGTGAAAGCATTTCATTTTCGGCTTCACTTGTGTTTTAGAAATTCCGTACAGAAGATGTGCAATAGCGTCTCTCTAGAGTATAACTATGAAAACACGGATTCTCAGAGCACAAGTACAGCTCAAATACACTTAGACTTTTTCCTAAGTATAAATCAAGTATACTTAAATGTCCTATTAAGCATATTTCTGAGAAGTCCATAAAAGTATACTAAACGTATACTTTACTATTTTTAGTTTAGAAGTATACTAATAGCATGAGCTTGAATAAACTTCTTTTTCGTAAAGGGTAGTTGATGTCAATCTAGTGTGATGGGTAAGTTTGGAGTTAGTGGTTCTGTTAGCTGATAGAAAATATCATTAACCTGATATAAAATCAATGGACAGGTATGCAATGTCCTCACTAAGACGGTCAAACAAATAACAGTGTGTGTGTTAATCAGGTTGAGTCTGGAGACGACAGATCGAATTCAGTGACTCATAAACACATTCACATGCAGCATCGATCATGACGCTCTCCATCGACGTCTGTCCATTAATCAACAGAAGTAAACAGAAGAAGCGCTCCACTCATCACTCTTTAAACGAAAAACATCCTCTCAGATTCACACACACACACACACACACGCTCAAACAACAAGAGCGTTCAGTGGCGTCTGATCGATATCCATCAATACTGACCTTGAACCTGCGCTGAGCATCTGAACACACACCGTCAGTCCTTCAGATGAGCCGCTGCTCATTAACACTTCAACATCAGACATTTCTATGATCAACAGATCAATCCTGCTCTCTCTTGCTTGTTTTCAGCTGCTCTCACTAGCAAACACACACACACACACACACACACACCCACCTCACATGTTACAATGAAAGCAATAAATACTTTGGAGCTGCATGAATTAAACCAGACCATCATGTTCTCCAGAATCATCACTGCTCAAACGGATCAGCTGCTGATACGAGCCCATCTCACGTGATATTCCCAGCACATCCGGAGCCAGTGAGAGACAAACGGAGGTCCGACGCCCACCCCACGTTCAATCGCAGCGGCTGAGCGTGAGAGACACGCTAAACACACACCGGCGCAGACTCGACGCCGCAGAGGATGATGAAATATCTCCCAGGATGCTCACGGAGAGGCCGGCTCCATATGGACTTGCATCAGCAAACGCTGCAGAAACAGAGCCCAAGGACACGAGCAGCAGCAGCCAACGCCGCACCGACAGACAGCAGAAAACACAGCGCACGAGTCCAAACGCCGGCACGAAGAGCTGCGGTTCTTCAGATCACTATTAAACTGCATGAGCAGGATATTACGTAAACTATATCGTCATTCAGCTCCGCTCTGCTAGAAGTCAGTATACATGTATGTTTGTAAATATAAGGCATGAAGAGTTACTATAAACTTTAACATCATGACTGTTGGTAAACCCCGCTAACAGGGAATGTTCTCAGAACATTCTGACAAGATTTTCTCAAAGTTATGAACACATACTCTTCCATTAAGGTTCATTCACAGTTATCTGGTCTTTATTAATGTTCTCAAACCATTAGGAGAAAAAAAAACAAACAACAAAACAATAACAACAAAAAACTATTTCTATAATGTTTACAAAATCATAAATTATTAAATGAAATATTTTCTTTATGTTCATATTATAAAAAAAAAAAAAAAAAAAACTGAGTGCAAATAACCCGCCTTGCTGGCAGAAGCCATTTACACTAACCCCGCCCACCAACCTGTGATTGGGTTAGTCAACAGTACAAAAGACGACGGTTTTACATCAGCTCCGGTGCTGCAGGTGGTGAAGCGCGTGCTGTGGTCTTTGACACGATCAACCCGGGTTCGAATCCGCCTTTGGTGAACTATTTTCTCCCTTTTCATATCTCATATCATATCGGAAAGGCAAAAAAATGAAGGAAATAATCAAAAAGTTGAAAATAAAGTACTGGTTAAGGTTAGGGTAGGTGTAGGGAGGGCTTTCAATAAATAACTTGAAATTAAACTATAATTTTCACTCAATACGTTATTATTGCATACTGTTTTATAATAAACTACAATACCGAGATGGAGATAACTGCCTCTATTTGCAATAAATATTATAAATGGCAGAAAATCTTGCTAATTGTGTAAATAGAATCTATCGCTAAGAAAATATGCCATTTTCACTCAGTTTTAGAACTTTTTAAAAACAGGCAGTTCAGAGAACATTCAGAAATGTGAACTTGGACCACAAAACCAGTCATAAGGATCAGTTTTTTTTTAAATTGGGATTTTGAGATTTTGGAATCTGAAAGCTGAATAATTTCCATTGATGTATGGTTCTTTAGGATAGGACAGTATTTGGCTGAGATACAACCATTTGAAAATCTGAAGGTGCAAAAAAAAAAAAAAATAAAAATAAAAAAAATATTGAGAAAATCACCTTTAAAGTTGTCCAAATGAAGTTATTAGTAATGCATATTACTAATCAAAAATTAAGCTTTGATATATTTACAGTAGGAAATTTACAAAATATCTTGGAACATGATCATGGATTTTTGGCATAAAAGCTACAAATATACCCGTGATACTTATGACTGATTTTGTGGTCCAGGATCACAAATAACATTTTAATACATTAATGGGAACATACTTAAAACATATTGTTATGTGGAAGCTGCTTTGAAACTATGTGTATCGTGAAAAGCTGCATACAAATAAATCGGACTTGACTTTAACTATTAAGGCCCTTTCACACGGGACGCAGCTGCCGCCTTCTCTTGCAGTGGAAGCATTTTGTGCCGTCGAGGCGGTGTTCGCAACATGGTCTCGGGGCGGATGTTGCCATAGTTACAACTGTCAAGGTCACATTTGTATTTACTAAAAATAAAATAAATTGTAACAGAAATTTGTGTTTGTGTCATCCTGTCATTAATTATTGTCATTTTTTTTCCGTTTGGCATGTGGAGTTGTTTTTGAAGAATTGCCTTAAAAGCGTAAAAAAAACAATCTTCTCCTTCATTTTCAACTGTTATATGTCCGTTCAGTTATATGTTCTATGATTGTTTGTTAATAATCTGTTCACTGATTGGTTTAAGCCGACGCGGCCGCCACTGCCGCTCACAGAAAGATAAAATATTTTTATCTTTGGCGGCGCCTGCCACGAAGCCGGCGGTTTGCCGCTTTCCGCATGTCTCCCATTGAAAATGAACCAGACACTCGCAACTGCCGCGTCCCGTGCGAAAGGGCCTTTAGACACTTTAATCAGAGGAAGAGTTCAACTAAAAGTCCCAAATGTGTATGACTTTATTGAAGGTCTACAACATTTAGCAGAAAGTTCATGCTGCTCTTTCCAGATACTAACCAGCAGATGGACTCCAAAAATGATCATAAAAGCACCATAAAGCAATAAACTAAATGGCAGCAGACATGTCAGTTCAGTTTTGAACGACAGCAAACACACAAATGACTCCTGAATCATTCCTGCAGTTCTTACATCAGCTGTGTGAATCTCCTGGATGTAAAATAGAGGGAGATATTCATGAGGTGCTTCAACACTTTCGTCAGCCCTGCTGGATTGATGCTGCCATAAATAAAACACACGCAGACATATAAAGAGGGCGGTCATGTGGAATTATGGGTAGGGCTGGTTTGGACACAACATCACACGCTGAATGCTAAAATGACTACACTGAAGAGTTAGTCGTGATAATGTTCGGCTCTCAAACCCCATCAATCATCATTAGTCCTCATGTGATTTTTGACATCAAACCTGATGTGAATGAGTAATGCGACATTCTACTGAAGAAAGAAAGTCATACGGGTTTGTTCCTTAACGATTCCTTCAGGAGAAGCCCACGGTCAGACACGAATCGTCGTTCGCAACCGCCGAACCGGAAACACCATCCGCACGAGCGGTTCGGCGCGGGGTCGGTGTTTTCAGGGTGTTTATGTGAGGGGACGAAAACTCTGATCCCGCTCCAAATGTTTCTGCGACCCTTCCAGCAGAAAATCTCAGAGAATTATCATTTTTATTTCTCTCAAGCTGTTTTCTTGTTTTCGCTCTCCCGAGGCTCCCGCCGAACGTTCACCCGGAGCCGAGCGCGAGCTGTCAGACTCCGGCGCGTTTACGGTTCCACGGGACGCCTCTGTGTTAATTATGCAAATTCAAATAGCTGTGCACACGAAAGATGCAAGAGAATTGCAATCTGATTATGCATGCAATGACTAGGGAGAGGCGGCTTGCAAGCACACGCTTAAAAATAACATTTACGAAGGGAGTGGGGGGAAGGATGTAGTGAGCCCATTTTTGGTTCCCCAAACAACCTTTGAGTGAACAGTTCTTAAAAGAACCATGTTTTTTTCTAAGCATGAAGAACATTTTAATAATCTTAAGGACTTTGTTTAAGGTTCTTCATGGAACCACCAATAAAGAAACTAATTTAACAGTGCAGGCTTGAGTTTAATTTCCAAACAACTAGAACATAGGTTAGTAAACCACTGTCTCATGTGAACGGCACCGTGGACACCAAACACAAGAAGAGCTGAGAACCAATCATCACCAACACACTGACTGCAGCATTTACAACCTCTCGACCTCTCAATACTAACACCCAACTGAAACCAAACAGAACAAATGAGGTGAGAATTAATGAGAGAAGAACAAATACAGAGACATCTCAGAGTGAGCAGATGAAATTCAGACAAAACACGACAAGCGTTTCCTCCAGCGGTGCCGGTGTGTAACTGTTCAAATCACACATTAGCATTAAACTGCATTAGGAACTGACAGACTCCACTGAAGCTTCTACAGCGGTTTCACAGCTCCAGCTCAATGTGCACCACAAAGGAAGATTACTCCTTACATAAATCTGGATTTATATCCATGGCCCAGAATTCGCCGTCACTGAGCTCACAGAAGTCCAGTTTTCACGGATTCCTGTAGCTCAAGCTGTAGATCAGCGGTTCCCATCCACACTCCTGGTGCCCCAACACTGCACACCTTGCATGTCTCCTCTGTCTGACACACCAATTTCAGGTGTTGGAGTCTCTGCTAATGAGCTGATGAGCTGAATCTGGTGTGGCTGATAGAGGAGACATGCAAAATGTGGAGCGTCTGGGCTCCAGGAACAGGTTTGGGAACCACTGCTGTAGATCACGGCGCTCGCAACCCCAAGGTCATGGGGGAACTGAAAAAAAAAAAAAAACCTGAACGCAATACTAGTTACTTTGGATAACAGCATCCACCAAATGCTTGAATGTAAATGTTCACTAATATTCCAAAACAAATGAACTCACTCCCTGCTGTAGAACAAGCCAGTGGCCTCCAACGTTCACAAACAGAGACATTTACTGAGCCAAAACGGAACCGTGAGCTAAAACAAACATCTACTCCAGAATCACACCTTCCTACATGGGGAACACATCATACTGGCACCTACCGTGGCTTCCCCTCGTCAGGAAGGGCATCCGGTTGATGGCGATGGGCACGGTGCCGTGTTTGTTGTGAAAATGGTGAACGTGATGCGTCGTGCTCAGACTCGACGATACTCTAGCCGAGACCGCCGGGCCCGGGAAGGCGAGCAGCGCCAGGGACAGAACCAGCCGCCATAACCCGGACATGCTGGTCCAGAAGGCCCGGGGCGGAGCTACCGCTGGGGCTCGTGGGTAAAGCACTAATCCACTGGTCAGAAGCGAAGCCCTGAGGGCGGAAGAGAAAGGGGGCGGGGCCTCCATGCCACGCCTCCTCACGTGACAAAAGCAGGAAGACATTTCAGACCAAGCCGGTATCCATGATTTCTAGATTCCCGCAGCTGGGAAAAATGCCTTGATCACGTGGAACCACCAGGATCTTCGTTGTTTTGGATCATAAAAAAAAAAAATTCCAATTTCCACGATACAATCCGACGGTGAGATCAAGCACCCTTCAAAACCCCAAAACTGCAATAATAAATCACAACAAAACTGCTAGGTTAATCTAATAAACTAAAACACTACAAACCTCTAGTGAGATCTACATCGAAACACAAAACCAAAGAAAAGCCTCGAGCAAACTAGAATCCTCCCAAATCTGATGAGCCGATCCTCAAGTTTGCCGAGAGGTTATCCATCTAAAGTCCAGAACGCTGGTGCCGAGACACGCGCCATCCTGGAAAACTCAAACAGACGGAGAAATCTTGAGTTAAAAACAAAACGAACAGAGGAAAAACGGAACGAGCTCCCGAGGGACGGGAAGAGAAACGAGACGCGGAGAGACGCCGGTCCGGTCGACGGATTCTTCTATTAGATGATCAAACCTCCAGAGACGAGCAGAAAACACAGAGACGTGAGCCGAAACCAGAGACGAACCAAAAAAAATCAAGCGGGAGCGACTCCAGCCTCCGAGACGGCACTCGGGACGGAAAGAGCAAAACAACGATCCGGCCGTCTCTTCTCAGCTTCATCACCGAATCCAGCCGCTCCTCTTCTCTACGATCCCCGTCCGTTTCCACGGGTCTGATTAACTTTATCTCCCTGCCTGAGTAAATCCGTCCTCTCCATTCGTGCTTGGTCCCGGTATTCTGCAGCGGAGCCGTCTGATTCGGAGAGAGAAGGTCTGGTGCTACTGAAACAGACTCTGCAGCATCACGGGCTCCATCCTCTCGCTGATCTATCGGTTAGAGACGGCAGTGACGCGCGCGAGAGAGACGCAGAGAGAGAGAGAGATGTGGCAGTGCTGAAGCTGAAGAGATGCTCCGCTTGTGTGAAAGCACAGCCTGAGACTGAGAGAGAAAGAGCGAGACACAGCTGCCGACAAACACAGAGAGAGAGAGAGAGAGAGAGAGAGAGAGGAGGAGGAGGAGGAGGTGGAAGAGAGCGAGTGAGAGAGAGCGAGGGAGGGAGGCGCTCAGGGAAACACACATTGGTTACTGGTTTCCACACTCGATGACTAATTTAGTCGCAGTAAAACCTAGTGAACCAATGTTTTACGCACACATTCACAACCACAGGAAACCAGAGATGTTTCTCCTGAGAAAAACATGCCAGTAATCTAATGTTTCTTAATACAAACTCTAATGCTTCTTATTAAAATATCTGAGCTGCTGTCTGCATTCACTCTCACTGGATGATTAGAATCTGACACCAAAACTAACAACGGAGGACTCTCTGAATCCTCTTGAGAATGTTCTAGAACAGCTGAATGATAATTAACAATTTAATGCCAAATACACAAATGTACTAGGAACTATGATAAAGTGAAACATTATGCATCTTAGGGTTATTATACTGAACTAATACGAAACTAAAAACTGATACTTGAATGCAAAATTTGACAAAATGACAAAAACACAACAACAGGACTAAACCAACTCAAATCAAAACAAAATTGCAGATTAAAAACAATAATACAAATTACAGTGGTGTCTTAAAATTATGATACTAAAGTAACACTGATGCAACAATACTTAAACATCTAACCTGGAAAACTTAAGGCCGGGATAGATCAAGCTGACTTCAAAGAGCTAGCGTCGACAAAAGCACGCTGAACCGGCCAAACTCCCGCCGACACGAGCCTGACGAATTCAGTCGGAGTTATATTAAAAAATGTCCTGGCTCTTTCAAGCTTTATCATGGCAATAGGCAGTTGTTTCTCTTCATCAGTCCAAAAGAAGTCCAATAAAGTGCGTCCATCCATAAAAAAAAGTGCTCCACACAGCTCGGGGAGGTGAATAAAGGAAGCCATCCAAGGTGGATGACGTAGATGTCGGCCGCTCAGAAGTGACGAACGCAAACGCAAATATGTTGGAGGATTTTGATATAAACCAAGAGGACACTGGTTTTCTTTTGCTCAAGTAAGGACACTTTGCGTATAGATATTTTTCTTACAAAACTACATCGATTCACTACAGGAGGCCTTTATTCACCCCCCAGAACCTTGTGAGGCATTTTTTATTATGGATGGATGCACTTTATTGTTGAAGAGAGAGACCTGCCTATTGCCATGATAAAGCTTGAAAGAGCCAGGACATTTTTTAACATAACTCTGATTGGATTCAACTGAAAGAAGGAAGTCAAACAAAGGGGTAAACAATGAGTAAACAATGGGCTAATTTTTAATTTTGGTTGAATTAACCCTTTAAGTTTGATTCAGTGAATTGTTCAGAGCCATTACTGGCCGATTTACACTAGGCACGACTAGAAAACTAGTCTACTTCATGACAGCTCACAGCAGACACTGGTGATTAAAGATATGAACTCAACGATCTGAAGAGCTTCTGAACAACAAGCAATTGTGTAATTCATTTTACAAACCAATTGCTCTCTCATCATGTTTCCGGAGAGAAGCGTCGCCAGAGGTCGATAGAAGCGAGTGATTCATCACGAAGCAGAGAAGACACATCAGATAAAGCCCGGATGATGAAGATCTCGGTGGGACACGAGTCTCTGGACGGAGGGAACGGAGGAGGAGATAAAGACGGATCTTCTGTCACTGAAGAGCACAAATCTGAGCAGGGCTGAGAGATCTGACCACTCTGAACACGAGAAGAGCGGCGTCTGACTGATGGATACATCAAAAAGAATTCAACGAGATGATGGCAGAAGATGAATCTGCGGAGAACATCAAAGCTCAAAGTTTGGCTGGTTATCGCCGGGTCAGTTAAGCCATGCCAGTTAATCAGAACCACACCATCCAACACTCACACTGATATATTCGCTCACTGGAGATACAGAGACCTGTGGGTGAAATAATCATGTCACGAAGAACATGATCCACCTGATAAAATATCAGACCAGCGTCAGGAAACGTTCTGTTCCTACACGTCATTCAACCTTTAATAAGCTGCTGCTGCAGAACGAGAGTTAGCTGGTTTGTTTGTTAGTTCACCTTGACCTGCCAACGCCAGGAGCTATTCTCAGTTTTCACAGGTCTACAGGAACAAACATTGTTTTTCATTGGAAAAAACTAATTACATAGTTAATTTATGAAACAAACGCATGCCGTCGCTCCGCTAAAAATAAACATAAAGGTGTAAATATGAAACGGCACATTGAGCTGTAAAGAGCCGCCGTGATGCGAGCGTGTAGGAGGAGCAGGAGTGGGTTCATTAGACACTTCTGATGCAAATGAATCTCACTTACATCTGAATACGATTCCACAACACAGATACGACACAGACGCACTGATGATGAGAGTTGCTAAAGTTCTGAGGCGTCTGCCGGTCTTCCTGAGGTCCTCCGAGTTCAGTTTTCATTTATGTTTGCCGAGTTCTTTTGAAGTGCGTCTGAGAGTCTCATGCGCGGAAGGCAGATTTGGGCTCGCGAGTCGTATCTAATCTTCACCGGATGGGGTCCGAACCTGCTGCCGGTCGCTCACCTGCGTCCCGCCGCAACAAAAGCCAGCGGACATGCGGTCGGTGGGAGCTAACGCGATTACACACACCTGATCTGAACGGCCTTCCCCTTCCATTACACGCTCCGCCAACACGCCGCCTGCCCGCCGGCGGAAACACGCCTGCTTATCGCGTCTGTAGCTGCAGCCGCCGAGAAACACTTTACATTAAAGTTATCATTCATAGCAATCAATTCACACACATGCCATTTAATCAGTGGAATCACCTCAGTTCAGATTTCATCTATTTTTATATTTACTTTGATAAATTAGCATGTCCCTAAAAGGAGGTTTTGCCTGATTTAACTCACTTCTGAGAGCAAATTTGTTCAAATATGGTTAAGAAGGTACAAACACACACACACACACACACACACTAAAGTTCAATCATAAAACTACTTTCTCTGTTTCCACAGAAAATGTGATTCATTAATGAAGCAGCCTGCGAAAGTCGATTATGTTGAAGAAATTAACCTTTCGAATGCCTTCATTTACTAATCACACACATAAAACGCTTCTCATTTAGGAGGCCATTTGAAGAAACACAAACAATTGTGTCTGTTTTCTCCTCATTAATGCCGTCTCTTAAAATAGACTCATGAAGATGTTTATTAAAGCAGCTCCACATATAATCTAAAATTTTTCTTGAGCACTTCTACTGTTTGTACACGGTAAGAAACACATTACGTCTGTTATTTTATCAGTGCTGTTAGTTCAGTCAACCATCACTAGTACTGGTGACTGGATTTATGACGTTTCAGCGTGCGACTCGTCCTGCAGAATATCAGACAGAACACATCACGTTTCTGAGCTCATGAAGGTTTTACATGTTAGAGAGGCGCAGATCATCATGTGATCCCGAGTCAAACAGCAGGAGCTGTCGATCATCAGATCTCATGAGAAACGTCCGAGTCAATCTAAAGAGGCTCTGCGTCTCCGAGATCTTCTGATGAATCCAATCAAGCGTATCTCCATCCTTCTGTCTCACTTCCTCTTCCTTCCCTCATCTTTGACATGGGCTGCTCCTGTCAGCTTACCCACAATCCCCTTCTGCGTTCCTAATGAGCGTCTTTCCTCTTATGACTTCACACTGAACCCTTGACGAACGTGAACTTGCGAGTCAGACGTTCACAAATATCACAAAGAAACGACCGCAGCGGTTTAGCAGTGAAACGGTTGGTCATTTTCTTAAAACAACAACAACAACATGTATTTTTAACCACAAATGCTTGTCCTGCACTAGCTCTGCGATGCACATCTTCACACATTATGTAAACACGGAAAAGTTGCGCACGGCTAGTTCTTCATCTGTGCACTTTGGCTCAAAAAGGAAGGGAGGGCCAAAAACTCTCCAACCTCTCCTCCAACTTTAAAATCGTCCGACATTGTTGTTTTCCCTTTTTTTGTGAAGGGCGGCTGAATTTCTTTGCACGTTTGCTTGCACTGTTCCTACACATTTTCCATTCCAAAATTCCATACTTTTCCAGACCCAAATTTCCAAACCTCTGTAGTTTTTCAGACCATATTTAACATAAATGTTTCATAGAGCATAATTTTTTTTCAGCTTTATATTTGGTATACAGTAGAGTCATCCGTAAATATTTTTTATTGAATATTTTTAATATGTATTTAAATATTTTGAATATTTTATTGAAATATTTGATATTTTTTATTGACTTTCTCAGTGACAACATAGAGCCACTAAAATAACAAATAATAATTAAAAATATGGACATTCAAGAAACTATTCACATGTGCATGGTATTTATTTATTTATTTTTTTTGCATGCTTATGCATTACAGTTTCTAGGTTTATATTACCTGTTTTCTTTGTGCATCACTGGCATCTTACTATGAATACAGCAAGAGCACGGATGAACATGATTTAACAGAGATCGACTTGCTCAAAATGTCTTTTCTTATGGTGGTACTTCTAATATCAAGGCCTAATATTCAATTTAACACATCCTCTGTGGCGGCGGAGAAACCATGACACATAATGGGCTGATGACATAAAATCTGCCAAGTTCAAGGGTCTATAAAAAAGACTGGTACTGTAAAAAAGTGTGTAAAATTTGGCTTTCATTAGGGCAGTATGACATATTTCAAGGACTTAGGTCTGTTTCATGCATAGTCTGTTTTGGCCAAGAAACCACACCGTGTAATGTGCTGATGGCACGACAGGTGGATCTGTGTGCATTGTCCTGTATGCTACGTTTAATGATTTCTGGTGTGCACATAAAAATCTGTATGTGTTTTATTTTTGCAAAGGTCCCTGAGGCTATGTAATACGGTGCTAAGAATATAGTGAGAAGAAACCCAAAATGCTTACAACCTGAATGTTGCATAATGGAAAAAGTGCATCTTGAATTAATTCAGCTGTTTTTAACAATTGCTAAAGAATTACTAAACAGCTGCCATGAAACCTTGCTTCTCGTATGATAAATTTAATTTATTAAATTCTTGCTTTCCTGTAGGAACCCTGTGCCTTGTAAACACTGGGTCGGCACTTCCACCTACATGACGCGTGCGTGATTACGCAATGTGTGAAACTAAGCGAGATGAGCATTTGTGGTTACAAAGTATCTAAATTTGTATTTTTCTTAGAAAATGACCAGCCGTTTCGCTAGATAAGACCCTTATTCATCGTCTGGGATCGTGTAGAGCCCTTCGAAGCCGCACTGAAACTGCAGTTTGGACATTCAACCCACTGATCCTGACTGAAGTCCACTATATGGAGAAAAATCCTGGAAAACCTTGAAGAAAGAAAGACATGAACATGGGGCTGAGTAAATCATCAAGAAATTTTCATTCTGAAAGTGAATCTCTCATTTAAGAAAACTTCGGTATCGGCCGATATCATTCCGAATAATCGGTTTTGATTATTACGCACCCCTAATAAGAGTCACGGTGAAGGATCTCCTGTCAGACGATGAAGCTCAGACTGTGAATGTGTGCGTTCAGACGTGTTTTCACTCCACTGCTCTGAAAGCACACGTCTCCTCTCTGTCACAGACGAGCAAACGCCGCCGGTTCGGGATTCTGTCGAGATGTTAATTTAAGGCTGATGCTAACAGCTTTACGGCTCATTCCACACGATCTGCTTCCCTTCGGCGCGTCTGCGTCTCTCCGACCGCGTCTGTAATTGTCGAATGTCTCCAGACATAAAGTCCAGCTGAAGTTTCTGACCAGCGCTAAAAAAAATGATCCCGAAGGATGAAGGGAAACATCTCGGCTCGAACTTCAACGCAAGAAAAAACACTTTAATCTCATTCATTAGCTTTGATTCTTGAGCGCAAATTACTACTGACGATTCAATCTCAGTAATTACAACACATCAATTATTTAAATTAAAACCACAATTAATTACATTCATCAATAGTTGCTAGGAAAAGCTCTGAAATGAAATTAAACAAACAAAGAAACGATCGTAGCAGATCACGCTCTGATTATTCAATACAGCATAGATTAATCAGTATATATATTAAATAATACTATATAGAAATGAAGACCATTTAACCAAGTTTAGATCACATTTAAGACCATTACAGAAGGAGAGAGAAAGTTTAACAAGCAGACAAGAGTAGGCCGGTTTAAACTAGCTCAGGCCAGTTCAGCATCTTAGGCTGAATTATTTTGCATGTTCAATCAAAAATGAGACAGACTGCTGGTTTTAGTAAGACAGCGGATATGAGACAAACACCAGCTGATGAGTGATATCAGTCGTGATGCTAACCAGCCTGTGATGAATACTAGAGAGCAGCGGACGCCTGCTAACTAACTCGTCTCTATAGATGTTAAACCACGAGGAGCTTCTGCATCAAACGGGGGACGGACGACTGTCCTCTGCGAGCGACACGGCACTGAAGACGCTAGGAGACACTTGTACAGACGCAGAACCAAACCAGTGCTCCGCTTCATTACCGGGCCGAACCAGGTCAAGCGGAGACGTTTAAGATGACATGATTTAATGAATCAGAGCAGTGTTTATCTCCTGCAAACACAAAGAGGATCTGAACACCCCAGCAGCTGAACAATCAACATGAGTCCTGATGCTCTGCCTGACAGACGAGTGATTCACTGATTCAGCTCTTCTGAAGGACACCGAGGTTGTTGATGAACATCACTCCACATGACCATCCGTAACGCTGACAGACACACATCGGTCTGCGGTTCGTAACGCGTTTACTTCAAAAGCCTACAAACCCTGAGCGTTGGCGCCGAATCATCTGATGAATCACTTCAAACGATTCATTCCGGACGGAATCAGACACACGTGGAGCGGTACACAGACATCACGACGATACGACCGCAATTAATGAGCATTTACTCGTTAAAGAAATACTCCAGCTTCGGTACGAGTTAAGCTCGTTCGACAGCTTGTGTTTCATCATGTTCGTGAGCACTGTCTAGATCTACATGCTTTATAAATCAATACGCTTTACTGCCACTATTTAATTCTGCTGTAAGTGCTTGATCTGACTGTCTTCTCAAGAAAATGAGTTCATGTATTTTTAACTTGCTGAAAACCTTCAGCCAACAAAACAAATCAATGAGTCAGATGTGTAAAACGCAGTCAACGATCATCACACGCCTACAGAACAAACACATCTGACTGACTCTATGAATCATTTACAGTCGTATACAGTACGCTCAAACAAAATCATAATAGGAACAAATAATAAAGATGTTTGGAATGTATCCAACGTATCAAAACAAACACTTTCAAATACATTTACAAAAACTATCATTAAAGGGACCAAAGCTGGAGCATTAAAGCTCAGATCAGATCCGTAGTGAATGACGTCAAACTTTTTTCTAAGTGAAACGGCGCAGCAGGAGTGAGTCTTCATGAATCGGCGCCACGCTCCGTTTGTTTGCTCATCCAGAGAAAACCAGCGTCACAATATCACACAAACGCCAATAAGCAATTAGCAGCACGAGCCTCCACTGAATAAACGGCAATCAATGGAGTTAAGCGGCTTACGGCGGCTCTATTAACGCCGTACGGGACTCTGGATGAACACATCGCTGATATTACACGCCGTTCTGCTGCGTTCGTTCACGTCTCATTTGAGAACAGCGCTGATCAACTTGCAGTACAATGTTTGAGTAAAAACTTCAGCTAAATCAACTCAAAATTATATGATTCACACTGACAGATACTACACTTTTAATGCGTTCAAATGTTTCTGAATTTAAACAGAAATTCAAAATGACATGATTCAGCGATTCATTTCTAATAGTTTCTGTGCATTCAAATGTTTCAGTAAAAACTATCCATTTAAGCAAATCAATTCAAACAATACGATTCAGTGATTCAAAGCACTCATTTAAGTCGATTAATTTAATGACTCAGTGATTCAACTGTAATATTATTCATGCATTAAAATGTTTTTAGTAAAAACCACCAATTCTGGAGAAATGTTTTTTGATTCATTGACTAATTGTAAATTGTAACATTGGTGCACATAGAGAAGCTGAAATATGACTCTGGTGTGTTCACTGAGCCCAGAAATCCTGATGAATTCAGCAATACTGCTGAGAGACGGACAGATGAACTCACAGAGGACATGAAGACACACTCACTCCAGCGCTGTGTGTGTGTGTGAGAATCAGGAGAGAGATCTCACACACACACACACACACACACACACACACACACTACAGCTTCAGGTTAAAGAAAAGCTGCTGCGCTCCAGGGACAGAGATAAAAATACAGTGAAAATGAGCATGAGAATAAAGACCACGATCACGTCTCTGGAGATCTGAGCCTTCATCAACACAATACAATCGCTTCAAACCATTCATTACAGTCAACCGATTCAGAATGTCTTGATTCAATGATTCATTTGTAACATTTAAGACATTGCAGTGTTTCAGTAAAAGTATCCATTTAAGTGAATCAATTCTAAATTAAGTGATTCAGTGATTTACTACAGTTTTAATGCATTAATGCATTTTAGTAAAATGATTCAAAAAGACTTGATTCAATGATTCATTTTTCTGTACGATATCTGAATGCAAGTTGTTATATTGGTGCATATACATGAAAAGCTTAAATAGAGATTCTTTGATGATCTGAACTAGACTCTCTAACGAGTTTCTGTAACGACACTTGTTTACACTGAATCTCACACGTCCACACAGAGGCTGAACACCAGAAACCGTCCTGATAAACCGGTGTGAAAGCGTTTGTCCGTCACACGGATCCTTACGCAGGAACGCAGGCCGTCGCTCTAAAGACGACTGATGAGACGATTAGAGACACACTGATTGATGCCACTGTGTAGTCATTAGTACACGTGAATGTGAATGATGGACACACACACACACACACACACACACACACACACACACACACACACACACACAGCCAGCAAGGTTTGGGGAGACTAGATGGCATATATACTTCATTCTATACTCGAGTGACAGAGACCGCAATGGATTTCCTGCAGCCGTATGACTGAAAAATTCTCTTTAATATCTCGGAGTCAAGATTAAATGGAAATGACCACAATAACAGCAATCCTCTCACTGAATCAAAGTCTGGCGGCTGAGACGGTACAGAAAAAAACAAAAACATAGCGTCAGATGTGTCTGGCGCTTTAAGACTCGAAGTGTTTTCCTCAGATATTGATAGATCCGGAAACCTCCGGGAATTTCCTACGAATGGAAGCTCCTCAACAGGGTTTCTGGAGTGTTTTTAAAGCATATTAAAACTCTTCGTATGACATTCAACTGCAAAACTGTTTCAAATACAAAGGAGATATTTTATGTAAGATACACATATGTAGTGAAATTTGTTCATGGCCCACTACATCAATACACATGAATTAGAGGTCGACTGATGATGGATTTGGCTGATGTGATAATAATGTGTCCAGATAAAGGTGAAAAACTGATTATAGTATTGATACTAGATACTAAAATCATTGAACGTGTCAAATAATATTCTCTTCTTATTTTCTTCTTGTGACCAGCGGCCTACAAAGAGTTTATGTTCAATTTAAGGCCAGATACCAGATGTAATAAATAAATAAATAATATATAAATATAAAAATATAATTTATTTATTATACAATTTCACATCAATTTATTAAAAGTTTAACAAAAATGGCATGTTTAAGGCCCTATGAAATGTTTTTTTTTTTTCTCACCATATGCTTTACTGCTGTCAAATTTTAGCATGTTTAATTATTTAATTGCATCCTTCATTTTTTCAAACTTACTCTTAAAATAGCCTCGACATGCATAAAGTGTGTTTTTATTTTACACATATATATATATACACTACTGTTCAAAAGTTTGGGGTCAGTACATTTTTATTGTTTCTTTTTTTTTTCTTTTTATTAAGAAATTAATACTTTTATTCACCAAGGATGTATTAAGTTAATAATTAAAAGTTTATTAAAAGTTAATAATAAATAGTTTACATTGTTATAAAATATTTATATTTTGAATAAACACTGTACTTTTTAAACTTGTTATTCATGAAAGAATCCTGAAAAAAAATCACAGGTTCCAAAAAATATTTGGCAGCACAACTGTTGATATTATCCAACATTGATCATTCTAATAATAAATCCGCATATTAGAATGATTTCTGAAGGATCATGTGACACTTAAGACTGGAGTAACAGCTGATAAAAATTCAGCTTTTCATCACAGGAATAAATTCTATTTTAAAGTATGTTAAAATAAAAAACATTATTTTATATTGTAAAAACATTTTGCAATATTACTGTTTTCTATATTTTTAATCAAATAAATGCAGCCTTGATGAGCATAAGAGACTTCTTTAAAGACTATTACAAGTCTTACTGACCCCAAACTTTTTGAAGGCGGTGTATATATATATATATATATATATATATATATATACACACACATATATATATATATACATATACAGAAAAAAAAAACAAAACATTTCATAGCTTTAAACATGCCATTTTTGTTAAACTTTTAATAAATTGATGTGAAATTGTATAAGTTTCATGATTTTAATTATTTAGACATGCTTTTGGAGAAAAATGTAAACAGAAAAATTGGAATTTGGAAAAAAATAAAACTGAATTTGGGAAAAAATAAAACAGAATTCATATAGCCCTATTTTTATGTTGTGTTTGTTAGACCTTGATAATGAATGTAAACACAACATGATTGTTCACAACTAAACTCCACAGAGCAAGAGACCTTTTAGTTCAGGGCTGAATGAAATCTGTTTCATTTTGTTCTGAATTTTGTTTATTTTTTCTGGATTCTGTTTTACGTGATTTAGTAGAATGTTACCATCAAAACTGGTGTATGGTTTAATTAATTAGTAAAAAAAAAAAAACGTTATCAATCTTTTAAAATGTAATCAAATGAAAAAAAACTAATTAATTCATTTACAACAAAACATTGCATTTTAATGTTTTTTTTTTTTAAAACATGCTGCTGCATAACAGAACTGCATAAATGAAAACATGGATAAAAAATACTTTGGTTGTATGATGTTCTTTTTATATATTATAAAATATTTTGTTTTTTAAATATCTTTGTAAATATACTTAAAAAATATAATTAATTAAAAAAAAAATCATTTTAAATATTATTATTATTATTAATACTTTGAGAAGTACATTTTAGTAAACAGTGGTAGTAAATATATTTTCTGTCCATTTCTTCATTCTGGTGGGTTGTGGTGGAGATCTCTGAGTGTTGGCGTGTTTGACGGTGGTTTTTCTGCTGAAGTGAGTCTCAGAGCAGCTCTGGAGATGATGTTCATGTGTTCACGTCTCATATATCGAGACACAGACGAGCGTCACGCGTGTTTGTGTATCAGATGAAGCCACGGCACTCGTTCACACAGAGACACGCAGAACACGCAGTCTCATCACAGACTGAGGTCTGATATAGTAAGTGTGGGCGCTCTGAGCGCTCCGTCTGGATCTGTTTGTGTGTTTTTGTGAATGACAGCCACACACATGCAGTCGACCGTGTGTTTGACAGCTGCAGAATATCACTCCGCTTCAGTCTGTCAGAATGTCCTCGCGCCACATCTGCTGATCACACAAACCTCACATCCACACACGCCTCCTTCTTCTTACAGTATTAATTTTTCAAGCGTTTCCCTGAAATAACTCACCTCCTAAACCTAGTTCTGTAGTTCCTGAAGATGAAACTAGGTTACCATCTGAGCGCCTTCTTAAAGGGACAGTTCACCCACAAACGGCCATCCCGTCACAAACCTATAAGGCTCTTTCATTCATCTTCAAAACGCAAACTGAAAGTCCAGATAAGCAACACAAGGGCCATAAAGGTGTAGTAAAGCGAATCCATGTGAACGGTTTAATCGTGAGTCCTGTGAAGAGATATGATTGCTTCTGTATTGTTAAAAGCGGTATATAAATAAAGGTGACTTGACTTGATTTGCTTTATATGATGAACAGATCTGATGTAGGAGTTTATTTGACATGCACAGAGCACACTGAACAGTAAACGCTGAAGTTTACACGTTTGAGCTTCCGTGTTGATTACATGTGCGTCGATGGTTGTTTAGATGTGAATGAAATGGGAAATGGGAAAAATATGAGGGTTTGCAAAAGTAATTACTAGCGAAAAGAGTGAGCTGCAACCGACATATCATGTTAACAGGCTCTGAATCACACGCAAACGGTGAGATGTGCGTTTGTTCGTCGAGTTATTGATCTTGTCCTTCATCCAAAGCAGCGCGTCGAGACCGGAGCGCTAACGCCAGCGCTAACGTGTCGTTAGTGACTCTGTGAGCGAGAAAGCAGGCAGATGGTGTGCGTTCGTCTCCAACTTTTGATTACAGTCGAGTGCTAACAACACCCTAAACAAATGTCTGTGTTTCGTATCGCTCCTCACGGATCAAACCGGCAGCTGCAGAAATGATTAGCCGCCGTCCCGCCGGACGCTGACAGAAACGCGTCACAAACAGATGCGTCGCCGTATACTGATTCCACACCGACGGCTTTACGCAGAAATTCATTTCTAGCAGCGCAACTGATTTCAACACTGATGATAATCATAAATGTTTGTTGAGCAGCAAATCAGCATATTAGAATGATTTCTGAAGGATCATGTGACACTGAAGACTGGAGTAATGATGCTGAAAATTCAGCTGCACATCACAGAAATAAATTACAGTTTAACATTCATATAGCAAACAGCTATTTTATCCTGTAATATTATTTTACAGTTTTTTTGTTTTACTGTATTTGTTATTAAATAAATGCTTGATGATACTTTTTTTTAGAAACATTAAGAAACCACAATTATTCAGGCTGCACGATTATGACAAAAATCATAATTGTCGATTATTACCTTGAAATTGTAATTGTGATTATTAATTACGATTATCACAATTTACACTGAATGATGTTTTGAATCACTTTATACCATTGCTTGAAGCACTTCACGCCACATTTTTATATATTAGTTTCTTCTTTAAATATATAAAAAAAGTACAAATGTAAAAATTAAAACAATGAAAAACCTGCAGGAAAAACACAGCCACCCCCACTTGATTTTTTTTAATAACTGCAGCTTTGAACGATTACATAATTATGGCATCTGTAATTGTAATCACGAACATAAATTCAATTACTTGGTAGTGTATGTGTCTCTTTTTCGTTTTTGTTATTTTAGTACTTCAGATTAAACTAAACAAAAATCAAAAATGTTCCTTTGGCAACTATCTGAAATACAACTCTCTTTTATCTTATTTCGTTTCAGAGTATTAATTTTCGTTTCAGTTTAAGTTAACTATAATAACGTTTTTTACTTAATTTTATTTTTTATTAAATTTCGGACTAAACTAGTTTAAATATAAAACAAAGTAAACAAACAAACATTAACATTAAATAAAGTAAGAATGTCTAAAATTAAAAAAAAAAAATTCTAAAAGTTAAATCATGCAGTAATGCAAAATGTTGCACACAGTGAAATATGAAATGTTAGGTCATTTAATAATTAATTATTAAATAATAAATAATACAGTTAGTTAAATATAATTGTATGGTTTATATATATATATATATATATATATTAATTGCCTGTGCCTCAATTATGACACTGTTGCATTATTTTAATTATTATCCAGATTTGAGATTTCGTTACATAATTCTTTATCACACACACAGAAGAGTCTCTGACGTTACGTCTGATGGCTGACCGCGGTAATCTGAGGTAAAATTCAAACGATAACTTCTCTCTTTGAAGATCTGAACACACCATCATCTGAATCTCAAGAGGCGTCCAGACGATCTGTCGTCAGCGCTGAGCTGAATTATACATTCATCCTGTAATCACGCAGGAGTCTGACAGAGATTCGGTCTGATGCTGAGAGTCTGATTATCATCATCCATCACACACACATACCACAACTAGTCTAATTAACTAGTACTGATCAAGTCTTCAGAGTCACAGATCATCTGTTTATTATTTTTATGAACAGGGAACATCATCTGTCATCTTCTGCACAAACACTGATTTCACACACACGTTTGTTTTTGTGAATTGTGGGGACTTTCCATAGACTTCTATAGTTTTTATACTGACTAAACGATATTGTCTATCCTCTAACCCAACCCTAACCCTAAACCTACCCCTTACAGAAAACATGTTTGCATCGTTACACTTTCAGATAAACATCATTTACTGCAGGCCGGTCCCCACAATGTCAAAAATTTCAGGTTTTACTATCCTTGTGGGGACATTTGGTCCCCACAATGTAGCAAGAACAAGTACACACACACACACGCACACACACACACACACACATACATGTTGTGTTTACATGTTTTATGGGGACATTCCATAGGCGTAATGGTTTTTATACTGTACAAACCCTATTTTCTATCACCCTACACCTACCCTACACCTAAACCTAGCCCTCACAGGAGACTGTGCACACTTTTACTTTCTCAAAAAAACTCATTGTGCATGATTTATAAGCCTGTTTCCTCATGGGGACCTCACAAATGTCCCCACAAGGTCAAAATTTACTGGTATTACTATCCTTGTGGGGACATTTGGTCCCCATAACGTGATGAATACCAGGTGCACACACACACACACATACACACACACACACATAGTCCATCACACACACACACACACACACCTGCAGATCTGCTTACACTAGTGCTGGACCATTTCTCTGATTTAATCAAGGAATCTGAATGTAATGATTTGCTTTGAGTCTATTTTTTAAGTAAGTATTAGCAAACGTTACAACTGGACACATTGGAAATCACCTAATGCAGAGTTCACATAGACACAGACATTTGAGGTTAAAAAGTACAGAAATTGTCCATTTTTTTTTTTTTTTAGGAAATAACCAATCATTTCACTAGATAAGACCAATCCTCCTCGGCTGGGATCGTTTAGAGCTCCTTGAAGCCGCATTTAAACTGCATTTTGGAAGTTCAAAATCGGGGCACCATATCAGTCCATTATATGGAGAAAAATGTTTCTGTTTGAAATATTTCCCTCAAACAACAATTTCTTTACGACTGAAGAAAGAAAGACATGAACATCTTGGATGACAAGGGGGTGAGTAAAATTATCTGTGAATTGTTGTTCTGGAAGTGGACTTCTCCTTTAACAAGTGAATTAGTTTTACATCAAAACAACTTCAACTCCAACTTCATGCGTGTTGAACTTAGAATAGAACTACCTTTAACCAGATGATTAAGAGAAAATGTTAAAAAATCTAAAATCACACACACACACAAAGCCACGGTCTCTCATCTCACAATATCATGAAGATTCAGCTGAGCTGAACTGAACTCATCAGAACAAAGTCTGGTCTCCTGAAGGAGCTCCGGTCTGTGATTCTGTGTGATTGATCATGTATTTCTGATGTCGCTACAGTCAGATGAAGCTGTAATTTAAACTTGATATTCAAACGACGGCTGAGGAATAACAGGACTGATGAATTCAGCTGAAAGAGCGAGACCGAGGAGAATCAAGCTGGAGACGTGAGTTCATTCTGAGCAGAAGGACTGAAGGATGAAGCTCTGCGTCTCTCTGGGATGTTTGCGGTTCATCAGGAATCACTGCGGTCCAGACGAGCGCTGGATGAGAAACCACAGACGGGTGAAGGTGAGGAGTCTAGCGAGTGAGCTCTTCAGATACTTCACCCAGTATTTGCGGTACTGCTGTTATTCGCCGAGCAATATTTGAACAGCAGACTGCACTGGGATCAGTTGTGTCTGACGGCCTGAAAGAGGCAGAATCAGACGGGCGGAGGCGTCGGGTCGTTCTCTCCAGCAGGTGAAGCACTGGGGCCGAACAGAGGGCCGGAGCTCAGCTTTAATTGTTCATCTGCAGCTGATCTGGATTCATCAGCCAAGAACAGACCGGCCTTTAACAACCCCGCTCAACTGAGACCGGCTCAGATTTCTGCTCTAATTGGACGGCCATTTTGTGCCTGGAAAACAGACGCGGGAAGATAAACGAGTCCCTGAGAGAAGAGCGAAGGCAAACGTCTGTTCTACAGGACGGCGAGATGTAATTTGTGTGAAATTCTGCATTTTAATGCCTTTTTCTGAAGGTTCAGCTTGGTTGCGATGGAGCGCTGCTGCGTTCGTCAGTCCCAGCGGTGCAACTGCAGCAAACACACCAACAATTACAGGAGTTTCCTGTGCGTGAGCAACACGTCTCTCAGGACGGACCGCGTGAGACCACACGAGACCAGACGCAACACCCCTCTTGACTCCGAGCGTCTCCGTCGGGACCTGACATCATCTACACCTGCAATAACAAGCTCACAGCAAACAACTTGTCAGGCCGTGAACAGATCACACTCCATCACAAACTAACACCTGAATGATCTTCAAACCTTTAAACACTTCAGCTGAGATGCATCATGGTCTCTGGTTCACATGTAAACTTCATCGATCCTCTCGGCTCAAACTCCCTGAGATCTGATTTCCTGCACACACACCTCACAGAATTCACCATCTATCGTCTGCTAAACACAGATTCACGGAAGAGCCTCGTCATCGCCGGCCGTCGTCCTCCTCCACCTGACCGACGGGACGTCAGTGCCGTGCGTCTTATCGCCGCGTCCGCTCATTGTTTACTGTCCTGTGCTAATGTACTGGAGTCATTTCTCATTTGTAATAATATCAAAAAGCAATTACACAGACCCAAAGAAAAGCCGGTCAACAATGGAGGCCATCAATCAGCGGGAAACGGCCAGAGCCGCAGGCTCCTCCTCACACGCGTGTCCTCCAGCACTCACTGTGTGTTATTCTGAGGGAGCGAACGTTCTTACACGGTTAACAAGCACACACAGCTTCCACTAAGTCCACTAACCGCTCCTTAACCACTGACTACAATAAACCACGGCCAGATGAAGCTCATCACGGGTAACACGCTCCAAACCAACACCAGCCAAACCTGTTATTAGTGAGTGACTGCTGCGGTTATGACTGGCGCACTGCGATTTACACAACGACAGCCAAATAACAACTGGAATTTACTGTATAAGGCTGTGCAATGAGTCCAATTCAATATATATATATATATATATATATATACACATACACACATATATATACATACATATTAATACATTATTTATTTATTTAAAAAATGTAACATTTTGTTGTACAGAAAGTTAAATTTGATTACATTTTAAAAGATTGATGCAATTGTTATGAATTAATTTGACTATTACATTTCTTTATTTGTGCCCCTGGAGCACAAAACCAGTCTTAAGTATCACGGGTATATTTGCAGCAATAGCCAACAATACATTGTATGGGTCAAAATAATCGATTTTTATTTTATGCCAAAAATCATTAGGATATTCAGTAAAGATCATGTTGCATGAAGGTATTTTGTAAATTTCCTACCGTAAATGTATCAAAATTGATTAGTAATATGCATTGCTAAGAACTTCATTTGAACAGCTTTAAAGGTGATTTTCTCAATATTAAGATTTTTTTTCACCCTCAGATTCCAGATTTTCAAATAGTTGTATCTCAGCCAAATATTGTCCTATCATAACAAACCACACATCAATGGAAAGCTTACGACTGCTTCGTCTTCGTTCCTGTGTTCCTGTACACCTTATGTGTGTACACTTAAAAATTAAATTAATTTGTATTCAAGCATAAAACACAGAATCCAAAAAAATAAAACAAATGGTATTTGTGAAAAAAATAAAATAAAATTGGGGTAAAAATAAAGTGTATCATGAACTGGAACATAATTTGGTTTAAATCAAGCTGCAGCATTGATGTGTGTTTTTTATGCGTGTGTGTTTAAGTTCACGTGCCGACATATACAGACGGAACACTGCCTCCGAAGCAAACATATGAATCCAGAATGATTTCACAGAGAGATGGAGACACACTCATCTGATATATGAGAGACATTATGACCTGCATCTGTCAAACAGCAAAACAATCCTGCTGCCAAACACACAAATATACACACTGTAATAAAACACAATGCCAACGCCGGTCTGCCGTCTGCCGGGTGTTCTCGGTTGACCCATCGACGCGGGGTGATTCTGGAACGTGTCTCCGTTATAATGCGTCTAATGGAGTCGGTGCTGATCTGCTGTGAGGCTGTGAGAGACTCAATCTCACCGCAGCTGCTGAACAGTGTCCTGATGTGTGTCAGTCTGTGTGTTTCTGAGAGAAATCACTCTCACATCTGACACTGACACCCTATACACTCACTGAGCTGTTTCTCAGGTATTCTGGGTAAAGTACAGGTTGTAGACAGACTTTGCTTTTCTAGTTAGATATTTTAGTATCACTATAATGTGTATAAAACATACATTTTTGCCATTGTTGCATCACTAATAAACACACTTCCAACCCAAAATCTTCATTACCTTAATTAGGGATGCATGATATTATTGGACCAATATCGGAATCGGCTGATAATGGCTTTAAATGTAAATATCGGCATCTGCCCAATATGAAAAATTATTCCAACATGTGTTGTAAGTAAGAGAAAAACTCACATGTGCTCAGGGTGTGCTAGTCATTAGATCATGTGAGCAGTGTGGCTCATTCTCAAAGCAAACTTTTGCCTGAATGAGGATTAGATTCACTGTTTTGGATCTATCACTGCTTTTAATCTGAGAATGACCGTACAGAATGAGATGATAGAGTAAGCAGCAACAGAACGTGCGGCGGCAGCCTGTACGGTAAGAAGGGGGCGCTGTTGGCCTACTTCTAATAAAATAAAAGTAAAATACACAAATAACATTTAGAATGTGTTTCTGATTAAATGAAGAAGTAACTGACGTCATCAAATCATGAGTACGTTTTGTTGTGAAGGTCAGAAGCTACAGCTTACATGAATACATGAAAAAACAAACACGACACCTGTAAATTAAATAACTGTATATATACTGATTTATTCATTAGTGTAATATGTTACTTTTTTAAAACAAATTATAAGCTCTAAAAGATTTTCAGAAGTTTTATAACTATTTTGCTGTAGATCATCTACAAATATTAAATCTTAATATAATATGTTAAAGTTACCACTGCATTTTTCTGAGAGAAAAAAAAAGATTGACATATAGTTTATTTATTTATTTATTTTCAAAGCTTCAATGTACCATCATTATATAAAAAAAACTTTATTATTTAATTCTAACATTTATTTACTTAATTTATTTAATTCTGAATTCTTGTTAAAGGGGTCATCGGATGCCCATTTTCCACAAGTTGATATGATTCTTTAGGGTCTTAATGAAAAGTCTATAATAATCATCCTATTCTGGTCGAGGCTGCTTTAAATGCAAATGAGCTCTGCTCGCCCCGCCCCTCTCTTCTCTCTGTGGAGTGACAAGCCTGTTTACTTTAGCCGCGTTTAGCCGCTAAACTTGCTAACTAGCACTTTATTAGGAAAGACAATTGCAAAGATTAATAAAAAACCCTTATACTCACGTCTGCTGTAAGTGAAGCTGGATCACGAATGATTCACACGAACATAGACGGATATATGTAGATCGGGAAGCGCATTCCCTTCACAAACAAACGTAATCCACTGCATCTTCAGCGGCTCAGATGTCGGGAGTAAATGACGACCACTATGTTCATTATTACATCCAGCAACACAACACCTCAATCGCTCAATCTGAGATATTCTTGTCTAACTTACATCCCTGCTCCGGCATCCAAACAAAGAGGACAGACTGTTACAGCTGATCTGAGGTAAAGACGCTCATGTCAATCAACTATCGTGGGTGTGTCCTCTGTCATGTGACGTCACAACGACAGACATCTGAGAATGTCTCGATTTAAAAAAGGGAATATTATTTTTACAGATTAATTAAAAACCACTGCATGGATTTTTGTCATTATAGGGTAGATTTGTACATAGACTGACAACACACATTAATGTTCAAACAACATATAAAAGTGAACTTAGCATCCGATGACCCCTTTAAAAATTAAACGAAAGAAGAAATAATTTGCTTATAATTTCCACACAGGAGCAACTTGGTGTTTTTTTCCAAACAAAAGGAAATAAATCGGCATCAGCAATCGGCCAAAACGAGTAGAAAAATATTGGCATATCAGATATCAGCAAAACTCCAATATCGTGCATCCCTAAGCATAAGGCATCTCATTCTCTTTACAATAACATTTCTAGAGGTGTTACTGTTCTCATCATTCTCAGTGTAGATTTTAGATTTAAAAACAGTGTAATTTTTAAGTTTAAAAACATTTAGAATTTAAAAGCATATACAACTATTGAAAACTCTCAAAACAATGATTTAAATATTCATATGATCACCAATTACTTTGTTTTCCCATTTATTGACTGACAGCTTTTCACTTTTGGAGTGAAAGGACCTTTATAGCTGACAAAAATATAACTTTGGGTGTTTTTGTTATTAGAAAGCAAATATGCCACCCCAGCCCAACTGACAAAAAGTAACACGAAAGTAACATAATGCATGACTTTCCATAAAATGTAACTGTACTGCAATTAGTTACTTTGTATAAGGCAACGCAACACTGTAACACATTACTTTGAAAAGTAACTTTCCCAACACTGGTTAAACAGTTCCTCGTTCATCTCTGCACACGTGTGTCTGATCCATGTTGACGTTCTCCTGCGCTAAAACACTCTAGAAGCTCACACAGGGGTCCTGCGTCTGTCATACGGGCCACGCCGCTCCTTCAAACCGCTGTTTCAATCTGACGCCTGAGAGTCATTTACATTAGCATCTGAGCGGGGGCAGCAAACCGCACGTGTAGCTTATCAAGCCATTTAGCACAATGACACAGGTCGCTTTGAGAAACGCTGCTGCTGCGATGGGCTGCAGGCAACACATTTACTTCAAATACTCTGGTAAACACGCATTAGTCTGAGCGCATCATTAACAAACGTACTCCCACATAAACACACACCATCCAGAGCTGGCGAATTTCTGGGCTTTGCTCCCACATCTAATTGTGTTTGGCGCTAACGAACCTCTGCAGCGTGTCTGCGCTCTGCACTGGATGAAATGAAGAAAACTAGCCGTTATCTTGGGCTGATGACCTCTCAGGGCGTCAGAACTGTCTGTCGCCTCACCGACCGCTTCTGTAGACACGTGACCACAACAACACAATTAAAGCAGCGCCTTCATGAGCCCGTTCACGCTGGAACTAACTATGACTTTAATATCTAAACGGCTGAAGGCAAACGAGAGATTAGCACAGACTCCATGCGAGATCTTAAAGTCTCTGAGCAGATTAAGACTGGATTCGGCAGCGTCCATTAGCCCAGACGAGATGGAAACAGGCCTCGGATCAATGTGCGGATGACAGCTACGGATTGATTTCAGCAGCCTGATGCTGTTACAGTGCCAAGAGAGTGTGTGTATGTGTTGTGTGTGTGTGTGTGTGTGTGTGTGTGTGTAAAAATCCATAGTGCGCAGCCCCTCCACAGACTGAAATCCATTTGGGAGATTCGCATCGATCACCGCTCCTGCTCAAGCTTCCTGTCAGCAGCTCTTGAGAGGAAACTCCTGACCCTTAATGGAGCTGCAGGACAGAAGATCCAGTGAAAGTTACAGACTCGAGTCAAGCTTCGGGATTCAAACAAATGTGTTTGTAAAGCTCTGAGCGCTCACGGACGCTTTATTTAAAAGCTGCGCCGGGACGAACGCCTCTTTTATCCCTGCGCGCTGAAAGCGGTTTGTCAAGAAACCGAGGGAATGCGGCTATGGCAAAAAAGTTTCAGGTTATTCAAAGGTTTGTATGTTTGCTGGGTTAGAGAAACACAAAGAGAAGGACAAACAACAAACAAACCCTGTTGGAAAAACCAGGTGAGGCCGTTCTCACCTCCAGCGTAGCTTTTAAACTCTAAACATGAGTCAAGATCAGTCACAACACGTACGACGAACAAAGACTTTTTGACGTCATCAAGCGACTCAAGGTATACGTTTACATTTTATACTTTCTGTGGGAATCAAACCCATGAAGCTGAGGTTGTTAGAGCCATTATCTACTGTCTGAGCTACAGGAATCCAGTGGATGATTTTTTTCATTTTGCGGAGAACTCGGTGGTTAAGCTGGTTTACTGGACACTGCTGCCGGTTAGAACATGGGTCACCAAAAGCCATGAGGCTTGACCAGATCGAACTCACACCAAACCACCTAGACCAGCTAATGACTGTAAAGGATTCATTTATTTTATTTTCACATTAAATAGTGCCCTATGAAATCCTTTTTATTTTTTTCCCCAATTCAGTTTTTTTTTTCTGTCTTAATTTTCCTGGATTCCATTTTTTTCAGTTTTAATTTTCCTGGACTCGTTTTTAATGGTTCAATTAAATTTTATCTTATGATTTATTGTTACCAAATTCTGTGTTCTACACCATGTCTAATTATTTGAATGCATAAAAATAAGTTTCATTTATTCTTATAATAACCTAAAGTGAAATGTTTATTTATCTCAGAAATTCTGTTTATGTGTACTTGCATTTTTCTGGTTATAAAATGAAGGCATAAAGCACTAATTTTATGTAACTTTTAATTGATGAATGAATTTTATTTTTTGGCAAATAAAGGGGATTTACTATTAAAATTAAAACATTGATAAAACAGGATTATTCCTTCAAAATGAGTTTTTAATAATGTGATATATTTAAAATAATGACATTTTGCTGAACAATTGTAAAGTATTTTTGCTGCAATGTCACGCTAAACCAGACTTTTATTTTGACGGGTTGCCATAAATACCTTTAAATTTCTGTGTGTTTATGACGTGATGATAGTTTTCAAATTAAATGGTAAAATGCTCACAAAGTGGCTCTCAGAGCAGTTCTGGAGATGTTGTTCGTGTATTTATGTCTTCATTTAGTGAAACAGCAGACGCTGAGATCACCGCGAGCATCACACACATTTAGTACGAGTAATAAACAAAACCTTGCATCTGCGGCATTCATTTACACAGAAACACGCAAAATTCTTATTTAAGTAGTCGTTTTGCGGCTTAATATTTGCAATCATTAGCCCATACTGCGATTTGATGTAAGTGTAATGACCTACTTTAATGCGTTTTTCAGCTGTTTTTATCCACTACATTCAATCTACACTTTCAATTCCCTGGGAATCGAACCCATGACCTTGGCGTTGCCAGTGTCACGCTCTACCGTTTGATTTACAGGAATCTACAGGAATTTCTTCCAGCTCCAAACGGCAGTGAGCATCAGGAGCTGGTCTTATCTGGTCTTTCCAGCAGGGAAAACGAGAGATTGATTGAAGAGCTGTAAGCGGGACCAGAGGCGAGCGGCGATTCTCTGGGATGTGGTTTATTCCCTCTGTTAGCAGAGGAGAAATAAAGCACGCCTCATCAGCCACGGCTTTAATTACGGGAGTGAACGCGAAGGGCAGACGCGCCGCGGGCTGCCAGATCTGCCCTCGCGGCCTCCGAGCGGACGACCGCGTCTCATCGAGTAATTACACACAGTAAAACCACTCCTCAGAACTATCACTAACCCACAAACCCCCTCACGAACGCGGCTGTCTAAAAGGGAATCAGTCTAAGGAGGGAACATTCTGTCGGATGAATTACCATCGCCTGATTTTAGTCAAACCATGAGAACAGAGGCAGAAATAAACTGCCGTGTTTGTGGTTTGGGTTGGATGAGGACGGAGCTCTTCGCCCAAAAGAAAAGAAAACCTTGAGTTCTAATTATGGACACATCATCACTAAAGATTTTTTTTTTTTTGCTGATTATGAGAATGACCATAACTAATTAAAAAGAGTAGTTCACCCAAAATGCGAATGGGTGCCGTCAGAAAAAGAGCCCAAACAGCTGATAAAAAGTCAACAGAAGATGGACTTTTTCGCTGAAGGAGGCGTTATTTTAGATTATGGATTTTAGTTACAAACGTCTTAATGATGGATTTGTTTCAGCTTTTGTCTTCTCCAGATGTTCACTGATGGACTGGAGTGGTGTGGATTACTTGTGGATTATTGTGATTTTGGTGGTGTGGATTACTTGTGGTTTTTATTCTGACTGCACCCGTTTACTGCAGAGATGGTGAGACAGTGATGGAATGACACATTTCTACAAATCTGAAGAACAAACAAATCATCCTAATCTTCAATATTTTGGCTGAACTATACCTTTAAGCGCACATGAGCGTTACGGAGGTGTCACGATGTCAAAGAAAACACTTAAAATGCAAAGGAAACACGCAAAAAAGCAACAATCTCACACTAATGCTTCATCTTGTTGCATTAGCACTATAAAAACTTTCAGTACTTGCCGGGAATTGGAAAATAGAGAAATACATATATAACTGCCCAACAGGTCCATGTTATTCCAATCAAAATCACTTGAAGGCACATTATTTCTGCTCTCACATCTAGGAACACTCTCCTCTCGGGCTCATGGGAGTTTTTGATCCGATTTGCCCTCCGCGGACAGATTTCATCTGGAGATGGCGTTTCGGTGTCTGTCGCTGGCGTCGGCTCACAGGAGGAGATAATGAGCCAATGAGATGGCGCCCTCTCGCGCAGAGGTCAGCTAAAGGTCGATCCGGAGCGCCGCGCGGCTTCACGCCTCATGAATTAAACCCCTTCATCAAGACGCGCGCTCCTCGTCGTCATCGCACATTCAGAGCACGAGCTCTCTACGCTCATTATTAATGTGAAGTCAACGGCTTGAAAGAAAGAGAAGAAGAAAAAAGTTCTAGAAAGAGAAAGTCTTACTGCAGTGATGAGGAGCTTCGCCCTGACGCTCTACTGTCAAATATACATTACAGCAACACTCCAAACACATCCTTAGTCAGTGTTTTTGTGTTGTTTTACAGTCAAACCTTCCAAACGTCCTAATAAGATCAAACTACTGGTTAAAAATAATCACAAGATGAAATGAATATTTATGCAAACAATTATTAAGACTTGTTTTCAGAGAATAGGTGTTAAAATGAGTTGAAATGATAAACCTACTGTGCAAAAATAATTTGCCAAATCTTGTTTTAAGAATGTTTAGATATTTGAACTTGGAAACAAGACAGAAACACTGAAAAAGAAACACATTTTTGTAGTAACACCAGGGTTATTATAGTATAATCTAAAACAAAGCCATGAAAAAGTTCAGTAAAATACACTTTGAATTTAGCAAGCTGGGATTTCTCATTTCTCAACATTGTCATTTTGTTCAACTAAAACTGATCAAATGAAGAAAAAACTACATAGCCATTAAAATAAATAAATATAAATGAATAAAACTAAATTACTAAAACTTTAAGTAAAATTAAACTGAAAACAGAAAACATAAAAACAATAATTAATTCAAAATATTAATAAAAACTACAATAGTAACGATATCAGACCAAAGAATACGCACTAGATCAAGAAACAACAATAAACGTGTGGAGGCGTGGCCAGCAACACCTGACTGACACTCGCTTTGGCCAATAGCACGCCACATGAGTTGTAACGCCTCCAGTTGAAGCACCGTTTATGGAGACCGCGTGTTCAGACTTTCATGTAATAATACTGGATGTCTTTCAGCTTTTGTGGAAGTAAAAACTTTGTGGCGTTGAACAGCAGGTTGACACAGAGCGTGTGCAGACGTCAATAATGATTCATTAGTTGTGATGAGTCAGCTGCGGACACAATCGAGCTCTCCGAATAAATATTTAGCCGCGTCAGGGCCCGTAAGCGTTTGATTTGATCACTTCAAGGACGAGTGCGACGTGACTCAAACGCACAAACGCTGACGGTCGACTATTATGAATGCACAATCATTTACACAACACACACTGGCACGGTTCGTTTGAGAGCGACGCTCACGCGCTGTTTTCACCCAAAGCGTCCTTGAAGCAGACGCCATTTCAGACTGATTTAGACCAATCAGATTCCATTGACAGAGAAGAGCACCGCTTGATCTGTGTAGCGCTCGAACACGCCTGTGATACACACCGTGACAGAATATCATCTGAACGATCAGCGCCTGATGAGGACTCGATCACTCCAGACAAACTTACATGAAACCAACCTTATGCATCTAGATGAGTGGTGATTAAAAGAAAATTTAAATCGCAACCTTTTTCTGAAATTAACTGCGATTAATCCAACCTAACATTAACATTTTTAATTCTACTTTTATATTGCAATAATTTCCCATTCAATTTTCAAATTAATGTAAAAACAACATAAAGGAGGTATATTTTTGACACTTGTTTAATGCCATCTTTTTTTTAACGACTGAAGGCAAGCATCACTGATACCAACTGATGTCTCTATGAATGTTTTCCTTAATATTTAACCACTGACTGTATTCATTCAACATTACAGTATAATCGAGAGCTTTCAATTTAACATTTACTAGACTTGCAATTTAAGTGAACTTAAAATAATCTTCACATAAACCCATTATGTTAAATGTCACATAGCTACCTGTGCCCTTCAGCAAGAAAATATAGCCGAATTAAATAAAGTTATCAAACCCTAAAATCTAAATTAAATAAAAGATCAAGCTTAAAACTACAGAAGTTATTGATTTCCTCTTTTTTAATTTTGTTCTTTGATTAACAGACATCACAGCAGCTGGTTATTAGGATATTTTGGCTGCTGTACTTTAAAAGCTGCCGCTGCTGAACGTGAAGCGAATCTGACGCTGCTCTTAAATAATAAATACTCAAATGCACAGTTTTAAGGCAGCTTTAGTCGCCTTTTTTGTAACTTCATGACTTAACCGACGACATAACTACAACTAACTACATACTCGTAGTTTCATTTGGGTTTGAATACGATACAGCGCTTGAACAGGCTCCTCGTGACCGGTACCGTTTCCACGCTTGTTTGACTCGCGCCTGGTGCTGAGGTGACGTTGAAGCGAGCGTCTGAAAAGTCTCCCGTTTGATGCGATTACATTCTGCGTCTAAATAAACACAATTCTTTGGTGGTTGTGTGTGGGGTGGCCAAACCTTGCCCTGCCCCTGCGTTAATTGCGCTATATTATTAGTGCGTTAAAATGAAAAAAAGAAAAAAAAAAAATGAATCGCCCGTGTTAACGTGCTAATTTTGACACCATTAATTTAGATATTATCATACCCTGCTGGATAAAATATAAGCAACCAAATTTCAGAATCTTCTCTAGCTAAACTCTTTGATTCTGTTAACATTTATTCTGAAGAAAGACAAACATAAACAGTTGTGAAAGCCAAAATATTCAACGCCATAGATTAATATTTACTGAGTAACATACTATTTTGTGAAACAAAATGATGATTTTCAGCTGAATTTAGGATAATGACTTTAGAAAGATGGCAGCATGATGAAAAAAATGTAAAAGTGCTTTTTCCCATATTTAAGCCGTCACCACTGACACCAAAGACTGCTGAAGTCAACACATTTACTAACAGATCGACTGATCTCTGTGTGAAAGTAAGATCATGATGCTGCCAGCTTTCTGAACACACTTTACTCTCATGTAACTTGGCGCCGAATCTCAGGTGAAAATGATCATTTTGACCCTCCTCTACAAAACAGGAGATTACTCTGTAATCTCAGATAATTTTGTAAATATTTGGATATTTCTTAAAAGAAAAAAAAAATGGTTGTGTCGACATGGAATGACCATTAACAAAAACCCTCGTATTTAATTAACATCATACATTAGTTATTCATAATGAGTTATCCATAAATTGCTCCTGATTAAAGATCACTACTGGTGGATGTAGATGAGAGGAAGTGGTTAATCACAGATTTTTTCCTACAGTCACCTGTGACGTTTCTCATCACATTTCTGCTCATCAAACGCCGGAGGACGAACAACAGCCAAAAACATCAGTGAGAGACAGAACAGAGCGTGATCGGTCACATGACCTCATCACCTCCAGTACCCTAAACCCTGCATTTTGTTACTGAGCAATCCTATTTTAGCAACTGTTGCCATGTGAAACTTAATCTGACGTTTTCACTTTTCTCATGTATGTCTATAGAGGGTGAGTGCGTTTGAAGAGTTTTAAACAGAGATCACTAACTGAACGACGATGATGATGATGATGATGATGATGATGATGATGATGATGATGATCACACGTGACATTAATTGCTCTTTCACACATGCTGTCGTTAAGAAGCCGACCATCGGCTAATTACTAAACGAGTTCAGTTCTCCGCGGGTCAGCGAACCTTCCACGTCCAGCGTGATGATAGACAGGAAGTGACATCAGCGGCTCTGAACATGTCAGGACTCATCAGATCAGATTGACAGCACTATTACACATAACATTAGAATAAAAACACACAACAACAACAACGATGAGAACTGAATCAAATGCAGAACAATAAAGCTGTTATCACTGCACACTGATTCACATAAAAACAGCACGCAGTGTTTAATAGAAGCCTTCGTGATGACCTCATTTACATGTAAATCAGTGTGTGTGAGAGAGTGTGTGTGTGTGTGTGTGTTTTCTGCGTGCAGCTGCAGATGAAAACACACAAATCTTTCAGCCCTGAATTCTGTATTCACAGCCAAACTGACCCGTTAGAAAGAAGCCCCTGTGTGTGTGTGTGTGTGTGTGTGTGTCAAGTCACCTTTATTTCAATAGCACCTTATACAATACAGACTGTCAAAGCAGTTTCACAGTGATGAAACAGGAAAACAGTGATTCAAGAACTCAATGAAGCAGAAGCAGAATTCAGTTCGGCTGTAAAGCAGCTCTAAAAAGACATTAACAAACCATGTGTGCATTTCTGTGAGTGTGTGCGTTATTGAGTGTGTTTGCATGTTTCACCATGTTTGTGTGTGTGTTTGTTATTCATCTGAACGGTGCATCCGTCACGTCTAACAGCAGAAGAGCGTTCACACTCTGTTTTACCTTGATCTGGTGCAGGTCATCGAGAAACAAAAACTGAAGGATGTTTGTCAAATTCAAAGCTGAACGAGTGAAACATTCACAGAAGAGAAACGAGTGAAAGATGAGAGGACAGACAGTGGAAGCTGAATGAACAGAGGAGAAACAGGAAGTGTGAGCAGCATCTGTCCACATCAACAACACTGGTTCTTCTTTGAAGTCGAGGCGACGTGAAAACTGCACAACGAAAACACACAAATGCAGGAGCGTGCCAGATGAGCATGCAGAGATACGACAGAGCACAGACACCTGCTTCATCAACTCAACAACAAAACAATAAAGGAAAAAAAACTAAATAATAATATTAACATAAATAATACTATGTATGTTGTTTTTATTATATGCATCAATATGCACGTATTGATCACAAAACAACAACTTCAGGTTTAATTTGTCGAGGTTTGTTTTTGATGTCTGTGTTTGGATTCCGTCTGGTTCACCTTCAGCATTTTATTTTACAACGGTCTAGTAAACATTTGCTGTTTTAATAAACCCTTCTTAGCCGTAAACACTGAACTAACACCAGCTAATACCAGAGAGACGCTCAATGAGCAAAGCAGATCAGCTGCAGCTCTACAGGAAACAGGAAGTGCTCTGCTGAAGTGACTCAGTCTCGTATGCTAACGCTCCAGTGTGTCTGCGTTTCACTTAGCGACCAATTAAGCCCACTAAACCAACAGGGAGACCTCGAAAAACCAATTAATCACCACAATAAATCAGCCAATTAAGAGATGAGATGAAATTAACATCAAATTACACGCAGGAACAGATAATGAAGACGGCGTGTCCTCAGCGCTCTCACACACACACACACACACACACACACACACACACGCCGATCGAACAAATGTCTGTAAATACGTCGGCTTCAGTTTTAGAGCAGCACAGATGAGATCAGACTCACAGACACAAACACCAGTGCCGTCTGATTCACATATATAACGCCTCAGTGTGTTTATTAAAGGGAGACAGTGGACACGTCTCACATTTCTGTGTTTGGACCGCAGATGTAAACCACACAGGAATCACATTTACTCCAACAGCAACAGAAAAATTCCACTACAGCATTCCCACTTTACAAAAGAGGAAAAATATAAAGAGAAGGGTTACGGTCGTCAAATTTAGATATTATATGTACACTCATGTAGAGTGATATACAGCCAACCATATGTGACCCTGGACCACAAGACCAGTCTTAAGTAGCACAGGTACATTTCCAGGAGTAGCCAACAATACATCGCATGGATCAATTTGATCAATTTTTCTTTAGTTTCATGAAGATATGAGGATATTTTGTAAATTTCCTACCGTAAATATATCAAAACTTTATTTTTGATTAGTAATAAGCACTGCTAACAACTTCATCTGGACAACATTAAAGGTGATTTTCTCAATATTTAGATTTTTTTGCACCCTCAGATTCCAGTTTTTCAAATAGTTGTATCTCAGCCAAACATTATCCTATCCTAACAAACCATACATCAATGGAAAGCTTATTTATTCTTATTTATTTAACAAGTTTCAAAAAAATTGACTCATGACTGGTTTTGTGGTCCAGGATCAAATAAAGCAAATCTCAACAGCGTGATTATGTTATGATGTAAACAGTATAACCATATCACCATTCGGCTCTAATCTGATAAATGTAACTATAAGGCATAAAGATATTAAGATATTATAAACATTAACATAATGATTTTCTGTAAAGTTGCTTTGAAATAATGCACATTGTGAAAAGTGCTATGTAAATATATATAAAGCACTATAAAATACATGAATTCATAAAGTGCTCTCTCTCTCTCTCTACATATATATAAAAATATATAAATATTATGTTTTTTCTATAAATATTAAATATAAAATAGTAATATTAATAATAATAATAATAAATAAACCATTTTACATGGCATTAATTATAATGGAAATGCATATATTTTATGTATATATTATTTTAAAATATTACGCCAATATAAATGTGCTTCTATAAATATTTTATATAAGATAACAGCAATGAAAAAAACAATTATATATTCTAATAATAGTAAAAACAAACAAAAATAATTATATGTATAATATGATGTTAATTATTGTGAAAATGCATGGTTTATTTTGTTTATATATTATTTATATACATTCTATATGTAATGATAATATTCAATAATGTGAAAATGCATCATCACAGTCTGCAAAAAGGGTCCAAAAAAAATCACGCTGGGTTAAAGCAGGTAGAGAGGCTGATTTAGACCTGATACAATGTTTCAAATGTAGGTTTGGGAGGAGCCTAATCATTCAGGCCTGTCAATCATCACAACGAGCCTATATAAGCAGCACTCACTGCACCGTCCCAGCATCAGTTCTTGTGGCATCCCTCCACCTCCCCATCTCCTCCTTTATTTCTGTTATTCTCCCTCTAGGTAATACCGCAATGAAGGGTTGAACTCACAGCTCAAGCCGAGCCTCGGGTTTGAGACTCCACTGAGGACAGCAAGTTCGTTTACCATTAACCATCAGGACTGGATGGGCAGGTGAACTCATGAAACAAACAAAAAAATCCACTACTGCTAACTAAAGTGCATACGTGCATGTGCAGCAGAACACAGTGGCAGCGGTGTGTGTGTGTGTGTGTGTATGTACTCACGATCGCTGCAGTACGAGCCCCCGTAGGACGTCATGGTGCAGTCGCACGAGAAGCCCTCCCACTGCTGCAGACACACCCCCTGATGATGACACGAGTCCTCCGTACAGGTGGTGCTGGGTCCTGCACACACACACACACACGGGACAGAAACACACGGAAGGTCAGTCTTCAGCTCAACACCAGACATTCTGAGTGTTTCCAGCAGAACTTGTGCTGGTTTAGTGAGTTTCAGGTCTCTGCTGCTTACACAATGAGAGGAAACACGTGCAGGAATTGTGCTGATAGTGAACGTGAGACTCAGACGCCGGAAGAATGAACATGATGATGGATTTACTACGAGTGATCTGCGGTCAGTCATTATCGTCACGGGAGGCGCACACGACACGACACACATTTCACATTCAGCAAATCACAGCGGGACGCAAACACACCGTCTCCTGCACCGAGTTAATGTCAGCACTGAACTGAATAAACACAAACACACAGCACTGAGATCTGCTGAGATCATCTCACTTCAGCACATCTTCAGTCTAATGATCGTCATGCTGAGATCTGAAAAAATTAACACACTCATTAACACCACAGACCAGAGCAGCTGATTTTACCCGTACCATCACCGAAATAAACCTGAGCTACGCTACCTTCGTTCATCAAATGCACAAATACTAAACATACTGTACACATTCAGATCTACAGGACATTCAACTTAACTAGTACATGAAGGTCATAACACTTGTGCTGTGTACATAAATGATCTTAGTTTCCAACAAGAATATTGTGCAACACAACTGTTTTCAACATTGATAATAATCAGAAATGTTTGTTGAGCAGAAAATCAGCATATTAGAATGATTTCTGAAGGATCATGTGACACTGAAGACTGGAGTAATGATGCTGAAAATTCAGCTGCGCATCACAGAAATAAATTACAGTTTAACAGATATTCACATAGAAAACAGCTGTTTTAAACTGTAGTAAGATTTCAGTTTTTACTGTATTTTGATAACTGCAGTCGAGGTGAGCAGAAGAGACTCTTTCAAACACATACTGACTAAATGTGCACTGACAGTGAAAGTGTATCAGATTCAGTTCTGTTCACAGAGAGAGTGAGTTTTGACAGTCTCTGATTTGAGTGGCACATGTGTATATAATATTACAATAAATGTGTCATTTTAAGTGTAAAGACAGAAAAGGTTTTGCCATCTATTTCGGCGGCGCTCGACGGCCCAATTAAATGAAACCTCTGAAGCGTGATTGGATATTATTCTAATTGACTGTTGAGTTGATTGCGTTCTAATCACATGCTAATGACTCGTCTGTGCGGCTGAATTCAACTCAACTTCATTACTGCCCTTTATTCTACACACACGCTCACGTTTACCAAGTGCGTGTGTGTAAGATGTCTGAACGTGGAATTACAAGTTAAAAAAAATACTGAGTTTATATAATTTATTATGATCTGTAGGGGACGGCACAGAGCCATTTCTAAAAGCTGCACTACACAACTTATAAAAATCACACACTTACTGTAAACAGTCACAGAAGAAAACGATATGATCAGTAAGTCATAGAAACATATGCTTTTCCATTACTTTAACTTTTTTTTTCTTTTTGAGTTATATGAGATTCAACTTGTCAGTTTAACATAATTTAAGTTGAAATGATTTGTACATCCAATCAGATTACACCTGAACATTTAAGGCAGCAACGGAACTGAAAGTTTGTAAGTTGAAGTGGATAAACATTTGGGTGTAACCTGTTGGATTAAGCATGAAATGGCTAAGTCTGAAACAGTATTTTCCTGTAAAACATACTCCAATAATGTTGGAGTCCAACAATGTCCAATAATGACACACTCATTTTAATGTTTTGATGCACAACAAAGTCAATCTCTTCTGAACACCGTGCATCTCATTTACACCTGTGTTTCTCTGGCTGTATTGTATCGTCATGTTTGTGTTTGAAAAGCAAAGCTGAAATAAATTCCAATAATTCTCCAGTTCCTTTAAATGACACAAACAGTTCCATCTATTTGATATTTAAGAGCGCCAGCTCGGAGAAGAAGTGCATCTGGAACAGCGTCAGCGCGCCGGCCGGAGTCTCATGAAGTCTGAATGTGTTTTTGGCAGCACAGATGACAGGCTGATCGCACGGCGTAATAATGTTGTTTTTGCGGAGAGAGCGAGAGACACTGGAGTGAAATGAGACGGAGTCCGTGGGGAAATCACACGCAGAATATCGCAGCAGACTATTTCCACCGACAACAGCACCTTCTGAACGCATTAGAGATGCTGTCTGTTGTAAGATCTAATATGCACGATAACATATTATCTAACATACAATTAGCATTGAAATGTGAGCCAACAATTAATAACATTAACATACAAAACAACAACCATCTATCCATCCATCCATATCGATCATTTATGATGTAAACCAGGGATAGACAATGTCGGTCCTGGAGTGTCGATGTCCTGCAGAGTTTAGCTCCAACCCTGAAAAAAACGTGAAAACCTCTAAAAAAGCTTGTTCAGGTGTGTTTGATTAGGGTTGGAGCTAAACTCTGCAGGACAGCGACACTCCAGGGCTGACGTTTCCTTTCTCTGATTAAACATTTGGGGTCAGTCGTTTGTTTTTAAAAACTAAATACTTTTATTTATCAAGAATGCATTAAATTGATCAAAAACATTATTAATGTTCCAAAAGATTTCTATTTCAACTAAATTCTGTTCTTTTGAACTCTCTTGAACTCATCTGTGAATCCTGAAATTTAAATTGTATGATTTTTTTTCCAAAAAAATATTGTTTTCAACACAAAACAGCAAATCAGTATATTAGAATGATTTCTGAAGGATCATGTGACACTGAAGACTGGAGAAATGATGCTGAAAATTCAGCTGCGCATCACAGGAATCAATTACAGTTTGACAGATATTCACATAGAAAACAGCTGTTTGAAATGATAGTAATATTTCACTGTTTTTACCGTATTTGTAATCAAATAAATGCAGCCTCGTTGAGCAGAAGAAACTTATTTTAAAAACATCAACATTCAAGAGTTCGGAAACTATTATCGATCCCTACATAGGTACATCTGCTGTGTTGTGCTGTGGGCTGTGAGAACAGCAAATAACAATGGATTATTTATGGTTCATTTTAACTAAATATTTCCGTAAGCATAGATGCGTTTTTACATTTTAGTATTTTACTTTAGCGAGTTCACAAAGAAACTTGTAAAATGTTAATTTCGCGTGCGAGACTGCTGATTTGCCAGAAGACTTTCGTTATGCTCCACCTAAAGCTTATAAATCAACCAGATGTTTTTGATCTGTGACAAGACTGTTTGAATGCTTTCGCTTACTGGATCCTTGGACCTTCCAGGGGTTTAGCTGTTTAAAATGATGTGATCACAACAACCTGCTTCTTTTCATTTTTAAGGTATTGTTTTCATTGTCGTTTTCGTTGTTTTGTTTCGCTATTCATACGCTGAAATTGACTTTGGTGTGCATATGATAAGCATGCGTTCGACGTGCATAATACACAGTTTTCGCGTGCATGTTATACGCATCTACCCCACACCCCTAATCCTACCCATTGCGTATCATACGCCAAGTCATTTGAAGTCAATTTCTGCGTATAAATAGTAGCCTACACCAAATATGCACTTTCATGAGATTGGGTGACAACTGAGGTAGGCACCAGAGCAGAACCTGATTTTACCAAGTACAACATGTTCCTGGATCATCATCTTTGTTGACCCTGGAACAACATTGTGATTAACCAATCAGATGTGAAAAAACAGTTTATAGTTTTTGTGAAGTTTAGGTTTACAATCAGTGTTTGGTGCTTGTACATCAGTGTCATTCATCTATCATTTGCTCTGATTTTAGGGATTACTCATGGGTAAGGTTAGGTTTAGGTGTAAGGATGTGGTCAAGATTACATTTTTGGATTAAAATGTTCCAGGGTCAACAAAATATGTTGACCCAGGAACACATCTAACTCAGCAAAATCAGGACAACTCCGCTTGCATTTATTCACGTGAATTATCGAGATGAGGTGAGCCCTTCTGATAGTGTGACTTATATAGTGTCATTTCTAATCACCCAGACACTGATGCTTTGACTGAGCGCCGGCAACATGTCAGAAGTATAAAATGTTAGAAAATTCCAAAACTTTGCCATTTACCAATGTATTTTTCAAAATACCTTTGAAAATTGTTCATGTTTTAACCCTTATTTATTAAATGTTACAGTCCCAGTGTATAAATGCCTCATTCATTCAAGTAAATGCATGGGTAATTTTGCAAAATGTGTTAAATATTTTATCTACACTTGAAACTTACATGGTCTTGTAGATAAATTGTTGTGCAAATAAATTTTACTCATGCCAGCTTGATCAGCTTGAGTTCTTTAATGGACTTTAAAATTGCTTTCATAATAATGTTATAATTGCTTTCATATTGTTTATAGATTTGTTAAGTCATGTTATTTATGTATTCTAATCTATATAATTAAAATGAAAGTAAACGTTTTGCCTTGGTAACGTTATCAATTTTAAGTGAAATATTAATGAACAGACTATGTCTGGCGTGCTGCGCGACGGGCCGATTCCCTAGGTTTGGATGGATGCGGCAGTGTCGGTAAGTTACGGCAGTCTCAGATTGACTGGGTCCAGAATCTGGCACTGAGCACACAGACACCCAGGCCGGGTGCGGCAGACGGGCAAGTCTCTGGCAGGTGAGAATTTACCTGAAACTGGCCCGAGTGTACGGAGAGGGATTGTGTATGAGGTAGGGGTGGTGAACCTACACTGGTCTCACGGTTCGGTTCGATTACGATTATCATGTCATCGATTCGGTTCAATACAATATCACGATGCATTGACGATGCACTGCATACTCAATTTTCAATTTTACTTCACACACCCGTGTGAGACTCATAAACGGCTCTTGTTTGCAACACATGTGACAAAATCTTCCAGTCCTCGCTAATGTAATGTGCTGTTATTGTCACATACGACTCTGTCGCGACCGAAGTCCAGGAATCATAAAAAGTCTATAAAGTCTGTAAGATTGTACATTTTACATACTAGTCTACATTTTAATAATAAAAACAATACTAATAGTGTAGTTATTAGTCAAAAATGTTTAATTTAATGTTATAAACGAGTCCATTTATAAATGTATAAAATGTTATAAATGAATCCGGGCTTCGGGAAAATTTTCGCGTCAGAGTTCAGACGCGGGCCGGGCTTCGGGCCTGTTTTAGGCTTCTTGTTGTTTTTTTATACATACACCAATTATGGTGATAAAAACAAATTTCCGCGCTGGTGGAAACAACACAAGGCTTTCGCTTTCACTTTCGAGACGGCTCGGAAAGCGTTTAGTGTCTCCGCCGGCAGCAGCAGCAAATCAGCGCAGCTGGAAGATCCGCGTTTAAGCACAGGCAGTAGGCTGAAACTTGCCACAAAGCACGGGCAAAATTAATTACAGTGTCGTGGGAAATAGTAAGGAGATATTTAAACTATTTATTAATCAACCAGTTTTTTCTGAGTCAGTGTCGCAAGGATGAAGTTGCCCATCCGGACTCACCATCTCTCACCACTGCTCGTTTAGAGAAATGCCTTTTTACAGATTACATATTAAAAGAGTTTTTGTTTTTGTGAAAGAGTATTTGTTTTATTTCGATACGCAATGATTTCAAGCTTTCTATAGAGATATGTATCATGTCTGTGAGGTATGTATTTGTTTAGTTTCATTTTTGTGAAGCGCTCCTGTTGAGGCATTAGAAAGTGCTTCATGTGGGCACATTTCGGCTTTTAAAGTAGTTGGAGCATTTTTAATTACTTGCACTCGAGTCTCGCCTCCCTCAGCCATTGTATTCTACGGCTACAAAGTACGTATGTGGCAAATGACGTCAGAAAAGCGTCAGTACGTTATAATCGGTTATGGTCTATTACTGAACCGATACCGAATCGTCCTCGTCTGCACTGCGATGCATCGTAGAAACGATTAATTTCGACACCCCTAGTATGAGGTCAAAATGGTACATTTTCACTAAACTTTAGTGGAGTCAGCAGTTCGCTTGACAGTAAATAAGGATCTAATCCTAATTTAAAAAAAAACAAACAAACATTGTTTTTCGTTGTTGGTGAAATTCTGGTTTCTGATCACCAAGGAGAGGCTACGCAAGGTCCTGCTTTTTTTTTTTAAAAGAGGTGGTAATAGGTAAGGTTAATGTACATCCAGCCTGTTACTTATGTGTTCTGATCCATTACCATGTTCAAAACAGTTTTTCTGCAATCAAATTCTATAATAAGAGTCCTATCTTACCATGACACATAAAGAAATATGTGACACAGATATTACAAAACCATACAAATACAGTATTTCTTTTTGATATAAGTCAGGGGTATTCAAATAAAGTTCCAAGAGGCACGACCTCTATATTTTCTTCCCAGCAGAGGTCTGGACGAAATTATTATTATTTTTTTATTTTTTTTTTTTTACATATATTGTATTTTTACATTAAGACACATGCGAGGCCATGTGACAAAAAATACTGTTTCTGTTCAGGGTTTTCCTCCTGAAATCTATACTACTATCTATACTATCATCTACTAAAAATGTTTACAATAATTAAAAAGCTCTCATCTTAACCAGAAAAGAAATATAACCAGCAGTTTGAAAGTTTAAAAAACAAGTCCACTTCCAAAACAAAGATTCACATATAATGTACTCACCCCCTTGTCATCCAAGATCAGTTGTAAAGAAATTATGTTTTTTGAGGGAAACATTTCAGGATTTTTCTCCATATAATGGACTGATATGGTGCCCCGATTTTGAACTTACAAAATACAGTTTAAATGCGGCTTCAAACGATCACAAATGCGGTTGTAAACGATACAATTTAAATACTTTTTAATGTCAAACGCTCGTCTTGTCTTTCTCTCCCTGAACTCTGTGTATTCTGACTCAAGACAGTTAGTGCATGTCGAAAAACTCCAATCGTATTTTCTCCCCCAACTTCAAAAATCATTTCAAAATCATCCTACATCACTGCAGAAGAACAGACACAGTGTTTACAAAGTGAACATGCAAAGAAGATCAAACACCCTTAACAAAAAAGGTAAAACAGTGATATAGGACGATTTTGAAGTTGAGGGAGAACATGAGATGGGAGTTTTTCCACATACACTAACTGACATGAACAAGAACAAAAACAGTCCAGACAGAGTAAGACAAGACGAGCGTTTGACATTAAAAAGTATATAAATTGTATTATTTTTACGAAAATTACCGATCGTTTTGCTAGATAAGACTCTTCTTCCTCGGCTGTGATCGTTTACAACCGCATTTGTGATCGTTTGAAGCCGCATTTAAACTGTATTTTGGAAGTTCAAAATCAGGGCACCATATCAGTCCATTATATGGAGAAAAATCCTGAAATGTTTCCCTCAAAAAACATAATTTCTTTACGACTGAGGAAAGAAAGACATGAACATCTTGGATGACAAGGGGGTGAGTACATTACATGTGAATCTTTGTTTTGGACGTGGACTTCTCCTTTAAGAACTATCCTAGCCATCTAACAACAATTTAGAAAAACTATAATTACATGATTCTTTTGAAATGTTCTTAGCCTACAGATTAATAATGCTAAATGTAGATCAGAAACGTCTGTCACAGGTCAGAGTCATAGGTTATTGATAAATAAATTGTAAGAAAAATAACTAGATTTGCAGCATTGTTTTTTTTCTGCTGTTTTTTTTTAGTGAAAGTAATCTAAAATTTTGCTGCTCACCGTGTTTCTGTTGTTGTTAAAATTACCTTAGCTCTTAAATTTGGCGCCAGCGCGCGTCCGGAGGGAGGAAGGGAGGGAGGGAGAGAGAGAGAGAGGGAGCTGAAAGGGCTCCAATTAAGCGCGTTTGGCTTTAGATTAAAAAAAAAATACTAGAGTATATAGCACTGAAAGATATTTGCCACAAACGACACTGAGCACTTGTTATGTGATCCGCTCTGCACCGATGTTTTGACGCGCTACTCTGCTGCTGTAACGGCTCGCGGTCCGGATGGATGCGCTCCGCCTTCTGAATATCAGTTATACAAGTATTTAATGATAAAGGACTCGAGTTGCTTTTAAAATATTCACGAGTCCTTTTCCTCGAGTCGGGTCGAGTCTGAAGTCTATAAAAATGCGACTCGAGTGCCCATCTCTGGGTTCTACTATATAGATCAGTGGATGATGTCCCTCGAGTTCAGTAAAACCACTACAACCATTTTTCCAACTAACCAAGCTTTTTACCAGACAGTCACGAAGCAGGCATTTGGTCAACCCAGGGTAAATGAACCGCATAACACACCTTTTAAGAACGTTGAAACTCCTAAAAACTGTTGATCCGTTCGGCCTGGACATGTTTGATCGCTTTAAATTCACGTCAAACGCTGAACTATCAGGGATTCCGTTAATGAACATGTCCCGTCTGTGCAACATTCACAAGAGACTTGTACAGGTCGCCGTAGGCTCACCGCAAAAACGCGATTTTACCAAACTAGCACAAAATCAGAAAAATGATGTTTGTCGTTTGTATTTTAATAATTTATTTAATAACAGAAATCTAATCTAATATTTTCGCATGATAAACAAAAATAATGTCAAGTAAAATATTATTTAAGTTTAGCTTAGCGCGGGGGCGTGGTCGGGGGCGGAGTCTTGGCCAGCGTAAGAAAGTGAAATAATTAAAAAAAAAAAAAAAAAGAAAAGAAAAAAGAAAGTGAAATAATTCGAAAACGAAAATTTGAATTATAAGGAACAACATATTATACAATTAATTATTTGGTTAGGAAAATACCATATACATAAAAAAGTGGGCTCGATGCAGCTCCATTTTATTAATGACTTTGCATTGTATGTAAATCTTTTGGAACAATCAAAAAAAAAAGAAAAAAAAAATCACTGAAAACATGTAATGCTTTGAAAGCATTGAATTTTATGTCATTTTCTTTTTTCTGTTCTCTTCTTTTCCTCTGGCAGCTATTGTAATTTGTCATGAATGGCATTGGAATAATGAAGCATTAAAAAAAACACTGTATGTGTATGAATATAGGTCTATTTGCTATCTGTATTTTTTCAGTTTAACTGTGCAGCTTGTTTAACTTTTTTTAACATTTGTATTTAGCCTATTTAATACTGCAAGAAAATTACATGTAATATTTAATTTGACCTGCTGATGTTTGCTGCTCATCATCATACTGGCATTTAAATTTCCTTCAGACTAGATGAAATTAGACCAAAACCATCCAGATGTGAACAGCAAGAACCGCATCTGTGTGTGTGGACAGATGACTGTCTGTACGACGCATGCTGTCTGTTCCCGACCTTAGAAAAAACTGCATCTTTGTACTGAAGTTTCCTGTTCAAAACACAGCAGATTCTTACCAGATCCACACAATCTGATCATATATAAAGCTCTCAATGTTCCAGCTCCTTGAAGTGATCTTTCATCCATCACAATGTAATCTGTGCCACTCAAATAAGAGTCTGAGTCTTCAGTAAATGCTGGTTCTGGTCTGATCTCTCCAGCAATCTGACACACGACTGTCTGACCCGCACGACGGTTTTACCAGTGCCTATTATGATTACGACGATCATCTTACATAAATTACAGAATGGAGCTCTTCTAATTTGTCAGCAAATGTTCTCAATGCTCGATACTTAAGCGATCTTCTATCACGCTACGATTCATACGCTGGAAAAAAGATGGATTTTCCAAGCGAGATGCAGCTCTTCGTACGGCTCCAGAGGTTTGCAGCATCTGTGTTTGTGGCTCGTCTGGAAAACGAACCTCATTACGAGTTTGCAGGTCCAGACTCTGACTCTCAAACACACAGTGTGTTGTTGGTGTCAGCGGTTCGAAACGTCTCTGTTCGAAACCCCACTTTCACTCGTAGACGGAATGTAGATATAAGCATTTATAATGCATGGCTTATGCTAATATGTTTAGAAATATATTCAGCAATTCTGAATGTATAAATATTAAAGAAGTAAAACAATTCAAAGATGTTTTGTATTAAGTTAAAACACGCTGAATGCAGATAACGAGCTGACCTTCTCAAACCCAATGTCACACAAACAAACAAACAAATAAACAAACGCTTAAGAGCAGCTCAACAAACCATTACAGCAAAACAATGGACTCAACTGCAAACGTCTGCACACCGGGTTATTTTACTATCACTGAGATACTTTTATACTTTTAATGCTATGAAATAGATTTTGTTTTCAGTTTCATTTTAGTTAAAGTTTTTTTGATTGATTGATTGATTTTTAATTTGTATGTATGTGTGTGTATGTGTGTGTGTGTGTGTGTGTGTGTGTGTGTGTGTGTGTGTGTGTTGGGCGTGGTAATTGCAACATTCTGTTCTTGCAACACCAAACTTATATTTCACTGTTTCAGAATGTTTTTTTGTTTTTTTTTTAAAAAGTCGCAGTTACCCTGTTTAATTTTTTATTTCTTTATCCCAGAGTGGAAACAGCATTTGATAAATATATCTATATAGTTTTTATTAATTTTTATTTTAGTTTTAGTTTTTTTAGTACTTAAAGTTAAACTAAAAGAAAATGAGTAATGATACTTTGGCAACTATTCTATATACACACACACACACACACACACATACATATACATACATATATATATATATATATATATAATGCATTTTAAATTTTTATTTTAACATATATTATATTTTAAGTAACAAGAATTAGTTTTAATTAATAATAATAATAACCCTGCTGTGTTCCAGATTCAAAACAATGGAAGCCTGTTTGAACCATGGAAAAAAGAAATAAATGAATAAACAAACAAATAAACTTTATTTTACAATTCTGGCTATTTTTTGCAATTATTCTGTTTTTTTTTTCATCATGAAATAAAAAAATACATTAAAAAATAATACAAATGGCAACTTTTTTTCAGTTTATCAGTTTATCTCAGAAAGTTTATATCTCTCAGTTTAGACTTTCTCCACAGAATTACAAATTTATTTCTTGCAATTATTTGTTTCTATCTTACAATTCTGAGTTTCTATCTCAGAATTGAGAAAAAAAGACAGATTTGTGAGGTATAAACTAAGAAAAAAAGTCAGAATTGTGAGAAACAGCTTTCATTCAGAACAGATAAGGTGATGTGTGTCATGTGAACACACGTGATGTTAATGTGTAGTGTGTGTGTGTGTGTGTGTGTGTGTGTGTGACTGACCGTCGCATCCTCGATCCACCTGGCCGACCCTGTGGAGGGCGTCTGCGAGCAGGTCTGGTAGCCGGCCGTTCAGGTCCACGGAGGCCAGGCAGCCCTGGTAGCCGTCCCGGGACGCGATCAGTTTCGGCAGGCTGTTGTACATGCTCTTGGCTACTCCACCGATATACAGCTCTCCTGCGGAACGAAGCGAAACCTTTGTCAGATCACATTTACACCGCTGCAGGATCCCATTAGGGAGCGAGAGCTTGTTCTCTGACTGTAATTCAATTCATATTCCTTTCACTCTCTGCTGAAATCGATGAAAACCAGATCAGATGAGAGAAACTCCATTTATGACTCATTCATGTTTCGCTCTTTTGCATAGTCTTTCTCTTTATAGGAAGCCATTGAATCTGACTTTCTCAACCTCATTTTACAGATTCTGTTGGATCTTTCACAGATATGAGTCATAATATTCATATCGAGAGATAAAACATTTATGTGCAAGATAAAAACAAACAGACGTGACAACACCAAACTGGAAATGGTCTCTGAAACTTAACACAATCACAATAAAATACTTCAAACCGTTGCTTCCGGCTAAATTACAAGTCCATAACACGGTGAAAAAGTGGTCTGGTCTGAATCAGGAGAGAAACCTGCACAGATCAAGCACCGTTTTCAAGCCAGAACAGCTCTAAACAAATATGTGGCTGGATTTTGATGTGAGAGACAACAGGAGATGGACTTTTTATTTTTTTTTCACTGCAGGAAGTGTTATTATGGATTATGGAAAATGACGCTACATTTCTCCAATCCTGATGAAGAAATAAACTCATCTACACCTTTGATGGCCGGAGGGTGAGCACATTGTTGCAGGACTATTCCTCTGAAATGGCTTCGCTTCTAATTCTAATTCTTAATTTGCTCTGTATCATTTGCTTAAACCACAACAATCATTTAAAATGATTCAAAATCTCATAATATCAGCACTCATACAACAAACCCAGCTGATAAAACTTGCTTAACATATTAAACGAGTCCTCGTGTCTCACAGTGAGAATCAGTATCTTCTGGAGATGAAGCGAATATGCTGCTTGAGATGAACTGGATTTGATGCAGGAAAGCAGCTTTTTGTGTTTCATCTTGAGAACTTATTAGGCGTTTGGATCGATGGACAGAGATGAACTGATCCTTGTTTTATATAAAAATATAAATCGATCAGGAGAAACATCATATATGGAAGCTGGAATGAGTTTTTCAGAAGTTTGTGAACATCATTCTATGATGTTCTTTTGCATGAAGATAGTGACTTTACACACACACACACACACACACACACACACTGAGGCCTGTGATCGATACTAATTCTAAGATAACTAGTGGGTCGATGTGTGAGCGCTGGAGTCGTGCACAGACCAGAACCACAGCTAGTTAAAGCCAGCAGTTAGTCCTGACGTCACCGGCTGAAGACGTGTCCACCGCACTAATCGTCCAATCACACGCAGCCACTGCTGTCCTGAGGCTCATCGGTGTGACGTCACACACGTATTCAACGTGCACACTACTGCTCAAAAGTTTGGGCTTAGTACATTTTTCAGAAATTAACCCTTTTCAAGGATACATTAAACTGATTAAAAGTAACAGTAAATACATTTATAATGTTCCAAAAGGTTTCTGTTTCAAATAAACGCTGTTCTTTGAACTTTCCATTCATCTATGAATCCTGAAAAATAAAATGTATGACGGTATTGAGCAGCACAACTGTTTTCAACACTGATAATAATCAGAAATGTTTGTTGAGCAGCAAATCAGCATATTAGAATGATTTCTGAAGGATCATGTGACACTGAAGACTGGAGTAATGATGCTGAAAATTCAGCTGTGCATCCCAGACATAAATGACAGATATTTATACAGAAAACAGCTGTTTTAAACTGTAATTTTACTGTTTTTCCTGTATTTTTATCCAATAAATGCAGCCGCCTGGTTGAGCAGAAGAGAGCTCCGTTCAAAGCTTTAACTTATATGACAATGAGGATTTTAATGGCTTTTCTCTGTATCATACAGTATGTACATGCATTAATAGGACACTATATGTATAATAAATGCATCTCTTCATCTATATGATATAGAATCCCTCTGCAGCTCTACAGCAAACCTTAAAGATGTTGAATCTGATCCTAAAGGAGCCTTACATAACACACACGATTTATACAGTTCACATCAGCATTATAGTGTGGAGAACAAGAGCACAGATTCACACAAAACTACAGTAAGAAAGAGTCTCGGTGCTATCGGCGAGTCGAGTGGCGATCGGTGAGATGATGAACTGCTGGACAGGATGTGATGAGATGATATTATATAAGAAAAGATCTTGAGCTGCACACAAACGCAAACACTACAATCTAAACAATCTCAACAAAAATGACACACCGATGCTGCTTATATCAGAAATACCAACAAAAAACAAAACAAAAATGTCTTTATTATCACAGAGATGAACTGAAAAAGGCTGAAGCTGATTATCAATAAGAGCGTGTTTCTTGACTATATAAAGTCGTGCGGAACGCGAGCGAGCGTCGCTATCCGATACAAAGCGACTCCATCAGCGGGACGGGATTAAACTCTCCCACTGCGTCTATTCACACCAATTACTCACACAGACAAAAGGCCAATTTGTTTTTGCAAAGCCTGATATGCGGCTAATTCTCTGAGCTCAGACGAGGAAAGCGCCGCGATGCTAATAGCCCTGAACGCTCAACCGTGGAGCGCGCAGTGAGCGTAAGCCTGTCAGACGCGGGGAAGCGTTTCCCGTACGCGACGCAGACCTCATTTCACGCTCATCAGACGCAGAGGTTTACGGAACCGGCGACAGGAAACCGGAGGTTCAGGTCAGAAGCGCGGGATCCCGTACCCTATAGAGACGCTTCACGCTTCAACAAAACACGCACTCTTTACATTTCAATGAGCTCAGCGTTTCCAGTCTTTACATTGACATTCATGCATTTGGCAGGAGCTTTTATTCATATCACACATTACACGTGTTCATGCACTGACTGGGACTCAAACCCTTCACCACACTTCATGCCCGGCAATATCATCGACTTGATTGCACAGATACTATTTAAGCTGAGCTGAGCTCAATGACGGCATCACTGAATCAATAGTGAACTGACTTTAACTGAAAATTGAGTGTTTGCTTTCATCCTCTTGCATTATTGACACACTATTTTTCTGTTTAATACCGTAAAGCTGCTTTGACACAATCTGTATTGTAAAAAGCGCTACAGAGAATGTGAAGCTGACGTCACGCCGCATTGAATTCTGGGAAACTGCTTTGTTTATCCGCCATATTGGGAGGATCACGCTGCCGTTCCGCTATTGAGATTAGGGCGGTATTTTGATTTTCTGTCATGATTGTGAAAAATGTCACTACTGTATGTCATTCAAGCTGCAAAGACAACAGTGACTCAGATCATCGTTCTGAGAGAAAGATGTTTTTTCGCCTCTTCTACATGTAAAAACACCAAGGGAAGCAGGTCGCAGAGTTGACGAGAAGACGATAGTAAATCTAGTATTAATGTCACAGATTAAACTCACTGCCTGTCACTCAATAGAACAATCACATTGCTGTGTGTTTTTGAAAGTTTTGCTGTTATTTGGTGTAATAATTAACATCATCTTTGCGAGTATGACTCTCACTCGGCTGTGAACGAGCAGAACTTTAACAGGGACTGAACACGGATAACACTTCATGTGGCTTAATGTATCAAGACAGTGATAAAGACAAACCTGTAAAGCATATACTGTCTGCAGATACTCATGTGAGCCCAACACGTTTATTTACACTTTAAGCTTTTTTCTCTCATATTAACAACCGCCGAGACAGCGATATTAAAAGAGCACATTCTGTACACACCTTACTAATAAAGCATACTACATGCAGAAAACAACAGATGAGCCCAAATAATGAACTTTAAATAAAACTGTCTTAATGTATAAGCCACGTTGAGCGTTTGCCTTTGTATGGTTTTCTAAAGTGAGAAAACCGTTTCACATGTAATTAAACCAGTCAATATCTCGGCCTGATCTGCACGTCTTTTATCACTATCAAGGCAGCATTTTAAAATGCTACAAAGCTGTTAAAGTGCCCCTATTATGCCTTTTCAAATATGTCCTTTCATGCATTGTGTCATGTAGCTGTATGTGAACATAAACTATGTGCAAAGTTGTGAAGCCGACAGTGCACGATAAATAAAGTTATTGCCTATCAAAAAAAAAAGAGTCGGCTCACATTTGCCTGAACCAGTCGTCAGGAATTCGAATCTTTTTCTGTTACGGCCACACGTCACGAAGTAACACATCTGCATAATGTCCACCCACGTTATACGTCGCGAACAACTTGCCTCCCACAAACAGTCAAATTTCCATGTGGTTTAGGTCACATGGAAATTTACATGTACATTATACAGAAGACGCTGTATCATCCGCTGTGAGTAAAATTGTTTTATATTCACTTCCAAAAGATGATGAATCTACAAAAGATTGTATTTTCTGGTGATCGTTCAAAATGCGTAGTTGTGCAGGGTTGTTACACAACATAACATACATGTCTTGCTAACCGGCTAAATCACGCTTCTGTAGTTCTGTTGTTCAGCTGTGGACCCACTGTAGTCTGACAATTTGTGATTGATGCAGCTTGACTGCTTCGCACGAGTCGTTTAGGAATCATTTAGAAATGGGGTAAAATGAAATCTATTTTTGGAGAAAACTAAAGTGTTTTTTGACCTTGCATACATGTAAACCTGTTTTGGGAGTCTATTAAAACAATATTATCAACCTTTAAAATAGCATAATAGGGGCACTTTAACAAACTCCCAGGGTTTTTATTTTGGTTGTCATTTGTTAAAATAAATACAGAAAATACAGTGTGCTAATAAATTACACTCCGTCATTGAAACGCTTCCAACAAAGAAATGGACGGACTTCTGTCAGCTCGTCGAACACAGACTTTTATTTGGATATTCTACCATATGGCGGCTGAAGCAGCAGCGAGCGACACTGTTTTCACACTAATGTTAATCAGATCAACACTGTAAACCAAATTCTACAAAACTCTTCCCTGCAAACAATACAATGAAGAACATCAATATTTAACTAAAAGGCAAAAGCAAAAATGAAAGATAAGCAGGTCTCTGTATTAATTTTAGCATTTGTAGCAGAGGGTGATCCTCCCAGAATGGCAGCGATGCCCCAGCGTGCAACACGGTGTGATGTAGCTTCCCGTTCTCTTTGAAATAAAGGTGAGCTGACCACACCGCTGCCAGCGCCACCTACTGTCGGAACTACTGAAACTCTAGTCCTGTCCAAACACCCATGCTTGTGGGCTGCGTCTGAAAACTGGAAAATGCTGCCTTCAAGGTATTAAGGCATCAAGGCACGTTCGAATCCAATGCTAGCTTCACTTCCTGTCTTCTGAGATAACTTCATCTGGTTGATTTTTGAGGGCAGCACAGATGTGTGCTTCACTGCCTTTGATACCACACAATCTGTGATGGTTGAGCAAAAACATAAAAATGGCATCTAAAGTTGCGTTTGGTGGTCAGTTTGTGTGTAAATGTATGTTTCTGACCAACTTTTCGCACTTTTGATCTTAATTCTATAGTGAGAAATCAGTATTATAGTAATTAAATATTCACTTAGTTATCACCAAAGCTCATTCTATTTTGATGTAGATCATTAAACCGTTACGCTGCCTCAGAAGCATGTCCTTCGTGTGCAAACGCTGCCAGTGAAGTCATATCCGGATGAGGCAGCTGTGTAGGATTTCGGATGCAGCCGAGGTGTTTGCGCTTGACCGCTTGACTACCTACGTGATGTATTTCCTGTATTTGGCCTAAGTGTGCATGAAGACCACTAGTGTGTGCAGATCTTTTCATTAAATGATGGGAAACACTTATAGTGTTATAAAAATGCAAGTGATTTTTATTTTCAATACTTTGCATTTTAAACTAAACTTCTAAATGTCTGTTCAGTCTGTAACAGATGACATGATTTAGTAATTGTGGTGCTTCTAATTAAGTGATAAAAAGCAGATGCAGATGTTGTACAAAATAAATATACTCATCTTTGCACCAATTAAACATGCAAGACTGTTTTACTAGCAAATTATCTGTAATACCTAATTATTAATAATATTTAATTCACATCTGAAAGGTTTCTGTGATCTCCGTTTTTTTATTTTATGATGCATGATGGGATTCACTAAACCGGAGCGGTATTCGAGTGTGAATTTAGTGTGCGTTAATGGCACTGCGATTTGGTGTTTTTAGGACCTGGAAAAGTCTTGCACGCTTACTTCCTGTCGCGTGTACACACACACACACACACACACACACACTCGAGAGGCCGAGACCGCGAGTGATTGTATTTGGACAGAACAACAGTCAGATCTGGAGCGATTAAGAATGGATTCTAAACAGCTTTTATTTTACTTCATTTATTTTTTTTCTACCTTTATTCTACTTATTTCAATTTTCTAGATGCACAGTGTTGTTTTTATTTAATTCTACTTATTTAATCTTTTTAGATGTATATTGAGTTTTTTCCTTACTTACAGAAGTACATTATTACATTCTTTATTTCATTATACGTTTCACTTTGTTGTTGTAGCTGTATATTATGTTAAATTTCTTTACTTCTACTTAAGTTTTCCAGATGTGTGTTAGGTTAAGGTTTAAATTATATTAAGGTTTAAATGTATATTACGTTTTTTTAAATTAACCTTAAATCTATTCCGATGTATATTACCTTAAAATTACCTTTACAATTTAATTCCACTTATTTTATTTTTTTGTAGATGTATGTTATCTTTTTATCTACCTCTACTTTTTTTTCTCTCTCTATTCTCATGAATGTATGTCAGTACATCTAGTGGAACGCAGCCTGTAGTCTCTCTCTGAGTGTGTGTGAGAGAATGAAGCACGTTCTGACTGTGATCTGTTAGTGCCGTTCTGCACCCTATTAAGGAAAGCTTATTCCGTGTTTATGAGGTTCACAGGAGTCTCATCCATCCTTGCTGGCAATTATGAAACTCGTGAGGAGATGATTTTATGTTTTATTCATCTGTTTAGCTGGTGAGATACAGGGGTGCTCTGGGAATCCTCTTCCTGTCTATAATGGCTCAGACGGGTCTGGAGGTGTGTTTACTGCTTTTTGAAGCGCAGAAGTCTCTCTGATGAAGGTTTGCCGTCGCAAGCGCGTCACTCTGAGCCGCTGGGAAACAAACGGCCAGTTTTAAACCAACAGGAAACCTGAGGATCTTCATCAGCGAGGGAGTGAGGATGTGAAGGTGAAGATGAGGAGCGTCCCAGGAAGTTCTTCAGCTGCTCTGATTGTCAGGACGAACCGTTTTCAGATCAGATGAGGTTTGGATTAAAGCGTCTGTCGGATGAGTCTGCATAAACACATCGTGCTCTCGTCGATCTCTTCTCAAAGCCGTCCGACATCCTTTACAGAATCAAAATGCGCCGTTTGTTTCAGGTGAGCGCAGGAAACGAATCGCCTAAATATGAAACACCTTTCTCTGTGGCTTCTGCATCTGATCGAGCTGATTCACACAGTAAATCACTGTGTTTGGAGTAACGGGCTTCACTTCACTCACAGTATTGAGCAGACCACAGGTGTGTTTTTTATTCTTTAGACATGACGACATACAGAAGTTTGAGATCAGGAAGACTTTTTGAAGAAATGAAAATGTTTATATCATCAAAGCGATCAAATGATCACATCTTGATCAAATAAATGCAGCACTGGTGAGCAGAAGATTCTCTTTTTAGAAACACGACTCCAAACGTTTGACTATTAGTGAACAATAAATCATGTTCAAGCGACGTGGAGTGAGAGTTTCAGTTTAACAGTCATTCTCACCTCACAGCTGGGTTTAACAGCACAGAACAACATGACTAGTCTAGTTTTAGTCATGCATGTTATCTAGTATTAGTAATGTGGTAACGGACAGAAAACTCAGCAGTCGGCTGAAAGTGAAAAACACTCTTCAGAACATTCAGAACATCGGACTCATTTCTTTAGGCCTTTCTACGCAAACTCACATGGAAACGAACACACCATAGAGATGCATCATATTGACATTGATTCACTGTCAGACCGATTCGTCCAATCAGAATCACTGATCAATCAGATTCTGACACCTCCATCTGCTCGTCTTCACTGACGGCTGACTATCATCCTGACTCCAAACCACCAACAACAGCACCCTGAGGAACCGAAGGAGAGCTGAGTGAACCTTCCCACAATGCACTGCACCAGCTCAGGTCACATGACCATCGATGAGGAGCGATGATGAGTTGTTGTTTAGGTGTGTTTTAGTCAGGATAGTTCAGTCTCAGAGAAGCAGATGTTCAGATGATCATCGCTCTGACAGGACTAAGCTCTGGTTAACTAACCCATCCCGACCGCTAGTCTGTGTCTGTGCTCCCATTGGCTGCTGCCTCATCGTGTCACAGCTCATTTGCATAAAGCAGCTGCCTCAAAGCGCAAACACTGACGACACAAACCGCAGAACAACAACGCCTGACATTACAGGAGAAACACAAATACGTCTAATACAGCAACTGATTTATGATATCAAACCCCTGTATAAACTCTCAGGGGTGTCCCTTATTTACCACAGTAAAGGCCAAAATACCACAGTAACTAGAGCGGATGTACATCACTCGCTGATCTTCATGTATTCCCTATAGACCTTTATCACAGTCTGAGTGTCGTCACATCCTGCTCCAATTAGTACCGTAAAGACGCCAGATTTGTGAAGAAAATTAAACTGATTTAGTTGGACTTCGCAATAAACGGCAAATATAGTATAATAGTACAATGCTATTTAATAAACACACTCAATCACGGAGGATGTGACTCACATATAATGTACTCACCCCTTGTCATCCAAGATGTTCATGTCTTTCTTTCTTCAGTCGTAAAGAAATTATGTTTTTTGAGGGAAACATTTCAGGATTTTTCTCCATATAATGGACTGATATGGTGCCCCGATTTTGAACTTACAAAATACAGTTTAAATGCGGCTTCAAACCATCACAAATGCGGTTGTAAACGATCCCAGCTGAGGAAGAAGGGTCTTATTTAGCGAAACAATCGGTTATTTTCATGAAAAAATTTAATTTATGTACTTTTTAATGTCAAACGCTCGTCTTGTCTTACTCATGTCAGTTAGTGTATGTGGAAAAACTCCCATCTCATGTTCTCCCTCAACTTCAACATCGTCCTATATCACTGTTTTACCTTTTTTGTTCAGGGTGTTTGATCTTCTTTGCATGTTCACTTTGTAAACACTGTGTCTGTTCTTCTGCAGTGATGTAGGATGATTTTGAAATGATTTTTGAAGTTGAGGGAGAAAATACGATTGGAGTTTTTCGACATACACTAACTGTCTTGAGTCAGAATACACAGAGTTCAGGGAGAGAAAGACAAGACGAGTGTTTGAGATTAAAAAGTATTTAAATTTTTATGAAAATAACCGATCGTTTCTCTAGATAAGACCCTTCTTCCTCGCTGTGATCATTTACAACCGCATTTGTGATGGTTTGAAGCCGCATTTAAACTGTATTTTGGAAGTTCAAACTCGGGGCACCATATCAGTCCATTATATGTGCTGAATTTTACATAATTAAATCACAATGATCTCGTGCTGTGGGCACAGTCATTGATAAAGGCTGCAGCGGAGGTGTTTTTCGCTACTATTTGAAACTTCTACTTTGCGAACGTGAACGTGTGATAAAGCCCCATTACTGGCAGTTGTGTGTTGCTGTTATTGTTTTCAATAAATTAGCTTATTCTTACTACAGTGATGCTCCTCCTTTTCCACCTTAATTCTACTTATTTAACTTTTAGATGTATAATATATAAAGTGTTTTATTTAATTCTACTTATTTAATTTTTCTGTATTAAGATTATATTCATGCAAATTTACTTATTTCATTCTGTAAATGCATAATACCTTATGTTTTATTTAATTTCACTTGTGTGTGTTGAACTGAACCAATCCTGGCCACCCCTGCTTTAGATATTTGTACTGAAAAACTGAAAATACTGAGTAAGAATGAACTTCTGCAGTCCATTTAACTTTACAAATAAATAGAGGCATGTGTAAAACATCAAGTATCATGAAATGTCACTGGTATTGCTAAGATAAGTAAATTTGCCAATTTTATTTCAATGAAGGATTGCAGAAATGAGTACACCCTAGATTTAATTCAGCAACTGTATAATATTCTAGTACTGAGTATGTCCTCCAGAACTTTTAGTATCCTGCTCTGACCCTTCTGGGCACGGAGTGTACAAGCTCATGACAAATTGTCACATCTGTCCTGTTTAACTCCTGGAGGACGAGCTCCTTAAATGCTCTGGTCTTTAATGGGGAGTTTTGCTCAGCTCGTCTCTACAGAATCCCCCACAGCTGCTCAAGAGAGTTAAGATTAAGTGAAATACATGTACACTGAAGGATTTTCACCTTGGGATGTTGAATATCTTCATTGGCATGCTGAGAAATGCCCAACAATACAGGGAATGAGGGATGGGTAGCATCTGCAGTTTCAAGTTTTTTGTATTACATCACACAGTGGTGTGTGAATTCATGACAGCATTGATAAAACACAACCTCCTCACACCTTCAGCACTCATACATCCCTATAGAAGAGCTTTACTACCACTGAACATCACTGTGGGACACTTCTCACCATACTCCTCCTCTAGCAACAACACAACATTTTAAAAGCTTTTGGATCCGAAATGATTGACTTGGTCTCTCATCACTAAATGAAAATTAAATTGAAGACCTTATTATTTTAGGAGCCTTGTCACAAGTCCATTGTGTTTGAATGTCGGTGCTACTTCTGCTATATTTTCACACTTGCAGCATTATCTTCTTTTATGCTAAGTAATAAGTCACCTGGCAGTTTTCTCCCAAGTGGTTCCATCGCTGCCAGCATTAAGTCGGAGTATGATTCAGTAGGCTATAAAACACTTTTAATTGTCAGGAAAGTATTTGTCTTTAAAAGTTTTGGTTCAATATAATTACCTGTTGATCAAAAATAGCCTTAAACCTATACACATTTTTTTTTTAGTTTTATTTAATAACTTTCAGGAGGGTGTACTCATTTTCGCAACACAACATTTTATCAGTTTGATAAGAAAATGTTACTTTGCTAAATAATTTTGACATTCTTTGGTAGTTGATCAAGCAGGCTTGTTGGAACATTACATCTCCACAGAACCCTCACATTTCATCCAAGTAAAAATTAATTGCTGAATTTGTTAAGTTTTGGAGGGGGTGTACGTATTTATGCTGTGCACTGTGTGTGTGTGTGCGGTACCTTTGAGGTCCAGGTTCCTGGCGCCATTAGAGTGCTGCGTCACGGTGCGAGAGTCGATCTTGAGCGTGTGCACGTTATTAGTGTCGCGCGACACCACCACATTGTGCCACTGATTGTCGTTGAGCGGCTTCTCCGAGTTTCCCTTCATGAGAGACGGGCCGTTCCCCAGATCAAACACATAGTGGACGTATCTGAGAACACACACCAACAAACACACACGTCACATCAAACACACGCCATCATCCACTCGCTTTAACCACAAACGGAATGATTATTATTACCATAATTCTGTGTTTTTATCACTTTGACTGCAGCAGGACAATGATGGGGTGAGAAATGTGAGACTGGGCTGGGTTTCTGGGAAGGTGCAGGTGGCTAGTGAGTCGGAGTGTTTTAAAGATGATATAATGAAGAAACCGCATTGATTAATCATGCAACTTCAACAGAGACATCATTTCAATCAAATCATCAGCATCGACTGATGTGGTGTGTTGGGAGGATCTGCTCATCACTAAACCCACCTGCATCTCTAGTAAATGTGCATCTTGTAGATGACACTGATTTTCCTGCCAGTCCGAACAATGCTAAAGCTCTGAAGAAGATTTCTGAATACGGCACAGTTTTTTGTCTACTTTCGAGTTCAGCAGATTGAAGCGGCTCTGTAAAGGTTTTATATTTTTGATTGAACTGCGTGCTTATTTTCACAGCACAAATGAGTGTGTCGCTCTTCACTGAATGAAACTCATTTCCTGCGCTCTGTTTATTCTGATACCGTAGTAAACGTTGCTCCGAGGCATATTCTCCCCATTTATTGTCATTTCCCTTCAAATATTGATTATAAAACACTGCATTTATTCTGTTCATCACAGATAAAAACTGTGAAAAATGAGCCACGTTCCTTTGACTGGTCATAACAGCGTGAACAATGACTGCGCCGCAGCAGAGTAAAACTCTCCAACAAAGACGGTGAGCGGCGTCGGCAGCCACACCACATCTCTGTTGCTTAGAAACACAGATCTTCTGAACAATGACCATCTCAACAGCGTTTGTGCGCGGAGTGATTCAGTTTTCACTCGTCTTCCTCACATACAAACTTTCTGCCCTGACGTGATTTCACGTGGGGTGACAGAAACAATCTGATGCTCATCTTCATTTCGCACATACTTGTTTCCGCTCATGTTCTCCATCTGTACATTTATCATTCACCTGCAGTGAAATGTGATGAATGCAAAAGTGTTTATGCTATACATATAAGTACCGAAATGACTAAAACTGAAACTCAAATGAAAATAAAAGACACCTATAAAAAATATTATAAAATATTAAAATTATAAACTTTAAAATGAATACAAAGCTTAAAAATAAAAGTCAACCCAAAATATTCATAAATATTGTTATATAAATAATACAAAATATCAGTGTTTTACATTATATATAAATTTAAGTTGAAGTACTACTAATATTGAAACAAAAATATAAAGAAAAAAAAATAACAGACACATAAAATTACTCAAAATAAAATCAAAGTACAAAAAGTAAATTCCAAAATATGAATAAATACTGTTATAGAATATAAGCAGTACTAAAATAACACTGTCGACCAAACCGTTAAGCAAACTGTTGTGTTGTTTTATTTTAAAGTGAAATTTAAGTGCTAAAAATACTAATGCTGAAATAAATAACACCTAAAAAAAACAAAAAACAAAAGTGCTTAACTAAAATTAAAATTAAAATAAAAAACTGAAAATCTAAAAATACCAATTTAAATTATTAATAAATACTATAATAGTATATAAATAATACTAAAATAACACAAAAACTTGCTATACACAGAAAAAGCTTCTCACTTCTTCCCAAGGAAAATTCAGTAATGAGACACAAATGGAGACTTTTGCTGCTTCTTAGCTGATTCTCCTGAGAGAATGACCTCAGTAATCTCACGTGTCTCAAACTGAGCTCAGATTCGCATAGATACACTCTCAAAAATAAAGACTCCAAAGGGGTGTTTTTGCAGTGACGCCATAGAAGAACCATTTTTGGTTCCCCAAAGAACCTTTCAGTGAACAGCTCCTAAAAGAATCATTTTGATTTTAAAATTCTAAAGAACCTTTTCTGCATTTGAAAGGTTCCATGGATGTTCAAGGATCTTCATGAAACCATTGATGCCAATATAGAACCTTTATTTTTAAGAGCGTACCAAAGTCTCAATAAGAAGTTTTATTGCATCTAATGTCGTACTGCGTCTGGAGAAGGTGAAGCGTGTCATTCTCAGGGATGGGACGATAAATCGTTGCAAAGTGAATCGAGAAATGATTCAGCATCGATTTGAGATACTGAGAACACGTCGCAATTCTTTCTCAAATCGATTCTGAGCTTAGTTTTGAACAGCAGATAGAAACAGCCGTGCTCTGCTCGTTTCCAAATCCTTACACGCAATTGAACCTAAAATGATCATTTATACAATCTGAAAAGGTTGAAGCGCATTACAAGGGTGTTCACAGTGGTCTGCGTTTACAATAATCTCGCGTCATGAAAGCATTCTGAGCCGAGGTGAAATGACGTGACTCAGCCGAACGCACGAGTTCTCTTCAGCACTCTTCTTCGTGAGCATTTGAGTGTGCGGATAAAAACTAGATTAGAGCGCATCTGCTGATAAAATCTAAGCTCAGAATCGATTCCAAAGAGAATGGCGATGCTTTCGGAAGATCCACGAATCGATGTATTGTCCCATCCCTAGTCATTCTGCACCAATGCAAAAACAGACCGTTTTTAAACAGGTTTAGAGGAACATCGGTCGGTGAAATTCCGAAGGACACACGCCACCTTCACGCGAGACGTGAGCGCGAAGCGGCGACTGACCCTTTGACCAGCTCCACCACGATGAAGTCGCTGCCGTCGCCGCTGTTGAAGAGCAGCAGGCCGTCGGTGGACGTGGTCTTGAACTGGAAGAACAGGTGCATGGACGCGTACGCCTGCAGCGTCGCCAGCGCCAGGTAGCTGCCTTTATTGCGGAAGGTCACGGGGTCGGCGATGATGTGGCGCATGCCGAAGCGGGCGTTCAGCTCGCAGTACGAGATGTCGCCGTTCTTACACTGGTCCAGATACGGCACACCGTTCAGCGTCAGGCCCTGCAGGTGCCCGATGAAGTTGGACGGCACCACGGAGATGAACCTGCGCTCCGTCATGATGCCCGTCTCGATGTTGTGGAACTCCAGGCGCGTGTGATCTCCCGTCATCTGACCTGCAGAACCGTCCACAGTCACTGAATGCACAACACACGCTGACAGGAAACACTCACACTCGTTCGGGGCTCATACATGTGCACATCATCACGCTTTCCCAGTTTGATCATTAAGACACGTTACACGTTTTCTGAAATGTTATGTTTAAATCTGCAAACGAGGCACGGTCTAATCAGATAAGCGCTCATTTGCATAAACGTCCAGAAGCCAGGTTCATCGTTTTTGTGTGATTTTGTTGCCATATTAAAGTTTTTTCCAGAGGAGATTTTGGATTTCTCTTTTTATCACACATAAATCAGAAAATAATCAGAAAACAAACACATTTTCATTGTGTCTGAAATGTTATAAAAACACGTGAATGACATGAGTTTTGGGCTTTAAATAGTGTCTGTTTGCTATTAAACCACACGCCTGAGTTTCATTTTCCTGACACTTGAGCTCATGAGTATAAGGGATTTAACGATATTATCAATATTGTGATGCTGCCAAAGCAAAACTGTCTCGAAATTGTTGTGGTCACATGACGATATGAAACAATGTAGGTCTTCCGGGCAAAACGAGTCGATTTTTAAAATATTCAAACATAAAATGTCTTTAAAGTAGTGTTTTGAAACTCTGGAATAGCCTTCCTCCTTTTATCAGACGTGCCCCTTCCTATCTTAAGACATATTTGTTTACCCTGGCTTATAACACTTCTTACTATGTTTCCTGTGGTATTCTATTGATTTTATTTGTCTGTTGATTCTCTGGTTTTCCTTTTTTACTTGTGTTTTATTCTTTGCGAAGCACTTTGGTCAACCTTGGTTGTGTTTAAATGTGCTCTATAAATAAATGTTGTTGTTGTTGTTGTTTTGGGCCATTACGCTTTGGCACAGTATCTGTCAAACGAACTAAAGCCCAAAGCACAATATGGCTTCAAGCCTTCATCAAGCTCGTGATCCGGTGTTTTCTGCACCTCATAAACGGCTCCATTCACAGTGAACGAACGCAGTGAACTCGTTTATTGCATGTCCTGCGAGTTTAGCGCACATTTGGAAACGCAACGGCCACCAGTTATGCTTTATTTTCACAACAGATGATTTCAGCATTTCACAAGGTTTGTAGTGAGGCGTGTGTTTGTAAGCCTGTTTTCACTGAAGCTGGAGTTTTCCTTCAAAATAAAAGCTCTACTGTCGCTTCGGTCAAAATTAAAGGTTAAAAGTGCAGCATGAATTGCTGACAACGAGCTGTTTAAATGCAGTCCAAATTCAAAATATCTCTTTCAAGTGTAGAAATTAGGAAAGAAGTATTGTAATTTCCCTGCCGTAGTGTAAAATAATACACCTTTGAAATGTATTTTATAGTGCAGTGGTTTTACAATTTACAATATAGTATGGCTATTACTGTTATAGGAAAAACAATAATATAAAATTGTTATTATTATGATTATATTCTAATTTGTTTGATTTCTAAAACAGATTTTGATATGGTTACATCTCTACTCATGAGTGAATGAAGCATGAAGGACGGCGTTTTTACCTTCCACAGTAACGTTGTCCACAGACAGCTGCAGGTTCCTCCCGCGCCGGACCACTTTAACCGAGTGCCACTCGTTATCGTTGAGTTTCTGACCTGCCGTCAGGATCTCTGGACCTTTACCTGCAGCAGGAGAGAGCGGTCAGATACACACACACACACACACACACACTCATACTGTGAGGAGATATCTGCACACACACACACACACAGCCGCTCTACATAAACAAACGTGGATGTCGTCATGATGATTCTGACTGACGTTGGCAGATCTGACAGAACGTGAACATTCAAGCGTCTTCATTTCACCTGGACGTGCTTCAGTTTCTAATCTCCATTCATCTCTCCATCATTCACTAGACTCACCTGGATTGTTCTGCAGTGAAATGTGACCAGTGCTAAAGCTGGTTTATGTTACAGCAGGAGAATGTAAGTTAAATTCAGGATTTTAGCTACCATTAGGCAAGGCAAGGCAAGTTTATTTATATAGCACATTTCATACACAATGGTCATTCAAAGTGCTTGTGTCATTAATCAAGACATACTGTATGTGTTTTTCAGCAGCTGCTGGATTCAACATATAACGTACTGTTACTGTTCACAACACTTCACCTAAAACTAAATCATTCTCAGTAATTGGAATAAAGCTGAAAGCAAATACAATATAAATATTAGATTACAAAATAAGCAATGTTCCTAAAATTACTAATACTAAAATAGAAATAAACCTAAAAAAAAGACATTAAAATTATATAAAATAAAAATGATAAAAAAAGCACAAAATAAATTTACTCAACATTTAACTGTGAAGAATGCTTGTTGCCTAAATGAAAAAAAAAATGTGACCATGGACCACTTTTTTTTAAATTGAGATGTACACATCATCTGAAAGTTGAATAAATAAGCTTTCCGTTGATTTATGGTTTGTTAGGACAGGACAGTATTTGGATGAAACTACTGGAATCTGAGGGTGCAAAAAAAGAAAAATACTGAGGAAATCGCCTTTAAAGTTGCCCAAATGAAGCATATTACTAATCAAAAATGAAGTTTTGATAAGGAAATTTACAAAATATCTTCATGGGACACGATCTTAATATCCTAATGATTTTTCATTATCATTTTGACTCATACAATGTATTGTTGGCTATTGCTACAAATATACCTGTGATACTTACTAAGACTGGTTTGTGGTCCAGGATCACAAATAAGTTTAAGTTGAGCTGCTAAATTTACTAAAACTAAAATAAAAATACACCTATAAGAATACTTAAAAAAAAAAAAAAGAAAAAAATTATAACGGTGCATAACATAATTACTGAAAACTAAAACAGAAATTATTAGATACTTAGATAATATATAAAACTGACAAAAGCATAAAAGTACTCCAAATTTAAGATATAGAACAGACATACATAGAAACTTAAAATAAATAAATAAATAAATAAAAGACAGTTCATATTGTTAAAGAAAAAGTCCAGATTCACATATAAATGTACTCACCCCCTTGTCATCCAAGATGTTCATGTGTTTCTTTCTACAGACATTATGTTTTTTGAGGAAAACATTTCTGCATTTTTTTGGACTGATATGGTGCCCTGAGTTTGAACTTCCAAAATGTAGTTTAAATGCGGTTGTAAACGATTCCAGCCGAGGAAGAAGGGTCTTATCTAGCGAAACAATCGGTTATTTTCATGAAAAAAATTAAATTTATATACTTTTTAATGTCAAACGCTCGTCTTGTCTTACTCTGCCTGGACTGTTTTTGTTCTGGTTCATGTCAGTTAGTGTTTGTGGAAAAACTCCCATCTCATGTTCTCCCTCAACTTCAAAATCGTCCTGTATCACTGTTTTACCTTTTTTGTTAAGAGTGTTTGATCTTCTTTGCATGTTCACTTTGTAAACACTGTGTCTGTTCTTCTGCAGCGATGTAGGATGATTTTGAAATGATTTTTGAAGTTGGGGGAGAAAATACGATTGGAGTTTTTCGACATACACTAACTGTCTTGAGTCAGAATACACAGAGTTCAGGGAGAGAAAGACAAGACGAGTGTTTGAGATTAAAAAGTATTTAAATTGTATTATTTTTATGAAAATAACCAATTGTTTCACTAGATAAGACCCTTTTTTCTCGGCTGGGATCTTTCACAACCGCATTTAAACTACATTTTGGAAGTTCAAAATCGGGGCACCATATCAGTCCATTATATGGAGAAAAATCCTGAAATGTTTCCCTCAAAAAACATAATTTCTTTACGACTGAAGAAAGAAAGACATGAACATCTTGGATGACAAGGGGGTGAGTACATTACATGTGAATCTTTGTTTTGTGTGACTTCTCCTTCAATGAATATTATAATAGTATATAAGTAATACTGATTTAAGTTTTTTCATTCAGTGCTTCCACAGCCGTGATCTCCAGCCTGAAACGCTCCCATTTCAGATTCCCGACTGAGCTTCAGTTTAGTTACTAATGTTGATGATCAGGATAAACACTGAGCTCCTCTCTGTCATCCTTCCATTTCCTCTGTAGAACCCACAATAAAGCACATTAAACCTGTAATTTGGCGAGATCATGGACTCAAGGTCATTAGTTAAACTCTGCTGACGGGTAAAGGTTTAGAAAGCTCTTACATGGAGTTAAATATATTTTCTCTTCAGATGAATTTCAATGCGATCCCGCTGAAATGGAGCTCAATGGGGAAAGTGTGTAATGACTGTAGTCCAATGCCGTTCTAAGAATCGCAGGCTTTATTGTGACCTGCTGCATATTTATGACTCTTGTTTTCCATTATTCATGATAAGAACTTAATCAAAACTGGAGGGAGGCGAAACAAAGACTCTCGGAGTCTCCGAGTTTGTGATTCAATCTGTCACGCACTTTGGGCTTTACATGATTGTTTTTAATAGCGTGTGTTTGGATGTGAGCGGATATCAAACAGCCCGACACACACACACACACCTGCAGAACGAGACGAGTAGCCGCCGTCGCCCCGAATCACACGGCGCGTCCGCTCCGACGCTCCCGCGTCCTGACAGGGCGTTCTGGGTAATTGGCTGTGGCTAAATCGCAGCGGCGCCCGGGGTCACGCGCAGATCAGGCCGATTCGAAGCGAACGGGGAACTAACTGGAGATACGGCCGCGGAAGCCAACTCAGGAGCCGAGGCGTGCGACGCGACGACAGCACACGCCACATCAGTGTGACGCTTTCACACCGCACACGCGCGATCACATGTGAAGTGCGGCGCGGCTTTGACGACTCGCGGTTTATTTCACCGGAAATCAAAAGCCACATGCAGTGTGTTTATAATACTCCTCTAAATACAGACAAAAACAATGAAAACTACTTCTGACCATCTGTGGTGCTATAATACTAATACAATACGACAATAAATATTGATAATAACATAATACAAATATTTAAAAATAAGAAATAATACTACATGATAACATTAAGCAATAAAACATATCTAATAATAATGACTAATAATAATAATGAATTATTGATAAATAATAAATAATGCTAAACAATAAGCAATGATGCTAATAATATCATTGTATGTAAATACATTAAAAAATAACTCAATAACCCATTTCCCAGTCACTTGTCTTGTAAACTGGCAATAAAAAGCGTGACTCAATATTAATTGAGAAATGATTTGAGGGGATAAAATAAAATTAATTTCCAGGAGGAAAGATGAAAAGCTTTGTCATGTTGATTTTATTGTGAGACTGAGATGAATGTAGATTAAAGTCTCGTTCTGAAATGGATTAGAACATCAAATCCATCCTGCAGTTATTAGTGATTCACGTTGTGTGTGTGTGTGTGTGTGTGTGTGTATGTGTGTGTGTGTGCACCTGGTATTCATCACGTTATGGGGACCAAATGTCCCCACAAGGATAGTAATACCAGTAAATTTTGACCTTGTGGGGACATTTGTGAGGTCCCCATGAGGAAACAGGCTTATAAATCATGCACAATGAGTTTTTTTGAGAAAGTAAAAGTGTGCACAGTCTCCTGTGAGGGCTAGGTTTAGGTGTAGGGTGATAGAAAATACGGTTTGTACAGTATAAAAACCATTACGCCTATGGAATGTCCCCATAAAACATGTAAACCCAACATGTGTGTGTGTGCGTGTGTGCGTGTGTTAGGGATGTATGAGTGCCGTTCATTCATAAGCACACGCTCAGATATCTCCTCCAGTCACTGCAACACACTTACCTTCAGTGTCTAAACACAGCATGAAATAACACTCATTTAACACCTGTGTGTGTGTGTGTGTTTCTATATTGTGAAATATTTTGAGGACATATGACTGCCAAAAGATGTACAATAGTTGATGTAAATCTAGTGTTCTGCAGATGTTTGTGTGATGGGTAAATTTAAGGTTAGGGGTTTGGTTTGCATCTATGCAATGTCCTCACCAGTGATGGGAATAACGGCGTTATAAATAAACGGCGTTACTAACGGCGTTATTTTTTCAGTAACGAGTAATCAAACGAATTACTGTTTCCTACGTTACAACACCGTTACCATTACTGCCAATAAAATACGGCGTTACTATCATTTATTATAATATTATTATAATTTTATTTTTCAGTTCATCTGAATGGATGCGCAGTGTACCTGTATCTGACGAGCTGTAAACTCTAGTGTGAAGGCACACGACTCGCCGTCACTTTGTCTCACACACACAAAGAAAGATACAGAGCGACAGAGTCTTATACCATGCAGAACTGACGCGCTACGTGTAAACGATATAAAACAACGGAGCTCCTTTGGAATACTTCAGCTTTTAAGAACTGCTGGTTTCTCCGGTAGTAGGCGGAACTAACGTGCAAACAGCAATCTCATTGGCTGGCGCTCACCTATTATCGTCCCTGTTTTGATTACAGCAAATCAGTTAGAGCGAACGCAGACAACGTGATTAATATTCATGAACCCGGCAGCTCATTAAACCTTAGTGTGTTTAATATTGTTATTAATGGTAGAATTCGTGGTAGTAACAAGACGTTCATAGAAACACTAAATTACAAACAATATCAGCACCAGTGCTAAGTTCAGTCAACATGACAAACATGCATTCATACATGCTTATTCTAATTACTAAAGTTCTAATGGCTAAAGTTGAATGCTAATTATAATTATAATATTATATCAGATATTTAATATTAGTCTGGTGAGTAAACTAAAAATGTAATTAATTTCATTAAAATTTCATTCATTTAACATATTTAATATTGGGGTCATCCAAGTTATTTAATATATTTAATTTTTTTTTTTTTTAAAGCAACACAATAGTTACTTTCCCTGGTAATTAGTTACTTTTATAATGATGTAACTCTGTTACTAACTCAGTTACTATTTGTGAGAAGTAACTAGTAACTATAACTAATTACTTTTCAAAGTAACATTCCCAACACTGCCCACAACAACATTAAAATAGTGTAGATTAGTGTACAATGTTTTATATTTATTTTATAGTTATATTAAATTAGATTTTTTTTTAAGTAACGCAATAGTTACTTTGCCTGGTAATTAGTTACTTTTATAATGATGCAACTCAGTTACTAACTCAGTTACTATTTGTGAGAAGTAACTAGTAACTATAACTCATTACTTTTTTAAAGGTACGTGCCCAACACTGGTCCTCACTAGTGTGTGTGTGTGTGTGTGTGTGTGTGTTTGAGTGATAATAAACGAGTTGAACCACTTACTGAGGTTACAGTCTATCCTGATACAGTCTGGTGGGAGAGAGAGTGAGATGGTGAGATCAAATTAAAGGAGAGACAGAGAGAGAGAGAGAGAGAGACAGAAAACATTTCACATCCTTCAAAGTTCATTCTGCAGACATCTGAACATCAGGGGCCACCATCCGGGGACACGCGTGAGTCAGCGGCACCCGTTCCCATCACGCGCGTCACCGAGCAGAACCGCAGATCATCCGCTCCTCTAGACCAGTCTGAACCGCATCAGACCGTCTGTGTCAAATACTGCACTGTGACACTTTACAATAACGACCCATTAGTTAACACTGCTCGATAAAGTTCATGTTAGCTGAGTTAATCCTATAAAACTACTTTATCATATACGCAAACTTCCTCTGAATATTTAAACTTTGCTTGACAGTTTAGAGTTTTTATTCAGTAAAAGCTGTTTTAGTGTAATCATACAAACATCCAGCTTCAGCTGGGGCTTCACGTGTGTTTTTGCTGTCAAATCTTGGCTGATTATTTCTATCAAGTAAACGTCAGAATAACTGTAGTCATATTTGGTCTCAGGATCTTTTGAGGAACGTTTGTCTGTTCATCTCTCAATCATCACTGGGTTGCACTGCATTATATGTTGAGATCATTTCAGTCTCATCTTACTAAGACAAATGACCGCTGATGTTTAGATCATTTTATGTCAGTATCTGCTGTGCTGTTATAAAGATCTCATTGAATTACATTACAAACAGCAGAATTTCATCATATATCAGCATCTGCAGCAAATTGTATATTTTTGCTCAGTTTGAGGTTCTGAATAAAACGTTGTTTTTTCCCCTCCGTATTCTAATTATATCAGCCTATATGAGTGATAAAAGCACAATAAAAGCCTAAATATTTTTTAATTATTTTTTGTAAGGTTCAACAAACTTTCAGGATTTACAAAGTTAAATAATAATAACAAATACAACTTTGATTCTGGTAATCTATTAGTAGATGTTAACACTAACTGAGATTAATAAATGCTTGTTTAGTTGGTGTTAACTAATGGATATTGTAAAGGAAGTCTGATGGGTGTCTCTTTCTGCTCACAGAATTCAATCTTTTACACGCTAATCAACAGTTTCTGTCCATCCAATGCTGTATTGGGCAAGCGCTCCTGAAATCAGAGTGATAACGTTTTTAAAATTTTTCTCCTCAGATGATATAAAACCCTCAAATGTGAGTGTGATGAGCGTGAAGCGCTGCGGTCTGGATCTGCCGCTGTGAACGGTGGGAAAGGGTTTCACTGCACTCCTCAGCCATCAGATACAGGCAGAAACACCTCCACACTGTGTGCTAGTGATTCACTGAACAACCCACAGGAAAACCCATCAGAGATCAGGAGTTTGTGTTTGTCTCCTCCTGCTGGCGGGAGGCTGTATCTGCGGCTCTCCGGCTGAGGAGCGTCTCAATGTGTCAACCGCTACAGAATAGTGATGCAAACAGCCAGAGATCATCTCACCGCCACCGCCACCGCCGACACACGGAACACACTCGCTTCGGCCCCGACGCCTCTCTCTACGGGATCGATAATCATCAGATTAAACCCCAGTGCTCATTAACATTCATCATCGGCTCTCAGGAATGAGTTTGCAGCACTCAGCCTTAATTTAAGATTTATGCACTTGAATTTCATGTCAAATCTCCACCCGTTTGGATTACACAGTTTCAACAAACTAATAAATCTAATGTGATCATATTTGTCAGTCATACGTGAAAGAAACAGGTCAGATTTCTTTAATAGTGCTAATAAACTGAATGTGTTTTAAATACACAACAACCAGCTTTATACTTTAATATTTGTCATCAATAATACATGATGGCAGTGATACACTTTAATGAACTGAATATTTTGCCTGAATCATAGCAGGGTTATTTAGAAAAAAACAAACAAACAAAAACGAAGGAAAAAAATGACATAATACGTATCAGCAATGTTATAGTAAACTAAAACTTAAACTAAAACCATTACAAAATAATAATAATAATAATAACTTCAGTTAGATTAAATAAAATATACTTTTTTCTAAAAACATTTTATAAACATTACATAAAAAAGGGCAAAATCACACAATGGAACTGCTAAACCATTAATAATGAAAAAGAAAAAAATCATTAAAACTATAATAGTATCTCAATTACGCTACAATAACACTAGCTTAATTGTGAGCATGTTCATACTTTTATATAAACTGAACCCATTTATGTCCACAATAATTAATGCCGATTCTAGGCAATTAAAATACATGGATCTGGGGGAAAAAAGGATTATTTAAATAAATTTAAAAAGATGCAAATAGTAAATTATTAGATTTTTTTGTCCTTGAGTACAGAAATCAAACCCGTTTCATTTATGCACGACTGACAAATATGATCACATTAAGTTTATTAGTTTATGTTAAAACTGTGCAAACCAAATGGACGGAAATTTTACATGCAATTCAAATACAGTTCAGCTGTGATTAGACTTTAACGACGCAGCGATTCCAACACGATTGTGTCCGGTTAACGACGCGATTACACCCAGTTAATGTCCCGCATGCGTGAGCCGGTCTCTGGCTGTTCGCTCAGGCCGCAGACAGACACGCCATTGAAGGGGCTAAAGGTTCCTCTGGAAACCTCCAGGTGAATGACAGATAGAGAGACAGATGGATTGATGTCGTCCTGTGAGGTTTTCTCTCCCACCACGTCCTTTCCCAGGATGCACCGCTGCCCTGTGTTTCCCTCGGACCCGGACCGCCGGACCACCGTCACCCAGACCAGAACTTCACCAAACTCTGGATTTACAGTAAAACACCCTTCAAACCAGATACACTCACTGGAGAAGCAAAAGATCAAACTGTGAAAGATTTGGGTTTTGCAGTGACATGCTTTAGTTTTACTCTGTTCTATATATATATATAAAAATGTATTGATTAATTAATTATTTTTTTAATTTTTAATGAATTAAAATAAATTTTAAATATTAAAAAAAGAAAAATATTTTTTAAAAAGCATACAAAATGAAAAGAAATATCCCAAGCATATCCAGTATAAACAGTGAAACTGTTCTAATTTTTTCTATTAGTATTTTGAATTATTTTCAATTTGTATATTTTACATTTTCCTTTAAAATCACAAGGTTTTAGTATTTTTTTTGTCTTTTTTTAATTTAATTTGATTTTTTTTACTTTAGTTATTTTAGTACAACTTTAAAATGAGAAATAAAAAAGTTTACATTTATACATTTATTTATATATATTATGCAATCCTACTTCACAAGTAAATGTATCTTGTTTTAAGGGTTTTTTTTTTTTCTACAAAGAAAAACAAGAGAAAACACTGATTATACTACGACTCATATGAAAGCAAACAGCTGCAGTAGTTTGGACATTCTCTATCACTCTCAGTGGAGATTTAGCAGGCCTACGGTGAGAGAGTTCCCTCTGCTGGTGGACGGTGTGATTTACAGGCCGGGTCGGTCGTGCCGGAGGGCAAACACAGGGCGAGATCCGTCCAGCACAGAGATGGTTTAGGGAAGGAGAGGTCAGACAGAGACAGACGGCCAGTTACCGAGGTTGACCGTGAGTTTGACCCGTCCTCCGTCCAGCTCCAGCCGCAGCGTGTCGGCCGACTCTTTGGAGGTGGTGGCCATGAGCAGCCCGTACGCCCGCTGGGACATGAAACGCAGCGCCACGTCCTCGGCCTCCGTGTGCATGGTGCTGGGCATGATGATCTTCAGATACATGCTGCCGTCGTAACTCAACACCGTCGCTTCTGCGCACAACACCATATAAACACACACACACACACACACACACACATATCAACACACAATGATAAACACTGGCTTTCGGTTCTCTGAAGACTTTGAAACAGGTGGTGCTTCACAGAGAGAACGATTCCACACTACAGTCATCTACAACCCAAATCAGCCTTTATACAGCACAACCATGAACAAGAAACATTTAAACAAATAAATAAATAAATATAAAAAACAAATTTATGTTAAAAAGAGTACATGTATATATTTCATAACCTAACCAGAAGAATTGTAATCACATTAATTATATATAACATAAATATTAATTTTTATAGAAATATACTGCATTTGCGAATCAATTTTCAATGTAATATAAAATCTAAAATGACCGGTACACACGACCTGACACACAGCACAAACACACGTGTGTGTGTCCATCTTGTGTTTTGCTTTGATTTCTATTGTAATTCTGTCCGGTGACACGTGGTGGCAGTAAAGCGCTGCTCTACAGCCGCTGCTAATCGCCTTCAGAGATCAGCAACATGACACACAGTAAATAAACCAGCTTTACTTTACAGCACAACATCTGGCTGTTAAAAAGATGAAAATAAATATGTTTAATAAAACACACGGGCTTCTCTTAAACAGCCAACGAATGCAGCTGAATCCAAAACAGCCCTAATTACCCACCTGCTTGAGCTCTGACAGTAAACACTATGAATCAAAACCGCGGAGAGAGGAAACATTCTCCATTCAAGGCCCTTGAGCTCAACGGCAGCGAAACAACCGTGAAATCTGTAGATCGAGAGCCGAATGTAGCAGCCGTATATAAGCGTGCGCGTGCCTGAGAGCGGGTGTCGTCACCCCGCGAGACGGAGCAGCTTGCGCCAGCTGGTGTCGTTAAAGGCGGCACAGATGGTTGTGGTGAGCATCGCTGCTCCAGCGCTTCTCCCGGCTCGTGACATCGGCTCTTTCCCCGCCAACCTGAATCAGGAAGCGACACCGAGCCGCGTTCGCGGAGCACCCGGGAAATGAAGCGCGAACGGCGGCGCTTCACAACCCCGTGTGTCCCTGATAAGAGCGTCACGGATGGACTCAGGCTAGTGCTAAATATATCCGCTGAAAGACGCGACACAATGAGACTTCAGTGCAATATAAGAAAACATTACATGTCTTTTCAGGGATCCACACTCGCGGACAGCTGAGGGAAAACTGCCCTATGAAAATGCATCACATTTTGCATGTGTTTTAAATTTTATCAGTTTAAACACTCAGAACATTTGAAACCATGTAATTGCAAGAAGATGCGAAAATGAATTTGATCCCTGGTGAAAAAAACAGCATATGCTGGTTAGGCATGTTTTGATGCTGGTTTAAGCTGGTCCTTTGCTGGTTTTTGTTGGTCATGTTGCTGGTCAAGGACCAGCATCCCAGCATCAAAACATGCCTACAGGCATATGCTGGTTTTTTCACCAGGGATACATTACTCAAGCGGTTTTCTATGCAAACCATAAGTGAGTGCCTCTCAAAAAAATGTGCTTTTTTGCTTCTTGCGCTTTAACTGACAAATTCACAAAAAATGATGCCAAAATGCAGCACGTTTTGGAGAGTATCCTCATAAACACGTTTACCTCTTGACTGAATATAAACAATTCACTTAAAAATGAAAATGTAGATGAGATTGTTAGTTCATAAGAACTTCAAACCATTGAGTACATAATCCATAATAACACTTCCTCCAGTGGTAAAGTCCATCTCCTGTTGTCTCTCACATCAAAATTCAGCCACATATGTGTTTAGAGCTGTTTTGGCTTGTAAACGCTGCTTGATCTGTGCAGATTTCTCTCCTGATTCAGACCAGACCACTTTTTTCACTGGAGGAAGTGTTATTATGGATTATGGACTTGGATTTTATTTAAAAACGTCTTAATGATGGATTTGTTTCAGCTTTTGTCTTCTCAAGATGTGAACTGATGGACTGAAGTGGTGTGCATTACTCGTGATGTTTTTATCAGTTGTTTGGACTCTTATTCTGACGGCACCCATTCACTGCAGAGGATCCGTCGGTGAGACAGACAAATCTGATGAACAAAGAAAATCATCTATATCTCGGATGGCTTGAGGATGAGCACATTTTCAGCACATTTTTGGGTGATGAAATCTATATTTGAATCTAATTTATCAAGTGCAGACTCTGAAGTGTTATTTTACTTTTGATTACTTTATTCAGTTTCTGTACCTGAAGACTGCTGTCAGATGTCTATGTGGAAGCACGGTTTATTTCATTCGTCTCTTTGTTTTACGGCACGACTGCGATTCGCTTTACCCACCGATCTCGCAGTTGCTGCCCAGGTATCCGGTGCCGGTGCAGTCGCATATGTAGCGGTTCCAGCCCTCCTTGCACTGTCCTCCGTTGGCGCAGGGGGCGCTGCTGCACCTCTTCTGGAGCTCCCGCGTGCAGAAGCTGCTGACGCCCGGCGCGCTCTGGATCTCGGCCAGACGGCGCACGTCTCGACTCTTGCCGTCGATGAAGAGGTCGCGGACGCAGCCCACGTAGCCGTAGTTGAGCAGCGCGGTCCAGACCTCGGGCGGCAGGATCAGGCCCTGCCGGCTCTCGGGTAAACCGCCCAGGTACATGTCGCTGTCCAGGTCCAGGATCTCGCTGCCCTCGTTGGAGCTGAAGGGAATGGAGCGGCTGTTGACGGAGATGGAGCCTGGCGAGAAGGAGGAGGAGAAGCGTGCGTGAGCGATGCGTGTTCGCGCCATCGTATATATTACAGCGTGAGCGCCGCTCTCTCGGTAGATCGCCGAGATTTATGACTTACTCTTAATTGTCTATTAAACTGCAATTACAGAACTGCTGGACTTTCTTCCCCACAGGACACACACCCACCTCCTCTAGTCTTACACTCGATTAGCCAATTACAGCAAATGGAGGCAGCCTTTGGCAGCGGAGCTCAGCGTCGATGGGGTTTAACGGCGTCTCGTTGGCCACGCTTTAGCAGCCATAAGTGCAGGAGTGAATCGTCTAATGCAGCCATTCCCAAACTTCTTTGTCAGCCGAACCCGTCTGAGATTAAATATTTTCTTGAAGTTTCCCTGAGATTTTAAGCTCATTTTTAACACATTTGCATGTGTACAGTACTTCTGTAGCCCAAGGAAGAAATTCAATGCAGTGAGTCACTTTGGACAAGAGTGTTTGCCAAATGCATAAATCAAAACAAATGTATTTACTGCATTTTTATCTGTTCTACTGTTTTTATTTTGTGCTAGCGCTTGTAATTTGTTCATTTATTCTTATTTTTATTACTGATTGATTACTGATTGATACTGTTTGATAAGTAATGTATAGGTTATGTTTGAACGAGTAGTTTCTACAGTGGTTTTGAAACTGGAATTGAGAATCATGAAGTTCCACTAGTATCTAAGATATTGATATCAAACCTTATTTATTAGAATATAAGGCTACATGGGTCAAAAACAGCAGAAATCTATGTATTTATTTGCGGCAGCAGTTAAAATTTTGATGTAAAAAATGTTTATTCTTGATGAAAATTGCTGACTTGCAGGAAAATAAATATTTCATGTTTCTGTAAGTGTTTTATTTTGATCTTTTTTTTTTTGTAATGATTTATTTACAGTATAGAGCTGCAGAATTGAGAGTGATTATTTTGGCATATATTGATAATTGCATAATATGATAATTGTTTAATCTCTAATATTACTGTTTACTGTTACTGGAAAATGCAGGCAAAAGGAACAGAGACCTTCTCAGCAGTGTTTCCAGATTGGAAATGTCTAAGTATCATACCAGAAGCTCGTACGTGAGTAAAACGTACGAAATACAGCCATTTATCTAGACCAACAACTTTCTGACATGACCTGCAAATTGCCAAAAAAGATAAATAACTACAACTGTAGTGGGAAGGTCCAAAGTCCACCTCGCTGTCATCAGAAGCCTGCATGTTGCCAGATGTTGAGGTCTTTTTGCGGTACAGATTTGAGGCCGTCATTGACCGCAACATAGTGCTCGTTGACTTAAAAGCAAGGTGCTGTAGACAGCGAGATCAATGAGTATAGAAACCATATGATTGAAACAACCATAATTTGAAGTGTCAGAAAATTCTAAAATTATCATACATTATGGGATTTTTTTTTTATTATTGATTGTACAGAGGTCAAAATTATTGTACAAATACGATAATTATCGTACGTCTTCTCAGTGATAATTATTATTATTATTATTATTATTATTAACTCTAATTATAAATTAAACACAGAAGTATACTTTGTAATAAAATTATTATTAACTTTTTTTTTTTTGATAATTACAATAAATTCATTTTAGACAAACTGTTACAATATTAATGTCTTTTAAGTGTTTAACCATCAGCCTTTTATTTTGGTGGAGAACAGCAGAGAGACTTTTAAAGGAGAAGTCCACTTCCAGAACAAAAATGTACAGATAATGCACTCGCCCCCTTGTCATCCAAGATGTTCATGTCTTTCTTTCTTCAGTCAATAAGAAATTATGTTTCTTGAGGAAAAAAATTCAGGAATAATCTACATATAGTGGACTTCAATGGTGTAGTTTAAATGCAGCTTCAAATGCCCCTAAACGATCCCAGCCGAGGAAGAAGGGTCTGATCTAGCCAAACGATCGGTCATTTTCGAAACATATTGACAATTCCTGAAAAGTTTTCCGCAAGAAACATATTTTCTTACTGACTGAAGAAAGAAAGACACGAACATCTTGGATGACAAGCGGGCGAGTACAATATCTGTATATTTTTGTTGTGGAAGTGAACTTCTCCTTTAAGACAGTTTGGTTGACAATGTTTCTCTTTATTTTTCTTTCCATGAAAATGTTGGAAATGCCGTGTAAATAAAGTGATCCTGGTGCAGGCTGTGTTTGCAAATGCTGCTTTGAAACTATTATTTTACAATCATTGTGATACGAGTATAGTTTTTATTTATATTTTGAATTGATTTTTATATTTCATGTTGTCATCTTTTTTATTTTTGTTGAAGTTCATTATTTAATACAGTATGCCTGTATAATCCTTTCATTTTCAAAATAACCCAACATGCGCAGACCCGTACGAATGACGTACGAATGAGTATGTTTCTCTCCTCACCTCTCCGTCCTTCTCTCTGGAAGTCCACGTGGCACCACTCGCCGTCGTTCACCTTCTTGTTGCTGGTCTTGAGTTTGATGCTCCCGGAGCCCATGTCCATCAGCAGGTAGAGAAAGCCGTCCAGCAGCTCCATGGCGAAGTAGTCGGTCTTCATCTCGCGGCCCGGCCGCTGCTCTTTGCTGCTCTGCGGTTTTCCGTGGCTGAACAGCAGCAGGCCGCTGGGCTCGGTGGTGCGGAAGTCGAAGGAGATGGAGCTGGTCTTCTTGGTGTCCCAGCGCGGCAGGGCGATGTACGACTCGGGCGTCTCGAAGGTCACGGGGTCGAGGGCCGCCACGTCCTCGCAGCGGAACACCAGGTCCCCGTGCAGACTGATCTTAGGGTCTCTCTCGATGGCCAGACGTGACAGCTCCAGCTTGAAGTCGTTGTTCTTGTAGACCACCTGCGGGCGAGTATTAAACACAGGTTCACCGATTACAGACATGCATAAGAATGGTTTGCAGCATTCCAGATTCATTAAACGACACGTTCACAGATTTTCAACCTGCTTTTTATTGTTACAGTGTCATGTACGTGTTCACACAAGTTTTATTAAAAAGCCCATCTTGCCAGCAGTGAATTACTTTAATTTACTTCAAGTTTTCCATCCTATATTACTGATAATAAACATTAAGGGTGAAGTATGTCAATCCTGTCACTACCGACACCAACTTCAGCAGCGTTTCTCGATGTAAACATTCACAGAACTGCTCTTGAAGCAGAGGCTTTTCTTGAAGGCGAGTTACACAAGAAAATGGCATCCAAACAAGCAAGTTATGAGTAAACTTAATGGGAAATAAATAAATGGCAAAAGAAATTACATTAAATATTAGTCTAACTGCTGCATTTAACACTCATAAACATCATTTCTATTCACATGGGGTTTTTGCTCCATGGGAAACTAATGATATTCCAACTGTCTAGTCATTAAATCTGTTAATTGGCGTTCAATGAAATAAAATAAAGGTAACAAGATTGCTCTCGATTAGTTTAGGTAGATTTCATTGCTTTTGTGAGTAACGACGATCAAAAATGAAAAACTACGGCACACTAAAAGAAATCAGGCTTACACTTGTCAATACAATACAAAACTAGCTTTAAAAGAGTGAGTAATATTAATAACTATATAGATGTCTTTATAGCTGCTCGTCAGCACAATGAAAAACACAAATACGTCAACAAACTCTTTGAATGTCAAACATTAAACACCAGCAGGTCTTTCTGTTTACTCCAAAAACACATAAATTGACACTTCAGTGTTTCAGTGTTTTAAATTAATTCAATGTTATGCAAAACTAACGCTGGGAACTAGAAATCCACTGCCCAGTTTCAGTCACTGCAACAAAAATGATTTACACTAATGGATTTTTGTCAATTTTACATATTTGCATAATTTTACATTATTTTGCATATTTACATTAGTAGATTGAGCACAATGAGATGAAGTGGTGACAAAATGCTCAGCAATTACTTTGGCTCATTTTAATTTAGTCAAAGCTATTTTTAACAGTGATAACAGCAACACAGTCCGCCCACCTGCCGTCACTCAAACAGTTAGCCCCGCCCCCAAACTCACACCATTGGCTGAGCACGTCCTGACATCTGCTCACACAAACAGAAATGACATACTTCACCTTTGACCCTCAGATTGTGTCTCATTCATTTTGACCCAGAGATGATTTTCTTTTTCCTGAAAATGCTAGTGAATGTTACTGTACTAAAACCTACTGACGATAAGGACTTTGATCATTTTTGTGCTTTTGTGGGACTTTTTCCCACTTTGCTAAACTTGTGGTGATCCTACTTGTAAATCTCTCATTATGCTGTATTATCACCAAATCTTGGATTCAGTCTTTTTATCAACCGGTTTTCTTTCAGTCCTGTGTTTCTTTTTGGAACTGACCAATTGTAGGCCTCACTGATCTGAGCTCATGAAGTTTTTGAGTGAATATTGGCTAAATTAACCAGAAATAATGCTTTTTCTCCACTCAAAACCTGAGGTGCATATGTTCAGATCAATGAAACCTACCATCAACCAGATCTTGAAAGAAATACAAAACCTGTCCTAACTGAAAGAAAACAAGTTGACTGTATCCAGTATTTGGTGATAATACAGCATAATGAGAGATTTACAAGTGCTTTTTAAAAAGCTGGTCGTTTTTAGCTGGGAACACCAAATTATGTTGAGCTCAAGGGTCGATTAGTGTTGCTCTTGACACACAAGTCTTACTCACATCTTTCAGGCAGCCCATGAAGTTGTTGCTGACAGGAGATCCGGGCAGATCGGCCGTGTTCGGGCTTCCTCCGATGTAGAAGAAGTCATCGGATCCCAGCATGGTGTAATCCTCCTGCGTGTAACCGGTGGTGGTCAGAATACCGTCCACCGAGATAGTGACCTGCCGACGGCGCGAGCCGAGACACGGACGGACAGAGACAGAGAGAGATTTTCCCGGGAGGAAGAGAGAGACAGGAGAGAGGAGACAGAGACACTGGATTAAGGAGTCATTGTGGTTGTGCTGCTCTGAGTGTCTGTGCCGGCCGCCGGCGGCTCCGGGTGCGAGGAAACGCTTCTTTAAAGTGCAGCCGAACCCTAAAACTATCCTCAAACTCACCGTCCGACAACACGCCTCCACCACTGAATCACCACAGACGAGAAATCACGCTTTAATACAGCCGACACAGCGGATTTTAAACCGGGAATCAAACACACTCCTCAAGAAGAACACACTTCTAATTCCAGCATGTGTTATTTATTTTGTTAATATTTTGAATTAGATTTCATTGACTTATTTTTTTTAAACTTTTATTTTTATTATTATAAAAGTTGTATTTTTGTTGTTTTTAAATATGTCTATATGTATTCATTTTTATTTCAGTTTTAGTTATTTTAGTACATCAACTAGCTGACATAAACATTACATTTAATTTTATTTCTGTTCACGTTTTTCAGACGTTTCAACGTTTAACAGATATTTTGTTTTTTCTTTTTTTAAATGGTTTCAGCTTTAGTTAACTATAACAAGCCTGGTAAGGTTTCACATTTTTCAGTTTAGACTTTTTTTTTGACGTTTATTTATGTAGCATTTTACACAGTACAGACTGTGTCAAAGCAGCTTTACAGTGTTAAACAGGTAATAAAACAAAATTAAATTCTGTTTTACAGACATATCTGTTGGCATGGCTCTGCCTTTCTCAGTATTTGTGTGTGTGTGTGTGTGTGTGTGTGTGTGTGTGTCTCTCTGTGTCGCTCAGATCGTCTCCTGCTGTAGTAAATCAGAGAATCGGAGCAGCTGATGGTGTTTCATAACTCATTTTGCATCTCTCCAGCAGTTTGGACACATTTTCCTGCCGAAGCTGTGATTGAGACGACGGCTCCGTAACGATTAACAAATCAACACATGCGCGCAAATGTGTTTACTGCAGCGCTTCGCTTTTTAAAATGATTTGTCAGGATCACTTATTTGTTGAATAATAATGATGTTTTTGGCCTTTCTGACTGAACGTGTCCAATTAAACCCTGCGCTGATAAAGGTTGACGCTTCGCAGCGAGGCGGACGACTTTATCTGTCAAAGTGTATTTCTATTCAACCGCTATCACGCGCTAGGCCCAAATGATTTCTCTTCACCTCTTCGCAACAAAACACAAAGCAGCTTCTAATTAAATATGTGCTCCAAACAGCTGCCAAAGCCCATTATCGGCTCTTCGGTCGCTCTTCTCGTCAGCGTTCTGACGGCTTCAAACCAGAGAAATCTGCTGTGATTCAGTGAATTTGAGAATCAGCTGCACCTGAAGAAGCGTTTCCCATCGTCATCATCGCAGCATCGCTCGCTTCGCAAAAAGCTCTTTTCTTTCGTTCTCCTGTACAGCGCAACACATTTTTATGTCTGCCGTCGTACTCTGAGAGCTTTGGCCCGTCATGTTGTGGCGCTGACGTCAGTCTCGTCTGGGTTTGGACCTTCATCAAATCATCAGCGTGAGAGACTCGACTTCTTTCTCTTCTCTACACTCTTAAAAATAAAGCTTTTCCCAGAGATGCCACAGAAGAACAGCTTTCCTCAAAGCACTTTCAGCAATCAGTTCTTAAAAAAGAACTGTGATTTCTTTGAATAATCCAAAGCAGTGGTTTTCGGTTCCGGTGTCGGGGACCCACCGCTCGGCACATTATGCACGTCTCCCTCATTTAACACACCTGAAAAGCTTTATTTTTAAGAGTGTATGACGGTACATTTGGGATGTACGTTTCTCTATCGGTTGTCGTGTTTTGCACTTAAAGACCCCATGATATGACGAGCCGCTTTGTGTGTTCACGTGTTTCCTTTTGAAACTGGCCTTTAGTTTGTCACATGATTCCAGAAGGAGGGACATTCACATTTTGTAGAGTGTGTGTGTGTGTGTGTGTGTGTTTGTTAATGTTAGTTTTAGAGTTAGTGTGTGTGTGAAATCAGTGTCTGGTAACGCTCCGGCATCATGTCAGTGTTTCAGTGCCCGTTTCTGGCCTGGACTCCAGCGGTATTACAATAAATAAATCATTACGCTGAGAGAAAGAGAACCAGCTGACAGCCACCTGTGAGAACCCAAGCGAGAGAGAGACAAAGAGAGACAGAGAGAGAGAGAGAAATGAGCGTTAGATCGGCTCATTCAGAACTGAAGAGGCGTCATATAAGCTTAAACGAACCGAACATCAGTCAGATCAAGAGCTTCAAAACAAGCACATTCATTTCCACAGCGCTTCATACAGCACAGACTGATTCAAAGCAGATTCACAGACATCAACAGGAAAATAACAGTGTTAATGTTCAAAATTCATCAATTATGAAACTAATTCACTTTCAGCTCTACAGAAGACAACAGAGTCATTGTTCAGGTTTTTATTGCTACGTCGTTCTTAAGTACCTTAAAGTTAATACGTGTTTCCTGAAACGTTCTTAGTTAAGTATAGCTTCTGCAAGTCATACTGGATTAGAGTGTGTGAGTGGAGCGGTGTGATTCTGAACGGAGCAAGGAGTGATTTTTTTTTAAAAGCCGGAGTGTCGTGGTTTTCACTCGCTCCACATAGTCAGCCAGCTTGATATAGATGGATCACTGAGATCAGAAAGAATGTCATGATTATATTGACAGCAATATACATGGTCAGGAGGTTTAGGAGGATAGTTTTCAAGGAATTTGTTTGCTCCTTCTAGATACTGAATATTTTCGGATGAAAGCATGATTTAAACAGCACTAACAGCACTTATTTACACACGCAGTTGCTATTTCAATAATGGATTCAATTAAATGTAATCTTACAGCGCTGCTTCATCTGTATCCGATTTCGAATGAGCAGAAATCTGTAGGAAATGCAGCAATAGATAAAATAACTGACAAAAATGAACTATTATTTTCATCCTTTACAAACAAAATTTGCACTGAAAAAAGCAAATGATACTTTTCAACGCTGACAACCACGTAATAAACATGTGCGTGTGTGTGTGTGTGCAAAGATAAATAAATTATTAAAAAAAAAAGCAACAAACTCGATGGAGCTAGCCTTCAGGTGGCTCACCTCTTTCTCTTTTTTCCCCCATAGTAGCCCTACAGTAGCTGTTGATTATACTGTATGTTTCACATGTTGTGCTTTTATCGTGTCATGTTGTCATCCAATACCAGGGATGAGTGATTTACTGCTGGGTGATCAACCCTGGCTGTGGAGTAAATAAAGACACAATAGAAAATATATTACGATAATATAAATGACCCTCGGAGTGAAGGCTGTACGTACTATAGCCTACTGCCAGTTCATGATATGCATGAGGTTGCGGGTTTCAAAAATATACAAAATATCCAGGGTTGGATTTAGCTTGCAATTTGGACTGGTCCTGATGAATGCAATTTTATCTATTTTGGAAGTGTTTCTTGTTAAAACACTCTTACCAGAATCCAATTTTTTGTTGGACTTGTGTAGGCCTAAGGTGATTTTGTGTGTGTGTGTGTGTTTTCTCTCTGTCTTCTGTTAAAAGCTGTTAAATTATTAAGCAGTGTCTTGTGGAGAATTTTTTTTCCCTTTTTAATGGGGTGTCCACTGGGAGGTGAGCTGGGCGTTTATTTTTCTTTCTCGGTTTTCTTCTGTGACGTGATGTATGTGTTACGCAAGTTTGTTGCCTTCCAACAGGAAAGAGCTCAGTGTCTTTATCGCTATCAACCAATTCAGCACCACCGCTATGGACAGCGCCCGGTAACGTCGCTCATAAGCAACCTCCTAAGGTATAGTTCGGGGAGCTCGCCAGGAACAGGTACACCTGTGGTTAAAGCATACCGTTAGAATCAGCGCAGAGTGTTAAGAGACAGTGTTATTGGGAAACGCACCCCAGATCAGTTCAGTTCAGTGTCACTGGTGCAAAGTGAGTGTCAGTATCCAGCTCAAGTTTTGTTTTCTTCTGTTATCAGTGCAGATCTGAAAATGACTGAATATTACTTGTCTTTTGTCAGTTTTGGAGCTCTTCTATTCACCTTTGAGTAGTGAATAATAAGAGGCTGAGTGTTAGTCATGTCTTTTATGGCTGATGTTCAGAATAACGCCGGTGATCTTGAGTTTATATTTACAGCTGATCCAGACGACTGACCTTGAGCGGCTGCCGAATCGTCACGCTGTCGTTAGCCGAGGACGGTTATTTGAGATCTGTGTTCATGGACTGTGTGCTGCTAATGGACGCTGCGATTGACTGAACTCTGATGATCTTCTGATGAAATCAGCTTCACGTGTGGAGACTCCAGACTAATGAATTGCTGCTTTTACTGAAATATGTTGCTTTTTATTATCTGAGATGTGCTGTGACAATATAATGCAATTATCATCAAGTACTCACAGCACAGATTGTTGTGTTGGAGTCAAATGCGAGAAAAACATGAGATCTGGTGTATTTGTACAACACATTTCACACACGCCACAGCTTTCAGCTTTTAATCAATTCATTTAGGCTTTGCATTTATAATCAATTTGTTTATAATGAATTCCACTATAATTTATGTTTGTTTTATATTTTCAATTCCTGTTCTGCTCTAAATAAGGTTAAATATAACGGATTTGTTGTGGAGTGAGAAAAAGTAAAACACATGATTATAGTGTTTAGAATTGGAAACATTTTATTTACAGACATTATTTCTGAATGCAATAATAAAATGTGGCTTATCTATGTTTTTTTTTCCACACATCAATGCAATTTTGACCTGATGTGACGGACAGTCAAGCGCGACTTATTTTCTGGAAAGTACTGTACACGACAAAGTTTTACATCACAAATTCTCCCTCATTCACTGCAAAAAATAGTTTCTTCTTCAGTTTTTGTCTTGTTTTCCTGTATTAATTTCGAAACAATTTCAAATCATCGACTGGAGAAGAAAATGGACAAGAAGTCTAGTTTTCTAAAAAACATGCCAAAATGTACTGAGAAACAAATCTGCCAAAGCATCAAGAAAAATATACTTAATTAAAAGAGAAAACACATTTTTTTCCTTTTAAGCAAAAAGTCAAAAGAGAGAGAGAGAGACTTATCATCATAACTTATTTTGCTTTCAATTAAATGTGTCTTGATTGAACAGATTTTCTACATCTGACAGGAATGTAGAGGAAGAGCGTGATGTCTGTCGTTGTCTCCGGCAGCATATAGAAACACATGAAGACACAATCCCTGATCATGCTCATAATTGTCTGATTTCAGCTCAGTGACTCACACAAACATATTTCATGAGGTTGCATCACGAACAAACGCCTCTAGTCAAAGAACAATGAAAGGTTTTGAGAGTCAAACGGACGATCACTGGATTCGCATCTACTGTAACGTGCTGCGCCGGTCATTAAACGCACGTGAACACTGTACAGATCTCAACAACACTCATTCTCCTTCACTATGATGAAAGCGTCTCAACACAGAGTTACAGCAATAACAGGACAAACTCAACTGCTGCTGAACTTCAGATTCAGAACTTCATTTTACAGTAGATGTTCTGTGAAAACACAATGCTATTGACCTCCTTACCTTATCTTATTTTCCAGTACAAATATCTAAACATTCTTAAGTCAAGATGCATTTATGTGAAAAGCAAAATGTCTTGATTTATGAAAAAAAAGTTACATGAGAAGTTTATGAAAAAGATCACACATACAAACACACGCACAAAAATATTTGTGCTGGAAAACAAGACAGAAATCCTGGGGAAGGCAAGAAGTTCCACAGTGTGACAAATGAATTGGTAAAATGACAGAATATGTGGCCTCTGATTCACGTCTAGAAGCTCAGCACAGCCGCTTGTATAAGGCTAATCACACATAAGAATAGCAGAATGCCGTTTAAAGTGGTTTGAGATGAAGTGCATCACATCACACCGCAGGACGCGTCAGATTTACACCGTAATTGATGTCAGCGCACCATTTACTCGGCGAGGACTCGTTTTAACAGCCTCAGGATTCGCCTGCAGACAAATGTCAGGTCAACGCCAGCGACAGGTTTCACAAACCGCATTAAATATACATTTATATATAAATCGCCAGGAAAATGATGTAATATGTGGAAAGCGATTAAATGACAAGCGTTTTCCCCAGTCGTTCGACCCAAACGCACAGATTCACGTGATTTACGGGAAGAAAAATCACCTGTCGCTCCGTGAACAGACACTAATGCAATCAGCTGCTGGAAAAACACATTTGGCCTGTCAGACGCATGAAACATCACGCTCCTGTTGCTTTACTGCTCACATGACACACACACACAAGCAAAATGACTTACAATATTAATCTTATGTGTTTATTTATTTATTTTGGATGACAAGAACAACAAATATTGGCCTGTAGCGTCAGAAAAATAATCTTGTTTTCCCTTTTAATTAAGTTCATTGGCAGATATTTTTCTTCATTAACTCAATTAATTTTCATACAATTTTGACAAAACGCTTTAAGTCATTTTGCTTCTTCAGTTAATGTTTAAACAAAAGACTGAGCAAGAAAATCAGAAAATGTTTTTTGAACATGTGAAATCAAGCGTTTTCATGTGAATAATGCACTAAATATAACACGATTGATATTATGTATCAATCTGACTTACTTCACTCAGTCACTGATTTACTTCATAACAGTAAATAAATGTCGGTTCGGCCACATAAACATGCAAATAATCGGTATCGGTTATAAAAAAATCAATATCGGCCGATCAATAGTATTATTTGCATCTGCATGTCTAATGGCCTCATATTCTGTCTGATTTATTTAGCTCAAAAACATAAAACTACACAAGATCTAAGAAAGTTTATGAACCAGATGACATTAAATATAGCTGTTCACAATTTTGTAAGATGAATTTTCAGAAAGATATCAACCCTAACCAAGTAAAGTCACATTCATTTGTAAAGTATTTTTTAAAGCAGCTTTACAGAAAATACAATGTTAATGCTTTTAAATATATTCATATCTTTATGTGTTATAGTCACATTTATCAGATGATATTTTGTACCAATATAATCAGGCAGGTGAGATCTGCTGTATGGTGTTCTGTGAGTGTTCACAGGACCAAGCGCATCAGCTGTTAATGGGAATACGGTCGAGCGTGTGCGCATTAGCTCTATATGTTGATCCGCCGCGCTGCGCTTCTGTTGTTCAGCGTCGACTGATCTCAGAGAAACTAAAGCAGCGTCAGCGGCTGCACTTGTGCTCTGTGCTGCAGATAAGCGCTGAAATCCTCGCACAGCGGCGGCGGCAGCTCGTGTGCATCTGAAACACAGCCGCTCCAGGCCAGATAAGTCAATCCGCAGCTCCTACATCTTACAGGCTCGGCGAGCTGATAATGTGTTAATGGGCCGTTTGTCTCTTAGATATATTGACTTATTTACCCTAAAACCCCTCGTGACAAGACAGAGAGCATGTTCAGATAAGCACACGTAATCCCTCACTCAAACACACTGGAATACAAAAACCATCAGCGCCGAAACCAGAAACTACAGCCGCTATTAACCGCAAACACACGACAGTAATGCAGCAGCAGCACAGAGACAATGAATACAACACTGAGAGAGAGAGAGAGAGAGAGAGAGAGAGAGAGAGAGAGAGAGAGAGAGCATATATAGGTGTGTGCAGTGGAGTGTTGTTTTCCTGACACACACAATCAACATCAACCACACCTACAACACACACACACACACACACACACACCACATGACTCTGCAGCAGTACAGGGCCAGATTCACCAAACATGTTCTTATTAACTGCCATTTTAAAGAAGAAAATAGTTAAATATTGAAATATTATTACTGTGTAAAATGTAATGTATTTCTGTGATGCGCAGCTGAATTTTCAGCATCATTACTCCAGTCTTCAGTGTCACATGATCCTTCAGAAATCATTCTGATATGCTGATTTGCTGCTCAACAAACATTTATGATTATTAGCAATGTTAAAAACAGTTGTGCTGCACAATATTTGTGTGAAAACAGTCATACATTTTATTTTTCAGGATTCACAGACTAATAGAAAGTGCAAAAGAACAGCGTTTGTTTATTTTGTATCATTATAAATAAATGTATTGTCGCTTTTGATCAGATTATTGTGTCCTCGATGAATAAAAGTGTTCATTTCTGTTAAAAAATCTTACTGACACCACATTTTTGAATAGTAGTTGTAACGCCACGCCAGCAGAGGGAGCCCTCACCCATTGACTCACTGTTACCACTCCCTCTGCTGCTTCTTTGGTTACTTCCTGTTTGGTGGCCATTTAAGGAGGCCTACACCAAACAGGCCTCGTGAAGTATTGTTTTGCCTGTGTGGATTCTACCAAGCGTTTTCCCTGTTTTCATTGCCTTGTTTTTGCCTTTTCCACGGTTTTGTTTCATTGTCATAGTTTTGCCTTGTTTCATAGACTTGTTCATTTGTCACTTTGGACTGCTCTCTTGGATTTTGACCTTCTGCCTGCTTATTTGGATTTTGCTTTTGTCTTGTCTACGTGTTACTGTTTGTTTGGAGATCGACCCTGCCTGTCTTGACTACGCTGTGTTTAATAAAGCTCGCATCTGGATCTATCACGCTTCGCTGGAGTCCCGTTACAGTAGTGTATATCAGTCTTTCATATCAGATTCACCAGCGCAACGTCTTCACTGATAAAAATGATTTGTGGTGAAGTAAATAATACATTAAAAACGTAATGTAATAAAAACGTAAAAAATGTAATTTCTACATTAATTTAGTGCAGGCTAAAATAAGAATTGTTGGTTATGTTTACAAGGATTTTTAAAGCGAATATCAAAGTTATGATCCCATAAATATCATCTTAAAAGGACAACAAGCTGTCTGCTTACTTACTTACATGTTTGTAAGTGAACCACATGCTTTAAAAGCACTCTTTGTTTTGTTGTGCTACATTGTTAAAGTAAATTTTATAAATCGTGACTGAGTGAAATGTTCTTGAGTGTTGCAGATTTAACTTAAAATAATTAAGTAGAAATTACTCATCAAACTCTAACCGGCCACTTTAAATTATTTCCTTTGCTATTTTTTTTTTTTTTTTACCTGACTTAGTTATACAGATTTTACTTGTGTGCAAAAAACTTGCAAAAGGAAAATTAAGTAAATCTTACTTTTTCAGCGTTGGGTAAGACTTTATTTTAAGGTGTCCGTACTTACTTGCTATTAAAATAACAATTAATTGTGCATAATGACATGCAAGTAACCGTAAGACAAACCCTAATCCCAACCCTAACCATATAGTAAGCAACTTCTTAAAAATTAATAGAATTTATCTTTTTTATTGTATTTATTTATTTATTTTATTTTATTTTTATTTTTATTTTTTTGGTGAATCCAACCCCTGATCCCAGACCAGCATTCACATCACATCACATCGGTTTATCATCAGCAGATGAATTATGATCAGAATAATAACGTTGTACTCTCACCGGCTCCGCCGTGTCCATATGAACACTGTAGTCACACAATAATTCATGGAATACTGCATTTGCCAAAACTCCCACAATGCACTGCACTCAACATCTCCTCCATCGCTCATTATCTGATCAGAGCGACAAAAGTTCAGACACTTTTACATAAGAACTGGATAAAAATATAAAATAAGTGTTGATTTCTGAGCCACTTGTGAATCAACTATTGAGCACAACGAGGTCACGAGACAGAAACGAAGCGTTTATATCTGAATAACGCTTTCAATCTGCATTTCCAGTCAGCAGCAGTCAGTTCAGTAAACTAGTCTTCCAGCGCTAACATAACCAATGTCTAATTCATTTCACAGCTCGTTCTGATCAAGATCTGTACGTGAGACGTCTGATGACTAACCACAGTCTGCTTTGCTTCTATAGTATTAAACAGTAAATAAGACGTTAACACTGGTGCAGTAATACTGCAGCTGACCAAGGTCTGAGTCTAAATTATCCAAAAATGTGTATAACTGCATGTGTGCTGAATGCAGATGGCGTCACTCAACAGCTCGTTTGCACTGATGAATTCAACACTCGACTCAAGACTGACTTAAAGACGATCGAACCTCATGATCCGGAGCGTTACACCTGCTCTCCGTCACACACATTCACTGTCACTTTCACCTCAGTCAGGCTGAGAACGAGCATCCGTCAGCAGCACTGACACAACTACTAACCATACCTTGTCACATTACAAGCTACTAGTTTAACCAGAGTCACACTAACCTTGGCTAAACAAGATGCATGAACCACACTGATAAAAATCAAATGAATGATACTGTTTAGACAATCATCACAATATAAAACGGCTAAATGTTTTCTTAATTGACGTTAGTGTCGTTTTTTAATAATACCTGAACATACCTGAAATGAGATCATGCTTCTGAATCAAAGCGACGTAGGAGAGAAAGAGATGTTTTCAGAGACTCTCTTGAATATCCTTTTAACATCCAAAATACACATTCAAGTGCTTATTTTATTGTACTTCATCTACTTGTGTCTGTAGATGTAATTCCAGTCTGTATCTTTAAAGAGTTTGTGTCTCCGCTTCAGCAGCACTTACACACAAACGCAGCAGGTTTATTCCTCTCTGTATTCTGAAGGTTTTTACTGAGGACTTTGTTCATATATCGTTCGATTGATTTATACATTGTATTCCTAAGACGTGGTGAAAATTTGTCTGTTGACAGTATCGATGGAATGATAAAACATGAAATCCAAAATCCCCTTAGTAAAAACATTTAACTCTAAGAAGACGACAAAATGAATCAAAACTGATGAAGCTGGCTTTAGATTTCTGTTCTAAAAATGTATGCAAATTAGTGCATATTTAAACTTGTAATACAACAAATGTTTGCAGTTCCTAATGTAATATCTCGACTGGGGAATTACGGCGATATCTGTTAGTTATGTTTTTGTGGTTCGTGGCAAATTGGGTCTAAACGCATCTTGTTTTAATGCTGTTCAGATGAGTATTTTGACAGTGTAACTCTCACACAAAAACAACTGAAAAATCTCAATTAGGACATGACAGAATCAAACTCATACTGTGCAACAAAAACTACAAATGTAATCAAAATCACGACGCTGAACAGCAGAATTGAAACACACTGATTTAACTTAGTGATTGTTTTCTGAAGCAGTTCACTGAGAGTATCTGCCACTCAAACCAATCATGTGAAGCGCTGAAACGAGTCAGATTTCCCACAGCTCGCTGAGCAACACAATGAGACGTCAAACGCTGCGCCGCGCTCCTGTCAATATCGGCCGCTTACGGCAGGAGCCACATTATCCGTAAGCAGCGGAACCACTGACGCGCTACTCCAGCGAGCGCTTACGTTAGCGGCGGCGACTCTCGTTAGTCACGTTAACCGAGTCCCGTTAGCGGCGCCACACGAACCAGTCTGAGCGTGAAGACGCAATATCACACCGCAGCTACTTCCCTTGATAAAATCCTCCATCTTGTTGTCATCGGGCCGTTCTAATACATCTGGCAGAATTGATCACCTGTCAGCCACGAAATAATTATTTGATATTGATGCAGTGCAGCGCCGGCTCCGGCCCTTCGCATTAGACGAGCGCTGGCAGCTCATTTATACTCGCCAAACGAGCTGCCACAGACAAACTGTTGCTGCCCTGACCGAAGCGTCTCCAGCCAAACGCCGCCGGCTAATGGACACGTCTGATTGCCATTACATCAATCCGAAAGAATCGCCCTGCACATCAAATCATTGCCAGTGATAGAGAATGTGATTGCGTGAGTCTGATTCGACTGCCCGGCGGCGGGACGGTCCCGGGGTCAACTCACACACATCATTAAAAACGCATTAGAGATTCACATCACGCACACTTCACTTTACACAATCAACACGACACGCGCTGGACTACACAAGACTGTTCGTTTAACCTGAAGAGCAAATGAGGAGAAACTCCTGTGACCGTCAGTGACTTCACTGTTACTTTACAATGTATTTTTAACCACACATAAACTACACTGCTGTTCAAAAGTTCACTGTCAGTATGAATTGTTCTATTTTTAAGAAATAAACATTTTTTATTTATCATGGATGCATTAATCTGATCAAAAGTGACAGCATTTATAATGTTAGAAAATAAATAAATGCTGTTCCTTTGAACTGTCTATTCATCTGTGAATCCTGAAAAAATAAAATGTATGACAGTTTCAGCAGCACAACTGTTTTTAACATTGATAATAATCAGAAATGTTTGTTGAGCAGCAAATCAGCATATCAGAATGATTTCTGAAGGATCATGTGACACTGAAGACTGGAGTAATGATGCTGAAAATTCAGCTGCGCGTCACAGAAATAAATTACAGTTTAACAGATATTCACATAGAAAACAGCTGATTTACACTGCAATAATATTTCAGTGTTTTTACTGTATTTTATCAAATAAATGCCATCTTGGTAAGTAGAAGAAACTTTTTTCAGAAATATAGAAAAAAATCCCAAACTTTTGAACAGTAGTGCATATAAATAAGTGATGCGTTACAAGACAGTGTTTGATTCATGCATTAACTCTTCATCTTGTTTAGGGTATAATGCATTACAATCAGATTTCTGATAACCAAAAAAAATTGTAAACACTACATTAACACTCATTTCTATCAATGCATGGAGTACAGAAACCAGAAACACAAAATCTCAGCTCAGATTGCTCAGATTGAGGAGGTTCAAAGCAAACAGCAGCAGTCCAGCATCAGTCTGAACTCATCAGCTACTGAACCAAACACGGATGTTCCTTCATACGACACAGTGTGAAACACGTCAGATCTGCTTCAGACCAAGCTGAATCTGAGCATCTCCTGATAGTCAAACAGGTTTTTAGATCAGCTGGGAATTGAATCCAACACACGTTATGAATCTCAATCAAGTTCAGCATCTCAAAGTAGGTTCCTCAAGCTGTGCGGTCCTCGAAATCTTTCTCTCTCACGAGCGGAGTTTGTAAGATTCAAACAGATGGCAAAACACACAGAAAATGACTGAGCGTCTGAAACACACAAGCACTCGATGCCCATCTGTCAATCAAACCATGACGAAAATGTTCAAGGAAGGAACAAAATGCAGCAAACTATTCTGATAAAAATCAAGCGAACAACTGTTAAAGCACCATCACAATATAAAACCGCAAAACATCATCTCCTTAATCAATGTCTGTACGTTTCAATTACAAACTATATATAAAGACGGTTTTCTCAAAAACTTAAGCAGCACATTTTACTGCTCTCTCTCTCTATTTTTTTTTTTTGTACAATTTTTCCCGAGGGGTTTGTTATGGAACTCCGTTTCCACCACTGAATAAAAATTTAAAAAAAGGTTATTGCGACTTATCTCTCAATTTTGACTTTTTTTCTTAGAATTGCGTGATACAAACTGAGAATAAAAGTCAGAATTGTGAGATAGAAACTTGCAATTCTGTCTTTTTTTCTCCTTAGAACTGGACTTTATGACTTGCAACTGTATCTCATAATTAAAAAAACAAATCAGAATTGCGAGATACAAAGTCTCAATCGCAAGGAAAAAAATCTGATTTTATTTCTCACAATTGTGCTTTTATATCTCACAGTTCTGAGAAAAAAAGTCAGACTTGTGAGATGTAAACTTGAAAGAGTTGTGAGATAAAAAGTCGCAATTACCTTTTTTATTTTTTATTGGTGGAAGCGGGCTTCCATAGTTTGTTGATATGTCACTCGCTCAAAATTCTGTGAAGGTGTGACAGAATCAAACCTCAACACATACTGTACAACAAAAACTACAAAACTAAATCATGACAGTAAACAGCAGAAATAGTTCTCTCTCACAAGTAGAGTTCATACGAAATCCACAGGGAAAATTCAGACAGACTTCATAATGCCGACCATGATTCTAAAACACACCAGCACCCGACGGCCATCCATCAATCTCATCATGATGGAAAAGTTTGTCAAAGAAGGGTTTTTTAATCGTAGTACACGAGTACTGCAGACAAAGAATTATAATGACTATAATTACATGATTTCAAAATACCCTTGATGACAATAATATAAAACACTGCAAGATATTAACAATGCACTAACTACAATAACACGGCATTTTAGGCAGAAGAAAACTGAATAAAATGAATGTGACACAACCAAACACATAGACGAAATATCACCACCATATGATCATTCTGTCACCATTTACTTTCCATCATGTCGTTCAAACCAGTTTTACTTTCATAAAAGATGTTTTGAAGAACATTGGGAACCAAACCACATTGGGCCCCACTGAATTTCACTTAAGAGAAAAAAAACTTTTGTGTTTAAATGTATGTTTAATCCTCTTTAAATGGCGACAGAATGATCTTTTTGACCTAACTATCCCCTGTTGGTCCACATACAAACCCAAAGCTGACTTTACGCAGTAAGTGTCTTTGTCCCGCTGCGATCGACAGCGATCGTCCTTACCTGAGCTCCGGAGCTGCCGTTTCAGCCGCCTGGCCTTCCGGAGACGCGTCTTTGAAATGACTTACCTTTCCCTAGAACAAAGACAAAACTGCGGTTGCAACGAAAACCTGTTCATTGAGCTCTCGAAGTGCACACCGATAAGCGCAGACAGCGAGCGACTGACGGGTCCTTCGACAAGTGGCTGGCAGCTGGAAAACGACCCTCGGCGCAGTTTGCGAACTAGTCGAGAGAGATGAGGACCGAACTAGCCAAAGGACCCGGGATGAGTTAGTGAGACTGAGGGGTCAGGAGGAGGAAGAGGAGGCTAGGGACGGGCCGAAGAGGCCGAGAGGAGCTCATGTGGTGCTCGTATGTGGGGTTGGAGGTTAGTACTTTAGTAAAGAAGAGCAGGTCAGACACAAAAATGGTTGTTAGTACAGTTACAACAAAGGTTTCATTCGGATTAGTAACAGAATTTAGGTTTTAGTCAATTAGTAGAGCAGTCAATTGGTGAAATCCTTTGTGATTGGATTCGACAAAGAGAGATTGGTCTGAATTGTCACGTTTGGTGGGTTTTGAGGTTAAGAGGAAACAAAAGAAACCATCCAAAAGAGTCACGACATGGGGAAGAAGCCATGCAGTCGAATGAGCAGATGAAGATGCCGTCGAATGGGAATGAGCTGCCGACGCGACCGATGGAGGGCAAACCAAACGCCTGAGCGACAGCGCTCGCAGCCGACGGCGGAGAGAGTCAGCAGGACGGGGTCACAGCACGGCACAGATGGAGCGACGGCAACATTTAGTGGATTAAGGGGTTAAATCTGAAGGTGGGACACAACAAAATGAGCACTCTGAGTCCAAAGATTTGCGTGCAAGCCGAGACGCGCTCGTTCGGCTTGGGCATCGCAGACTCCCTCTCGCTGCGGGTGGATGAGATGCAAGCGGATGGAAGCATGCACACCAATCTGCTAAAGAATACCAAAGAAAACACAACAGGAGAGTTCGACTGAAGCCACACGTCGACGTGCGCTCGCAAACGGCACATAAATGGGCGCAAATGAGTGGAAACGGCTCTGGCTGTGAGCTGTCAGTCATCTACGGCTGTCCGTCCGCCAATTACCCGGCCCGCGTTGGCCAAATAACGCGACGGAACGGCAGGCGCGGCTTTCCCTGCCTCCGAAATATTGTTATTCTAGGGCGCCGAGCCCCTGCCAGAGTTCATTAGACCCGTATAATTGCATACTAACGCGAGCGGCCCGGGCTGATGACACCGTCCTGGAGGATCTGGCGGCGGGAGGCGAGAGACCCGTCAATCACGCCGACCCCAGATCAGCGGCTTCTGCGCACCCGACCAGATGCGGGAGTCTTTACTGATGTCAAATTATTCCTATTAGAAGGGCCGTCATCTCTGCAGGGGCTCATATATGTGAGTACAGCACACACATGGAGCACAGTAAGAGTGTCTCTGCTGAGCGACCTCACGCAGGAGCTTCATTATCGAGTTAGTGTCAGTGTTAATGAACACAGGTCATTACAGAACCCTTCCTACAAGGCGTGCAGCTGTGGGCGGAGCCTCGTGTTTGACGAGTCCAGTGACAGGCAGGACAGCTCAAGCTGAAGCTCATCCGTGGTGCAGTGACAATGTGTTCGGACCAGTCTAAAACGAAATATAGCCGAATTAAAAATATAAATGTTACATGCACATACTTAAATTGAAGTAATAAAATGAAAATAAAAATAAATTAAAACTATAAAAACTATAATGCATATTTTATGCACAATTTCCCCAAAAATTCCAGGATAAAGTACTAAAATTAGTAAAACAAAAATGAATAAATTCCAATTAAATGAAAGCTACATCACTTTAAAAAAAAAAAAAAAACACTAACAAACATTAATAAACACTATAATAGTATAAAACAACAGCGGATTGTCTGACAGTTCAATAAACCGCAGCCAAGATCTACAGTCGATTCTCATCGGCCAAACAGCAGAACAAACGTCGTGTCAGTGTGAAGCATCAATAACGCTTCCCTTGGAAGTTATAGAGGCTACCGTGCTTCAGTAATAATTAATTGTTCATGTTTAATAATTAGGTTGGTTGTCCTATGGGTACGTACACTAATGAAATCATCACTCACGCCGGCGTGAGCCTCCGTGACTTAGCAAAGCAAACGAACCCAAAAGCGTGCGAGGGTCAGGCTCCGATCGCCGAGATTCTGCTGCACCGTCGGGGCTCAGAAACCCTCTGATCTGTTGAATAAATCAGAGCGGCTCTTGTAATGGGGTTCTGGCCCTCGTTTCGGGCCGTGTTTTACGGCCAGGCCTGCCCGCTCTGAACTGGGCCGTAAATCCACCCTGGAGAGCAGGAGCTCCAGGAGAGACGGAGGTTCTGGCTGCCAACCATCACCTTGAGCCTGATTTCAAAAGAGCCGCCATTATCAGCTAATGGGCTGCAGGCTCCTGCGATGCTGAAAACCACAGAGACTTTCGTTGAGATCCGTATCATAATATTAAAATCAATACAGGAATCTGAGATTGTGTGCCTGTAAAAACACTTTCATAAGACTGGACATTCACACCTCAGCTCACAATAAATATGCTCCAGGAACGTTTCGCTAACAAAAATGTTACTTCTGAACATTCAAAATGATTTTCTTGGTTGTGCAAACATTCCATTGTATTCTTTTGCAAACGTTATGGGAACGTTACATTTGAATGTTCTCTGAACGTGAAAAAAAAGGTTAGATAAACATCCAACTAAAATGTTTCAGAAAAATGTTCCATGAACAATGTATAAATAACGTTTCTGCGCTAACGCTTGGAGAACGTTCTTATGGACCAGATAACTTTGCATTACCGTTACTGGAAGAACCTCGCTAGAGTGTTCTGAGACGGTTCCCTGTTCGCTGCAATGAGCTTCACTGAGTTCCTTCCATCCTTACTGCCTGTCACTGGGTCGAATGAACTTCCACGTTGGTTAAGACGATAATGAATAACATTAAAGGGGAGGCGTGGCTACAGTTAAACATAAACATTCATTGTGATCTTTATTTCTTCGCACAGACAAATCGCTCCCAATAACACGGACCGAGACTCAGGTCAACACGACATTTTGAGCGTTTGACCCGAGACGGTGCACGTCTGCGGTTCCTGACGAGGAGGGAAGGTGCAGGATGGACGAAACCAAGAAAAAAACCATGATGGAATGAGACAGTGAAACGAAAGGAGTGAAGGTCTGTAGTCTGATTGCTACCTTGATACCAATGGGGATTTGTGTAGTCAGTATAAGCAAACAGAATAGAAATAGGAAACGGAAATCCAGGGCAAACCAAAGTAGAAGACAATTAGAATGATATCTACCATATAATGCAGTTTGTTTACCATAGCGTGTCCAATGCCTGAGTGCTTTAGGAAAAAAAACAAGGGAAGGGAAAGAAAATATATAGAATAATGACAAATCGTGAAGTCAATAAAGGTCTTTTAAAGAGCGGCGGTCTTAAACCGGCCTTCGGTCTCTCTTTTCCTAATGTGGCTTTTGTGCAGGAGAATAAAGATCCGAATTGAGAACTAAAGCAACAGAGTCTCTTCATTGAAGGATTTGTCAACCAAAAGAAAAAACATGACCACAGTATTGTTATTATGGTTAGTACGTCAGTACGCAAGTTAATTCGGAAAACAACAGATGGCCCGCATTCCGTGAATGACACGATGTTAGTCGTTTCAAAGGAACACAAACAGGTCAAAACGAAACACAAAATCCAAAATGAAACTGGAAGAACTTGAAGCTGTCGGGTTAGTAAGAAGACACAAGAGTTAGCGGAACCATTCTCCACATGAAGAAGGGATACGTGGGAGAGCTTGGGGGAGGGGCTGGTTTGAGTGGGAGGGACTAGAGGAAAAGCAGTATTAGTAAGCATTCTGATTGGCTAGTCCTGCGAGCGGGCGTGGCCTGTTTGCGGGCGGGGCTCTTTACAGGCCAATTTGGCCAGACTCGGCTTTCGAGGTAAAGCGAGAATCGCTCGTCTCTGGCTCACGACTGAAAGGAGGCAAAAACACAGCCGAGTTAAGCAGTGACACATCAACAACATCTTCAGCAACGAAACATCTCATTTGAACGTTCAACAAAACACGTGAAGAAGGGAACGCGCGGCGCCGCCATCCTGGACCTGCAAGAAAACGGCATTTTTAAAACATCATCCAGACCTCGAAAAAGATCCCGATTCTGATCCAGACCCGTTCTCAGACCCAAGCCTCCGCAGTCCATACAGCAAAGTGTGTGTGACTCTGGTTCGTTCCTCAGGCTGACCTCTGACCTTGAGCGCTCACGCGCCGTAACCCGGAGGTTTCTGCTCGGAGCTGCGCTTTGACTTTGAGCGGCGGTGGGAATCGGCCGCGAGTGTTTCCCGCTCCGCCGTCAGCAGCGGGACGCCTCCAACCACAGGAGAATAAATTAAATTAGTTCAGAGCAACAGTTACCGGCCGACAGGAGGAGGAATTACAGAGACGCTCGCCTGAGCGAAACCCTGCTGAGACTGAAGACACAAGACTAATATTGGACATCTGATTCAGTGTTTAGAGCTCAGCGGCGACACGCAGGAGATGAACGTAATAACGTGTGCGATCCGATTAAACCCGAGACTTTTGCAGGTAGAGACCAATCAATCAGGCTGCTGCAAAACACTCTTTGATTAAACTGATTTCAACACGGATCATAATAACAAATGTTCAGTTCAGTTAATATTAAAACATATTCAGAAAATATATAGTTGTGTGGATTTATTTTTATTTCTTAGCCTGAATCAAAAATGATCACCCACTTTCAGTCTTTAAGATACTTTCTTTGTGCTGAAGACAGACAGACATCCGTAACCACACGATCAGAGCAGAAAATGCAGATTCCGTGTGGGCCGAAAAAATAACTCAGTTTGATTGATTCGTAAAGAGCTTCTCACAACACATATTGTTCCAGAAACAGGTGACGGATGTGAGCGTTTACAGAGCCGCTGAGAAATATGAAAATGCACTTTCACAATCTCCGAATGTGACCTGCACGTGCGTCTCAGCGTCTGTCAGGAAAGCAAACTGATCGAGGGTTAGTGGATGAGAGAATGAAGGAAGCTGAATTCGGAAACACGCATGTAAAATACGCACACAAACATCAGGATTATCATAATGAAGCAGGTTTGGCTCTCATGAATATGCATGGCACACAGCGCATACTAAATGAGCTAAACAAGCAGGACATGAATATGTATGAACATACAAACATATCGGCACGTATGTGAGAATCGAGAGGCTACTGTGTGTGTCTCAGCGGCTCTGCTTCTGCTTCTGCTCTGGTCTCGTGTGCTGAATGACATCAGCGTTCTGCTCAACCCAGACCTGATGATTAACATGCGAGAAATGACATTTCAGTCAAAGCATGAATCCTGCTCACCCGGCACACCATCTTACTCTTATACTTCACTGATTTTAAACTAGATTCAAGATGAGCGTTATTTCAGAATAATCCTGCTGTTCTCGTTCCTTTTGAATATGCAGTCAAACGACAGACTGAAACGATCGAGCCCTCGACCGCAAACCAGCAGTCGACGGCGTTGCTAGGTGACAAATTACAAGAGACGAGAGTGATGGGGAAAAACAGATCGAGCTGCTGAGAGACGGACAGCAGACAGACGCCGAGGAGCAGAAAACCAGACTCCGCCTCCAATCATCACCTCAACCAATCAGCACTGCGCACTCAAACATTCTCAGCCAATCACTACAGCCTGGAACAGCAACTAGTATGCTGTATGCACTACTCTAACCTAAACTAATCTGAATAAACAAAGAAAAACAGATCTAAATTTAAGACTGATGTATCTGAACTGTGTATAAAATTGTTCCTACACATAATTTTGTTCATTAAGCTAATGATCAACGAATTGTATTTTCAAAATTTAAATGATCATATTTTCAAAATGAATTTATTCAAATTGCTTATAATCAGCATAAATCTGTTTATTGTGAAAAAAAATATAGGTAACACTTTATTTTGATAGTCCACTTTAGACATTCTACTAACAGTAAGTAACTTTGCAACTGCATGTCAACTAGTCATTAGAGTATTAGTAGACTGTCTGCTTAATATCTTCTTACAGTCTTCTAAACTTCCCAAGTAAATGTCAACTTATTCTACTAACCCTAAACCTAACCCAACAGTCTGCTCTCAGAGTTAGTAGACATGTAGTTGCAAATTAATGAGAATTAGTTGACATGTAGTTGCAAAGTTACTTATAGTTAGTAGAATGTCCAAAGTGGACTATCAAAATAAAGTGTAACTAAAATATATACTTACGTAGTTAAAACGTATGAACATTGTTAAAATATGGCTAGTTGCAGAACAGTTTTATATTTTCCATTTTTATTTTAGTTTTGTTAAAGTTTTAGTAATTTTGTTGTGTGTTTATTTTGTCAGTTATTTTATAAGTCTATATTACATTTTATTTTATTTAAATTTTAGTTTTAGCACCTCAACTGAGAAATGTTGCCTTGGCAGCTAGCTGAAGGTTATTCTTGTATTTTACTTCACACACACTGATCTGAAGTCAACAGGAAGTGCTGGTTTGTGTTGTTATATGATCATATTTCAGGTCTGTATGCGTGACACTGAGCGCTGTGTTTCGCTCTCACCTGCGCTGGAATATCGACAGTATGTTGATTCTCAGTAACGGCTCCCTGTGTGTCTATAATAGAAACGCCGAAGAGAAAATGTCACGACCTCTTCCAAGAAACGGCAGCGAGAATCGAACCCTCAGACGGCTGCCTATAAAGTTACCAGACACGTAGAGTATCCGTTAAGAGCAAAACGGCCGCGATCAAATACAGCAGCTTTAACGGCGGTGTATTTATCACGAAAACACACTGAAATCAACATCAGACTGAAGCTGATCCGATTCACGCCATCACAAACACAAAAAATGACTTCTCAGAATTTCGGTCTTGTTTTCCAATACAAATATAAACATTCATACATCAAGATGCATTTACTTGAGAGCCATTTTAAGTCTTGTTTTCTGAACAAATGTATCAAATACCGTGAGTTTATGATTAAAACAAGCAAAAATATCTCCCAGTGGGGCGGGAATATGATTTTTTCAGTGAACAAAGAAGCACATGACACTCAACTTCAATTCATCCCAACATGTGTTCAAATAAAGACTGAAAAGAACAGTCCGTTTACATTAGAATGGCTTATTTTTATCAAGGATTTTTTATTTTTATTTTTTACTATTGATTTAATTAGTAAAATACTAATCTCCATGAAGGACAGGAAGTGGACAAACATCAGAGCACTTTCACTGCTCACCACTTGGTGGCGATGTTGTGCTGCAGCTTTACATTTAATTATTTATTACATTGATTTTCATTTATTTATTTCCCTCATTCTGACTGTTATATATTACACACAGAACAAACACTGGTGCACACACACACACACACACACACACACACACACGTTTTAGAGGAGAATTCCTCCTCTGTGTCTGTGAATGTCACAGTTACTCTATTGATTATCTGAGGTACAGCTTTGAGTAAATGTGAGGTCAGTGTATGTCTGAATCAGATCAATAAACCAGCTGCCTCTGACACACACACACACACACACACACACACACACACACACACACATTTGTTTTTATTACGGTGGGTCTTTCCAATGACTTTTGACACCGGGCTAGTGATAGTTGCTATCCCATAAATCCTTGCACAAACCTTTCTGCCTCTTTCCTTTCTCATTAGGACGTGTAGAGTTAAATGCGACTCTCAAACACTCAGTCATTAATCTGCATCTTCATGTATGAATGTATTCTCTGGTGTCTGGTGGTGCGTTCGGCTCAAATCCTCCATTAAATCCCCTGAAAAAGCAGCCCGAGGTGGTCCGCTGGTCTCGCTTTGCTGGTTTTGAAGGAGTTTTGGGTAGCTAAACCAGCATAAACCAACAAAGCTGGTTAAGCTGTTTTTATCAGAGTGATTCTGAACCTAAACGTCTCTCGTTTGTACTCTGAGGAGAATAAAGACTCGAGTGTGTAATTGAATTCAGTGGCGGACAAAAGATTTTCCTTTTTGTTTCCTCTCTGGATTCACACCATCAGCCAATAGCAATAGGCATTATAACAGCGGACACGCCCTCGTGCCACAGCAGCCAATTACAATCGCTCTTATTACGGGTGACAAGACATTCGTTCCAATTACAATTACCAGGGCAGAGACAGAATGAGCGAAGAACGTAAGTGAAATCGATCGCATCTCCGCGCCGCTATCTGCAACTGCCAATTACAGCAGCCGTATTGAACCATTCTTCACTTTTATTCAATCTGTGTGTGTGTGTGTGTGTGTGTGTGTGTCAGACGTGTGGAAAGAAACAAAGAGCATAAGGGTGTTTCTTCAACTATACACACATTTATGTCCCAGCACTTGATTTCAATTCATTTGAAGGTCAATATCTAAAAACGCTTTTTCCTTCATCTTTTATTTTGACTAATCTAATGTTTAATTGTAAACTATGAAAATCCATCAATTAAAATAATGTAATAATAATAATAATAATAATAATAATAATAATAAACAATGATGTATTTTATCTAAGCTAGAATCAACCATATCAGTATTTATTGTATAAAAATATTTTTTTTCCCTTCTTATTTATATAGCACCAAAACTGACCAAAGTGCTTTACACATTTACCAGAAATAAAATCACACCACGTCACAGCATAGAAAACTTAGATTAACTCTACTTATAGACAATAAAAGTTTATATCAATTAGAAAAATAGCATAATTTCCATCAGTTTTTCTTTTAAAGCTAGTTTAAGAGAGGCATTGAGTGAAGAGAATAAGATAAAATATAAGGATAAAATCAAGATAATTATCACTATTTTTATTGTGTGCTATATACAATCCAGCTGTAATTTGGTGCAAGTATGCAGAAAATGTGAAAATATGATTTTAAGATTGTATTTCAAACACATCAAACACTACGTGGAAGATATGCAGTTTACAAGGACAAATGCGGCCGTAGCTGAAGAATCGCCTATGCATGTACAGCATGTGAAGCTCGTTTGTGTTTCCGGCCATGAACATTCATTATGTGTGTGAATGGAACGTCCCGCTGAGTCATCAGAGTCAGGATGGTGTTTGCTCCATCAGTTTCCGCTCGTAATGAAGCTCTTTTAATAAATGATGTCGAACACTTCTCATTGTGTTGCATACGGTTCACGAGTGCTTGGGTAAGCGTTCTGTGAGCATTTCCCCATATTGTGTTCAGTGTGGTGTGCTGTTATTTGTTCTATTAATACTCGTTTTCTGTTCTTTTCCAACGCAGACATGTAAAGTCCAATTGCTAAATCCTTGATTTCAGCCTGTAGAACAAGACAGGCGCTCTCAGCCCCTAAGGACTGCCGACTTCATTAGGTTGGAGTCAATTTTAGATGGACGACTCTTCTCTGAACAGAACATTAAGTTAAGGTGCACATAATGAAGTCCTGAAGCAGGAGGCATGGGTCTGTATCGGTCTGGATCAGGTCTAACGAGAAAACACACACCGCCGCTCCCAGTCCTGTCAGGAATCACGCGGCAGCTGTCGGGAAGCACCGGGGATTATGGGCCGTCGCTTAAACCAGCGGTTCTCGACTCCGGTCCTCGGGGGCCCACTGCTCTGCACATTTTGTACGTCTCCCTCATTTAACGCACCTGATTCAGATCATCAGCTCATTAGGAGAAAGATCCATGAACTGAAATGAGTGCGTCAGATTCAGAAACAAACAAAATGTGCAGAGCAGTGGGCCCCGGGGACTGGAGTTGAGAACCGCTGGCTTAAACAGCGTTTCCAGCCAATATTGTGCGATCAAGCCCTTTCATTAAAGTGATTCCCGACATTCAGCACACCTGTTAGTGATCGATATCCACGCAAGTGAGCGTTCAGTCTTACCTGTCGCAGGTTTCGCGTGACTTTAACATCGTGCCAAGCGTTGTCGTTAAACTTCCCGTTCACCGGTTCCACGAGCGCCTCGAACGCGCCGGAGCCCAGGTTGATGACGAGCCACACGGCGCCGCTCTTCAGCGACAGGTTGACGTAGTCTGCGGATTTCCCGGTGTGGAGCATCAGACCGTTGCGCTGGAGCGTTCGGAAGGACAGCGTGATCTCGTCCGTGCTGCTTTGGATGGGAGTCATGGACAGATCGTAACAGAAGAACTCGTTCCCCTTGAAGGTGGCGACCGATTCTTCTTTCCCTGCAGAGACGGAGAAACAACGTGAGCATTTTCACCAGATGACGGTGCATCGACCGACACGTTCTCACTCCCAAATCATCACATATTGATGCTTAGTCAGGACCCTTTGGCGTCGCTTTTTGGATGTGCAGGGTCCTCCATTGATTTCATTAATTTGCCTAGATTGGATTGCCTTTCGGTTTGCATGCATTTGTAAAAATATTAATAATTTTATATAAATGTCTACTTTCGTTTGAGCACCTAAACCCACCCTTACCCTAAACTTACCCACTTCTGAACAATATAAAACATGTGACAAGCAAATATAAGTACAGTCACAGGTATTTATTGCAGAAACTGACCATAAACAAGCATTATCAAAAGCATTACAAATAAGTCCTGTTGCATTCTGAGTTTTCTGAAGCCATACGATATCTTTATGTGAAGAAGAGAGTAAAACAAGGTTTTAATCGCTGAAAAAGATCCTGCTCCATTAACACGCTCACATCTCATTCCAACAGATACTCCCGAACAGGACGCAATCGGTCACGAGACACACAAGAGCCAGTGGCATTTCACAACCAAGGCTGACGTAACGCTTCTTCTGGCAGGCAGCATTTTTAAAATTTATTTCTGCACAAACAAACTGAGCTTTACGGCGGACGGAGACGGGTCGAGTCTATTCCTCTCATAAATCAATCGTTTTGCCTTGGAATATTAACACTTTTTGAATAAATGATGACTGTAGCTGTATCTGCCAGTTATATCTTGTGTTTTATTGACAAATGGAAGGTTTAGGAGCAGGGGTTGGGTTACGTGCTCGTAAATGTGTAAATAATGAAATGTAAATAAAACTTGTGAAAGAAAAATCACACCCCAACATATATGCAATAATGCCAATATTATTACCCAATGTATAATTTAATCATGACGATAAAATTCCCCGTGTCTTTTGCATCAGCATTATGACGCCAGGGGATTGTTATTTAAAGCATTGAAGGACGCTGCACGTCGAAAAATGACGCTAAAAGGGGTGCCCTGTGCATCAAAAAGTGACACCAAAGGGTCCGGACCAAACGTCAATATGTGACGAGTTGGGAGTGAGAACGTGTTGAATCGACACTCTCTACCTACACGACGTCCAGCAGCGTTATCGTGTGCTTCATTTATTCTTGATTTATTTAAACTTGATTTATTTGAAGAGAGTTTGTGTCAATGAATTTGGAGCATTTAAACTCCCCTTACTGCTTTGTGGATTCAATAGCATTCATATTCACAATTTAGCTCAATGTTATTGGTTTTGCAGGCATTTGTTCTGAGCGTGTTGAATAGTTATGAGAGTGAGGCTCAGAGCAAAACTCTTATTCCCAACCGCACCGACCGCAGACGCTCTCTAGGGAAACTTCTCGAGAATAAACAGTTTTTCTTTAAGTTTCCGCTGCTGTATTTTTCACGACTCCAGCGTCCTGAAGATGATAAACCAGGACACG